>VDFB02256132.1:20332501-20421455 GCA_007258455.2 Sequoia sempervirens
TTGTCAGTTATAACTTTCAAACTATTCATCCAAAATAGCTTAAATCTTGAACATAGATGCATATAATAGTTATTAATGGAATATTATCACCTCATAAGCAAATAGTATTACATGAAAAATTGCGGATCAAAATATCAGATTAGGATATCTTCATTTTTTTCACCGAATAAGAGAAAATATCAACAATGACAACACGTTAAGGGGTTCCTTCCTCATTCTTTCAACAATTTGTTCTCATTTCAAAAATTAATAATAAATAAATATGTAACAAAAAAATTAAAAATATTGTGCACCCTAAATATCTTGTTATTGATCCATGTTTAAGAAATCATAAAAATATTTTATTTCTATTGAACATACAAAAGTATGGAGAGGTGGGAGTGAATCAGTACTTAATCAATTCTTTCCATTTATTAGCAATTTAGCCAATTTAAACCAACACAAGGAAAAGAACACAAATGCATACAACCATAACACTATATTTACGTGGAAAACCCTACAAGGTAAAAACCACGGTGAGCAAGTTGCTTGGATCTATTGTCCACATCTATCCTCACAAATAAAAAAACTTTTACAAAAAATATTTATGGTCTTTAATCAAAGGATGTTCACTACTCCCTGCTCAATACACCTTTCACAATAGAGGTTCACTACCTCAACATAAAACTAGAATATATCAATACATCTATTACCTCAAACTCATTTCCTTTGGTACATACATCTACTTCAATAAGCTATATTACTTACCTCTCACTACCTTCAACAAAATTTCTCATTTACTGGCACATATTCTTCTTCGTAGTCTTCACATTCACTGTTGATCTATCAATATTGATCTTTGACATATTTTATTATCAAAATATTATGAAAAAATCTATTCACACATTGTCTATTCAAAACATTCACAACACACTCACATCCTTCTCAAAAAAACTGATCTTCTATTTATACCATCCACAACCTTCAAAAAGTTTCACCATCTCATCTACAATGATGTAATGAAAGATATAATAAATACAATCAAGTTGAATTCAAACACATTTGTAGAAGAAAGAAATTGTATGCATTCCAAGCTAAGAGATATCTAGGACTTATTCTTCATGAAGCACATCCTCAAAATTAGTGCACACATCTAAACACTTGGCACAAGCAACTCAACATGATAAGTTGTCCTAGCAAGCAAGAAAACTATCAAAATTCAACTCCAGACCAAGGTGATACTGGAGAGACCAAGAAACTTGGCGTGGATCATTCTAAAAAACTAACATGGCATGTAACAACACTTATGTGCACTCCTCTTGTCATCTTAGATCAATTCATGTTGGTGTAAACACTTGGTGATCAAGATATCCACATCAGAAAGATTGTGATATTGGAGAGAATTAGACATAAACTTGTAGAGTAACTAGAGATCCCAATGAGCTTCAAACATGCACTACATAGCCTCTATACAAAAATTAATCTAATATATATTGATACAAATCATTTAGACACCAACAGACCAACCTACCAGGTTGTCAGAACATAAACAACACACTATCATCTACATAGCCACTAGTGGTGCACCAAAACATCTAAAACTTGGATTGAGAAGACATAACACCTTCATAAACATAACTTCAAAACCATAAGGTAAAGCAATGTGATGTGATAAAGTATAGAGACATTCATTTTTCTTCTTATCATGCATTCACTAGAACTTAACAATTTCATACTATGATAACACCAGAACACTTTGTGGTAGAACTTATGCATGGATACATGGAATATGCATACCTTAAAACTGTGCAAAGCTACTCTTCAAACCACAAGATCATATCTTCATCTGCTGAGGAATGTGAAGCATTTGATAGAGATCCTATGTATCCAATCTTGTGCCTTAGATAGATTTGAACCTTATCAACCAAGGTATTTTGACATCTAAATATTAACTTCAAATGATGGTGTAAAATAGTGTACCTATGATAGCATCATCAACTTGACATCCAACCATGAACTATCCTTCAGTATAAATGCATATGGTATCAACAAAGGTTGATATCACATTTGACAACACCAATAGAGGTTGACATTAATGAGAACACACTATTCACACATTTTCCAACAATCTCCCCCTTTGTCATTGATGGCAACATTTACTAGATCTTCTATTATCTCTCCCCATTTGATATCACTTGGGAAAAGGGCAGGTTGTCTTCTAAAAAAAAATGGACTCCCCTATCTATACAAAATTTTACAATTTATTGCCCCTTTCTCCAAAAATTTCTTTTACATACATAGAATCCTGAACAATTATCTACTCCACATATTTACATATCAAAAATGTTACAAAAAATGTCACCAATACATACTCAACTCTAAACTGATGGAAGAATGATCTTCTAGATAGACTCCAGCTAAGTCAAGGAGCTATCCCATTGCTTCTTTGTAGTAGTTATTTGGATTTAACTCACCAGATGAGCATGAATATCTTTTTCTTCCCCCAAGGAGGATGGAATATGATTCCTTTGTTCAACTCCTTTAGCTCCTACCAAGAGACCTATTAGAGATGCTAAATTTAAGTTCACAACCTCCCACAATTGTTTCACTTGGATTTTTATTTGCTCCCTTTAGTCTTGCACTTGTTGTAACTGGGAGTGTAACTTCTCAACTTGTGCTCTGATGGAACCATCACTATCCTGCACCATATCATAAGTGGTAGCCACATTTGTGATCTGCACTTCCATGGAATTGATCTAATCCTTAAGACTTTTGGTGGTGGCAGGCCATTGCAGATAGAATTGGTACAATGCTTTTTCCTCCTCCATATGTTTGTGAATATCTTCTATACATGTTTTTAGATTTTCATGTGCCTTTGCACATTTATCAGAGGTCTCAAATAGTATTTTGTTGGAAATATTCAACTCAAATTACTTCTCCAGATAAGAAAAATGTTCCTTTCAAAGGAATTCATTAGTTGTTTGAACTATTGAGTGAGTGGCAGAGAGGAATCCCTTTTTGCATTAGGCATTTCAACTTCTAGGAATTTGACAACATCCTTTAATATCTATAAACTATCAACCTATTGCTACAAGATCTCTTCCCTTGTAGAGGAGTGAAATATATCACCAAGTTACAACTTTTGAAACAGTGAGATGTTTGACATATTAACTTTCCCATCAAACATAGGAAATTGTAGTAATTCTGGAGCAATTACAATCTGATCTCTTTTTTGTGCAATAAATTCTTTGATGGAGCTAGTGGGGGATGTAAAAGTAGATACCTTAGGATTATTTTGTACCTTTTCTCCAAAAATAGATGCATCTTCCTTTATTTTCTGATCTTGATAATAAGTGTTCTCTAGAGGAGGGTTATCATGCATTACTTGCTCCTCTTTCTCCTCTTCTGCTTCATGTTGAGTAGTATCATGTTGAGGGGACATATGTGGTTGTTCCACATCTTCAACATTTCTCACTTCCTCAATGATTTTACTGGTCACTTCCTCAATTTCCTTATGTATTTTATCTCTATCCTCTTTTTCCATACTCATAAGCATGTCTACTCTTTGCTTCAACCTCAATTCCTTATCTTGTTTCTGAATTATTTAATATTTTTCTTCCTAAGAAATAGAGGATCCAACTTTGTCAATTGCTTCCTTCCTCATCTCATCATCTACTTCAATGGATTTTTCTCTTTTCTCCCTCAAGGCTTGAACTAGAATCTTCAAAGAATCTTCTAGGATTTTTCTGAGAGCCACATTGTACTTGATCATATACATAATTAATGCCCTCTCAATTGTCCTTTGGCCCTTAGGAGGGACTTATAGATGCAATGCAGTTATTTCTTCTAACAAGCCATGAATTACAATCCCATTAAAGATAGCATACAATTAGAGATGCTCATGTGGAGGTGTCATCAAAGTAGTTTTCTTTATTTTCTTCACCTTAACTTTCCCTTTAGGTTTGGAAGTTCCTTCCTCAACCTTTTATCCTTATTTTGTCTCTTCTATCTCAACCTTCTTTCTCTTGTCCTGTTGCTTAAATCTTGGATGCTTATTTTCAGTAGCTTTAGTTTTAGATGCAACTATTTTCTCAGAAGTAGTTTGCACATGTTACAGAGGAGTAGTGGTTGCAAAGGTTGATCTTCTTGACCATTTAGGCACTTTATCTGTAATACTTTCCTCAAGATATGAGGGGATGTTCTCTAGAGCTTGGGTAGAGGTTTGAGGGGATTTCTTTATTAGACGATGGATTCCTATTCACTGAAACATTTTGTCTACTCTCTTCTCAAGTGTCTCTTCCACCTTCTTCTAAATTTGCTTATCCATAATTTCTCTATAGGTACCAACCTTTATGTTGTAGGATCATTAGGCTTATTCAATAAATTTTCCATATATTCTTTTACTTTAGTAGGGGAGACCTCATAATGCAATTTAGGAATCTAGTATGTCCTAGGTTCCACAACTTCAATGTAACAATAATCTTTATCAACCAAAAATTTAATCTCATCCTTGTACTTTCTCACCAAATCAAAGGGAATTATTTCCATATCCTGCATCTCAGCTTGCAAGTTCTTGAAGAAACCCCAATATGTATTAGTGTAAGCTTATCTATCATTGAATACTCTCATGTGATTTATGATCTATGCAGTAATTGAAAGGATTTGTTGCCATACCTTTCCTTTGAAACTAGACAATTCATTCAAAAAGTAAAATGCAAGGAAAATGATTAGAGACCCAAATCTGAAGTTATATCTGATCTCCTTGGTTCTCTTTAGATTATCAAACAATTTCTCTCTCATCAACTCACATAGGTCAAATTATTTTCCCTCCTTAACCATCTAGTATGTGGTAGGTCGGTTGTGAAGCGTAGGTTCATCGGTAGAAAATCCAACCCCACCGACCTATTCACCTAAGAAATAAGCCTAGGTGGGAGGCCCCTTCCAACCTACCTATTCCCCACCCAACCCCTATACCTCCATCTAATAGGAGGGAACTACCATACTATAGTTGTCCCCCCCACTATCATGTTGTCGATGAAGACCATTATTTTTTCAATTAATTAGGGGGAAGAATACTACCTATCTATCTAGTTTGGAGGGTAGGTATATGATGTATATATGTGATGCATCTACCTATAGCAATTGCATCATCTAATCAACTAACCTAAGCTCCTAAAGTGCTTTGAATTGTAGTACCAGTTGCAAAGATCTCTTTGTTTGTGAAGTACACTTTGTATGCAATTCCCATGGAAGCATACTTAACAGTTGAATCATTGATATTGTTTATGCTCAGTGTTCTTTTGTCAAAATTTTCTTTGGTTAACTTTATAACCTTCTCATTCTTCACATTTTCATTATTGAAACAGGTTCGATTACACATAACCCTGTTACTTCCTTAATTTCATATTTAGTAATTCTATAAGGTTTGTCCAAGTACATAAACTCATGATGAATTTTTCTCAAAATGATCCTTACCCATTCAATGTTGTCGCATAAATTAGGAAAATTATTCCACACATCTAACCCCTTAGTCAATACATTTGCATAGTCTAGTTTGTACCTGACATATTTATCATACAACAGGGTGTGCCTTAGCTCCTCAAACTTTGTGTGATCAATTTCATTTATTGGAGCATGAATATAGATTCTTACATCTTCAATAGACATTGTGTTAGCTATAACTTTTGAAAACGTGCCATCCTTATCTACCTCCATAGCTTTGAAAGGATATTCTTATACTTCGACCTAGGTTTCTCAAAAATATCTACCAATTTTGGAGTAGCCATTAAAAATTCCTTTTCAAACTTTAAAACAAGGGTTTATGAGCAACTTAAAAATTCCTCTTTGAACTATCACTAGGGTTTCACCATAATTCCACTTGAATTTGCAAGATGCCTTCTTCTTCTTAGCTCCAAACATAAATTATTTTGATTCAAATGAGCCAATCTTGTGCAAATTGAAGTATAAATGATTTCACATGTGCCCTATCATTCCTCAATTAATTAACCTTGTACTTGTTAGGTAAGAAGCTATTGGAGTGCTCTGTGACTTCATAAGGGTGCACATTCATTTTGCAAGCATCTACAAGAAAATTTATTGCTCTCAACAATAGATTTACAAATTCCATATTTCTCATCAATCAATTCTTCAGACTATTTCATTTAGATCACCTTTCATGTTGTGATGATCAACATCTTACTCTCTTCAGGGGGTTGAGAGACTTTGTGGATGAAATCTCCCCCTGAGATAATGTTCTATCTCAATCAAGCTTTTCAATCAAGCATGAAATGTAATGCCCCGTCTTGTAATCTAAAGAATGATGCATTGTCTACGAAAGTGTAATAATTTTTTTTTAAATTATAAACCTTTACTTAACTAATTGCAAACATTCCCTAAGTAACGCGATGACACACTACTTGAAAATCCCATAGATGACAATAGTATTAAACATTGCAAGTATTTAATTTACATAAACTTAAAAGCTTACATTAAATAACATTTAAATTACATCATTGAAAACATAATATACATATAAGATTCTTTCATACATTGCATTTGAAATAACATTACAATACTCATTTTCCAAATGAGGTAGATCAAATAAATGTTTACAATTACATATTACAAATGTTTACCTCATTAACAATTGAGGGGCTGATATAAATATAAAGTTTCCAGCGATGGAAATAAGAAAGTACATATATCCACATCTGAGCTCTCCATCCAAGAAGTGCTGGGTGCCACAGACAAATTTGGGGACCCAATGTGGAGTAAGGTGCACATTCCACCCAACCATGTGGTACTGTAGGCCCACCCCATGCTAGGACATGAGTAAAAAGGTTCCTAGACATAACCTACAAACCCTAGACACAAGTAAAACTATAGACCAAACTATACAGAGTACAAACTTATCTTAATGGTTACATTGCTTCAGGCCCGAGATAATCAAATGCACTAAAATCCACAAAGGACAACTGTTATTATAGGTGGAGTGTCATCACAATGTTGCATAGGTTACCCAGGTGTTTCTTCCTAGGTTTCGGCCCCCATCTTGGGTTACCCTGGTAACCTCTTACGAAACCCGGCCCCTCATGTAATCTGTTGCGGAATCAAATATCTTTTAAAATAATAAGATATCGACTTTGTCATTCCAGGCCTTCTCAACTCATTCTCAAGACTGAACTAGCCCTTGAGTCTATGAGTGAGGCTTATTAATCTAGTTAAAGGTTTTAGACTACCTATTGTGTTGTTTTAGTTTTCACAGATTAACTAACTCTACATGACCTACCCTAACACCACTTTGTGTGCCAGCCCTCACAAAGAGCCACTTCCTTATAAATAACACAAAGAACCTAAGTCCATTAACTAAGGTAGACAAAATGCACATAAACTAGCATCAAATACCAATCATATAACAATGTACATCACAGCCTGTTCATAGAACCAGGTGTCTAAAAACCAAAAGAGAATCATGTGCACTACCCTAGTTTATTCAAAATATGAAACCATTAAGGATATAACTCCCTCAAAAAGAAACTATGTCTGGAAGACTTGAAATCTCATATAAACCCAATTTTCCCAACTAAAATATAAAACAACTTGAAACAATTCAGGAAAAAATAAGATTCTAACATTAGGATTTACTAAATCCAATCAAATCAGTTAGAAATAGCTTGAAAATAAATCAACTTGATTATAGTTCTTTTCTCAAACAATTAAAGGAATTGAATCAATTAGTCTAATTCTAATTTTCTCAATTACACATAAAAATAAATAAATATCAATTTTCTGTTTCCAACTTTATTGTTTGATAATAATTATATTTATGCATTTTCAAGCATCTATATAAATAATCCTCAATTAAATACTAAATTATTTCCTGAACTATAAACTATATATATACATATATACATACATATACATATATAAGTATATATATATAATATTTAAAATTTAAATTTAAATTAAATAAAATTGAAATACATTTTTTTAATAAATAAGGTAAATCGATATTAAAAGGAATTCGTAATAAGCAAATTTAGGTTTTTAAGACTGTCATTGGTTGTATGTTGTGTGCACAACCATCCCCATATGGGGTAGGCGACTCTGTTGGCAGCCGCGTGCTGCCTGTGAGGGCAGCACCGACTGCCTCCACAATTGTCGCCCTATATGGGGGCGGCTGTGGGGGTAGCCCCTGTGGCCCCCAAATACTAACACACATTTTTTTAAAAAAAATTCCCTGTAAATTTCACCCGTACGGCGATTCAAATAAACATTTATTTTTATTAAATTTTCACATCTAAAATTCATGCGATTTTCATAAATTCACCTACAGATTTTTACAATTTAATATATATATATATATATATATATATATATATATTTGTATATGTATATGTATATATATATAATTTATATTTACATTTATATATATAAATATATACACAATTTAAACAATAAATAAAATACTCGAATCAGGTAATCATTTTCAATAAGGTTGCTACAGAAAAATTGAGACTTATCAATCTACACAATTTAATGTAAAAAAAAATTTCAATTTCAATCACAGAGGGTTTCCAATTCAAATTATCAAAATCTTTTCCTGTAAGTTCTTCCCAGAGGCTTCTTTTCCCCAAATATCACAGAGAACTTATTTTATAAATCTACGGAGAATACTTATGTTTTCTTTTGAAACTTTTCTATTGTTTTCTCTGATTTCACTATAAAATCTTATTTTCTTGAAATTCTAATAGAAAGACAACAAATTTCTAAAGAACATTTTCAACAAAAATTTATCAAGAAGAACAAAGGATTTAATAAAAATTTCTTCTACAGGAAATCTTTTATTTAACAAATTTTAACAAATCTTCTACAAAATAAATTCTTTTTACAGACAATCTTTTCAAAAGACAATAAACTAATTAAATAGGGAAAAACCTGTATTCCTGTACCTTGAAGAATTTGACTATTGAAGAGAAGCTTTTCCTGCTATGTGTAACTTCCAAAACCTTTTCAAATCGCCACTTTTCAGAAGAATGCAAATACTAAACAAATATCTATCTGAGAACCTCTTCCAAAAATTTAAATAAAAAACCCCATTAAAATCACAATATTTTCCAACAGTTTTATGTTCTCTCTCATTTCTCATGAAGAGTTTTCTTGTTTTCCCCAAATCTCCTAATATCTTCTCCCAGAGAATCCTCAACAAGCAATTTTCAATAAATTCAACTAACACACATGGCAAAGAAGAAAAATATCTTCTAACAAACTCACAGATACTTTCTTCTCTCATTTAACAAGAATTCAATTTATTTTAAAGAATGAAAAATTCAAAAACTAATTTCATTTCTAACACATATTTAAAATTCCATTTCACACCAAAAGCATTTAATCCTTATTTAATTTATTCTCTCAAATAAAAATAACTTTAATTAATTAATTGTTTTATTTAATAAAATAATTTTAATCTCAATGATTAAATTATTTTACCAATAAACTAATTTAATTAATTAAATAAAATATAAAGCTTTTATGTACTATATTTAAAATTAATTGAAATAAGCATTAAATTAATAGAACATTAATCTAACACTAAATTCACAAAATAAACCTTTCATATCAAATAATCCAAACAAACATAGATGAGACAACCAAAAATACCAAACCTAAACTGAGAACATACTATGACTGGGTTTAAGGCTAGACTAGGAAAAACCTCATTACGACCTCCCAATCAACATTACCGTTGAGTCTAGACACACTCAGACCTGTGAAACCAGGTGGAGTCGGTGTCATTTACCTACAATCTTGCAATTAGACAAATAACATACATATATATAATCCATGATTCAAACACACTGTGAGGATAAAATCATGGAAATCAAAGGGTACTCACAAGCGAGTGATGCAACTCCGTTCTCCTCACCAATACAATATCACATCAAACTAACAAAACAATTAACAATTAATTTACCATAAGCATATATATAGCAGTAACATCTAAAGTAAACATCTATGCTAACATAAAGCATGTTAGAAATAATTACCACCATACAATGTATCCTCACATCACAAAATAAATCCACCATCACTCTAATGTCAATGATCAATACATCAAAACAAAATATTAGGGT
Organism: Sequoia sempervirens; assembly: GCA_007258455.2. NCBI lineage: Eukaryota > Viridiplantae > Streptophyta > Pinopsida > Cupressales > Cupressaceae > Sequoia > Sequoia sempervirens. Next base: position 20,342,614 of record VDFB02256132.1, read on the forward strand.
CTATCAAAGTGAAAACATGCTAATAAAAAAAATAAGCAAAATGGAGGGGTACTACATCTATTCACTCTATCTCTTCCAATTTCCATCCTAAGAATGTGTTTATTTGCACCAATATCTTTCATTTCAAAATTTTCAACTCAAGTTGAGATTTTAGTTCTAAAATCATACCTTTCCCTCTACCAATAAATAACATATCATCAAAATATAATGTAATTAATAAGAAACGATCATCATTAGCTTTATAATAAACACAATGATCTACTTTAGAATGCTCAAATCCAAAACTCAACACATATGTATCAAATTTTTGGTACCACATCCTAGGACTCCTTTTTAAGCCATACAAAGATTTCTTCAATTTGCAAACCAATTTTCTTTTACCTTTCACCACATAGTTTTGTAGTTGTGTCATATAAATATCCTCCTCCAAGTCACCATGAAGGAAAGTATATTTTGCATCAATTTTCTCAACCTCTAAATCATAAGCAACATCAATAGAAAGAAAAAATCTAATGGATGTCATTTTTGCAATAAGAGTAAATATCTCACCATAATCAACACCCTCAACTTAAGAGTAACCTTTTGCAACCAACCTTTCTTTGTACTTAACAATACCTCCACTTGAACCAATATTTTTTCTTGAACATCCATTTGCAACAAACATGTTTTCTTCCTTTAGGAAATGGTATACGATCCCATGTATTATTATTTTTCAAAGTTGTCATTTCTTCATCAATAATAATCTTCTAGGATTCTGCATCATTCATACCTAATGCCTCTTATATTGACCTAGGTTCATCCATGTTAGTATTCAAAGAAAAACTAAATCTATAATAATCAAGTGAATACCTCTTAGGTGGTTATCTATGCCTTGTAGACCTACGAACAAGATGAGTTGGAGGTTCTTCCTCCTCTTATAAAGATTTAGAGCTAGATGATCTCTTCTCAATTTCTTGTCTATCCATGGGCCTTGATTCAAATTTCTTAGGTGTAGAAGGAAATTGAATCACATCTTCCTATTTACTTTATTTTGGATGTAATGTAACAAAAGAAGGCTTAGTTTCTCTAAAAATAACACTTATACTATGTATTACCTTCTATGCAATAGGATCCCAAAGCTTGTATCCCTTTACACCATAACTGTATCCAATGAAGATGCATTTCATAGCTTTTTTCTCCAAATTTGTTCACTTCTCCTTTAGAACATGTGCATATGCTTCACAACCAAAAACTCTAAGATGTCTTAATGAAGGATTACAACCCAAACATGCCTCTATAGGTGTCTTATCAATGAGATATGATGTTGGAGACCTATTAATCAGGTAGCAATTAATGGTAACAACTTCACCCCAAAAATTTATTCTAGACCAGCACCACTCAACATACTCCTAGCCTTCTCCATCAATGTCCTGCTCATTATTTATGCAACTCCATTCTATTGTGGGGAATATGGAGTTTCCTTTTGTATATGAATACCATAATATTTATAGAATCTATTAAAATCATAAGACCGCCATTATCAATCCTTAAACATTTTATTTTCTTTCTAGTTTGTAACTCAACCATTACTTTAAATTCTTTAAATTGACTAAAAACTTTAGATTTAATCTTTAGAAAATATACCCATGTCCTTCTACCATAATAATCAATAAATGAAACATAATATGTGGATTTTCCAATTGAAGTAACATTTACAAGACTAAAGACATCAAAATGAATAAGATCCAATACACAAAAAGATTTATGAGAACTTGAGTGAAATTGAACATGGTTTTGTTTTTCATAAATGCAATTTTTATAGAAATTAAATTCAAGATTACAATCAGAGAAACCTTCAATGAGGATTTTATTTTTCAAGTTCCTTAGACCCTTTTCTCCATTTTGGCCAAGTCTCTAGTGCCATAACATAGTTTTTTCTACAAGTAACTTTGATTCAAAAGAAAGAGCACCCTTGGGTACCCAAAAACCATAACCATCTATTGAAGGTGAAACCCTCACCTTTTCCACATAATTTTTTTTCACATAAGTACTATTACATTGAACAGTGCATGTATCAAGCTTATACAATGTACCATATATAATACATCTAGCAATCACCATAGCACCTCTAACCATCTTGCATCCTGCATTAGAAAATACTACCTACACACTTGCATCTATTAGTTTACTTACAGATAACATATTTCATGCTAATCCATGGATATGCAACACACCATTAATCATTTTTATTCTACCATTAAGAAACCTGACTTTAACACTACCATAATGAACAATATTTAAATAAGAATCATCACCCAGGTACACCTTACCTCCATCAAATTCTTCATATTCAAAAAACTAATCGATCAAATGGGATTGTCCTTAAGGCTAGAAATTGATAAAGAAGATTAACTACTAATGCAAAACTAAGAAAATGAAAAGTATTTGAAAACACGTTGTAATGTGCAAAATGACCTAGAAATGCAAAAAAACTGTAACAAAAACTTATGAGATTTACAACATGCACCTAGAAACAAGAGAAGGATGGGATGGAGCTTTGAAATCCTAAATAATTCACTATTGAAGCCAACTAGGACTCATATGCCAAGCTAGGCGACTTAGTCCTATTTTTGGAAAACTTTGTCAGAACAGGTTTCAGACAACTGGGTACTCAGAACTGCAAAATCTTTGTTTTGGGCTTGGCAATGGGACTCATATGCCACTAATGGTGTATCAGTCCACTTCTAGATTTTGGGAAATTCAAAAGTGAAATCTATAGCTTCCAGTCTGCACTTATGCCCCTGACAAGTTTCTGGATCCAAAACTGTAGAATTTGACTTGTAGGTGTTATCCAAGCTTTTTTAGGGTTTTGAAAACTTTGAATAACTTTGAAAATTTGTTGACAACTTCTCCAATCTTTCTCTTTGACAAATCTACAAACTTAGACCTACAAAATCATGCAAAGAGAGGGAAACAATTTTGAGGGTTAGTGAATAGGGGTTTTCCTTGGTGAATCCCCAATTTGGTAATTAAACCCTTGAAAATAAAATGAAATATGGAAAGAGAATGATGACTGAACAACATGCAATTCTACAACTCACCAAACCCTTGAAGTAGAATTATGAAGACATGTAAGTAATGGCTCCAAAATGCTTGAATGCTAGATCACTTGATTTCTTGTTGAATTGATTAGAAAAATAGGAGGGGTGAAATGAGTTGAAAAACCCAAATTTATGCTTGATTATGCAATATTTACCAAAAATACCACATCACACATTGACCTTAAATCCTAGAAAATAATAACCAGCCAGAAATTTGAAATTATTTTGATTTTTGTGCCAAAGGGGACTCATTCGCCCCTAGTGGCAATGGGTCCCACTAAGGCATTTTAAGTGGGTTTTGGAAATTAGATGTATTAAATGATGTTTATCAAGATTATTTTCAAAAATGCACTTAAGTAAGGAATGTAAGTGTAAAATGGGGCCAATTAAAGCATAAGAAAGGGTCAAATTATTAATGACAAGCCTAGAAAAGTGTGAAAGTTTGTTACAACACTTTGAAATAAGGCTTGGTAAATGATAAAAAGAGGTTATTTAGGTGAAATACATTAACAAGACCCTAGAAAAGTGTGAAAGTATGTTACAACACTTAAGTAAGGAACCACTTGATTTATTTTAGTTCATTAGGGCCCAAGACCTAATGTGAATGTGTTATCCACATTACAACATTAAATCAAGGCACAATCAAGCCAAAATCACAAGGACCCAAACAAGACAGAAAAAGTAGAAGGGTTACTTTTTTAGTGTCCACAATTGCAAATTAAATCGAAAAGGTATTCTTTGAAAAGTCTATCAAAAGATTCGATGGGTGCATTTTCTGGCACTCCACTTAGAGTTTTTCCTACTGAGGATATCTATGTTGTACATGTATACATAAAAATAGAAGAACCAACCTCTATTAGATTGAGTATGTTGTGGACAAGTGAATTGGAAGAAACATATAATACCATCAAACCATAGTACAAAACCCTAGTAGAAAATAAATTGGATGTATGGCAAAGATTTCCATTGTTTGAATTCAACAAGAAGTACATTCAGATTGTATTGAGTAGGATTCAAGATGAGTCTATTTGGATTGATGGTGCACACTTAATAACCAGTGAAGCAATAAGGGATGTGACTAGTATGTGATCATCTAGACTAGTACCAGGCGAAAATCTGTCAATGAATAAGAAATAATTCTAAATACTGGTGCAACTATTCAAGGAAAAGAACATATCTTGAGTACATTTGGAAATCCGGCTATCCAGTATGTCGTAATGCTTATTGGACAAAAAAAATTTCTACCTAGTAATGGTCATACAGTCTCTACTATTGCTGCTCACATTAAATTTGATATGATTAAGAATGGTGTGGATTATGATCTTTGTGAAATACTTTCAGAACACTTGATGAAGAACCTGAAAGAATTCAAAAAGAAAAAAAAGAGTACATTTAGGTATGATACTTTAATAGTTTGCTTATTATTCTACTTCATTAAGGAGATACTAATGATTGGAAAAGTGGAATGGAAAAATACTGAACTGGTAGCACTCCAGATAAGAAATATTATTATGAATCTTGGTGGATCAGATGCTCAAAAGGCTACTCTTGCAGCATTCTTTGGAATGTTTTAGATGTGGATGAATAAGATAACAAGAATTATAGAGTGTGGTGGAAAAATACTCTGAAGACATTAATTTCCTTGTATCTATTGATTTTTGTTACATAGAGGTAGTTGAGCCTAGATTTGTGTGTATTTCTAAGCTAGATTATGAAGTTACTAAGGAAGTAGCTATTCGGTATGTAGAAGTGCTTCTAGGAATCCCTAAGGACCCCAACATAATAGGTTTAGAAGAAAAGTCTATGACTGAAGCATCTGATAGTACAAGAAGATCAAGAAAGAAAAGAAAAGGTGTTTCTATCAAGAGAGAAGCTACATAACAAGAAGAAAGTCAATTTGATGTAACCCTACATGAACATGAAAGTGCAAGTACACAAGACTTGGAAGAAGCTATAGAAGATTTACAAGAGGTAATTCCTAGTACTAGCATTAATTCATCTACATCCACTTTGAAAAATCTTAGGAGTATGGTTCATTCACTAAAAACATGCATCTCTAGATTAAAAGATCAAACAAGAAGTGAGTCATAAGTTATAACTACAGAGGAAAATATAGAATGAATCATAAAGAAGTGTGCAAATGCACACCACAGAGACTTGAAGGGACTAAAGGATGTATAATATTGTGAACAAGAAGCACAAGAATTAATATCCTTGTATCTGAATTGGTCTAACTGGACACTAAATACAAAGAATGAAATTTAGTTGAGCACTCAAGCAAATGTTTATAGTTTGGAAAATGACAGGGACAATCAAAGATGGTCTTACATCATGCAACTATAGGAAAAATTATTTAGCTTACAAAATCAAAGAACAAAGATAATCAAGTGATATGTGGCACTAAGAGATTCAGTTAAAATAAGGCACATTCCTATATCCAGTGCCCTTGTCAGTGCTAATAGTCTAATAGAGATAAATCTCAACCCCAACACTATGGAAGAAGGTATAGAGTCTCTAACAAAGCTTGAATTACTATGCAAGACTCTTGTGCATGCAAAAGGCTCTTGGGAAGAATTTATTGCTACTTGGTACAATATTCTGAGGAATCTCAAGGGATCTTCATCTTCAGGTTAATATGTTCTTATCTTCTTTGTTCAATTATCCTTTTTTTTTATGCATACATCCAAGGGAAATATATTGTACCCCTGCATGACCTTTCATTCATGTCAAAGGGGGAGAGGTAGATAATGGAGAGATAATATGAGAGATAGTGAGAATAATTTTTTTTTTTGCATATCTAGAAAATTGTTTTGGAAATTCAAGGTTAAGGGGGAGTTTGGAAAGTCAAGGTTAATTTTGAAAGGGGGAATTAAGGTTAGGAATAAATGCTTTTGTGATATGAAAAAATTTCTTGATATGCATATTTCCATCATTGACAAAGGGGGAGATTGTTGGAAGTTTTGAAGGTTGTCATCATTTAGACAACTTGGCAACATGAGCATGAAGTGTACATACATAGGTTGATTCAGATGACCCAATGTTGTCATTGATGTCAACATTGTGGGGAAGTATTTTTGGTGTTATCTGTACAAATACTAACTATACTAGAAAGTTGATCTATTAGAAGTTTGGTTAAGTGTTCTCTACTAATGGTGTTGTGGTTTAATACATTTGTTTTTGGGTCTGTACTTCACCAGAAGAAGAGATGTAACTCTACACTTCCAACCATATCATTAATACTAATTTGTATAGTTATATTCAAGATCTCAAGAAGTTTTGTGAAGAGTACTGGAAGATATCAATGACAAAGTTCAACATGGTATATAGCTATCATCTCCTTAATTAGTATACCAACATGGGAGATTCCACATTTTCTTATGAATAATGTTTTGATGTTGTGGTTCTAAAGGTAGTATCTTTGATGTTAGGGAAATGAGAAATTGAAGCAATATTGAATCTGGAAGTTACATATCTTGGGAAGCCTATGTATGATTGGAAGTATTTATGATTAGGTCCTATTCCTAGCTAACCTAATACATGATGCATGTTGAGAAGATTAAATATATATTTTGGATGTCAGTTGGATCAATTTTAGGTCCATGTTGACTTGAAATTGAGTATTACACAATTTTCTTGAGCAAAAAGATGATTTTGGATCTAGTGTGGTGTCGACAAGAGTTATTTTTGGATTACTTCTTTTACATCTAATTAGGTTGACCTAATTGATGTGTGCAGATGTAAATGGGTATATATATTACATGATATATTTTGTAATTGGTGAGTGAGTGAGACAAAGAAGTGAATGGATGAGCATGAATTGTAAGGAAGCTAAGGTAGTGGAATAACTTCCTACACTAATATTGAGAGGAGAATAATGCAAAAATTTTACAGATCTTTAGTAGTTGCAGAAACTTAAACAAAAATAAACATAAATATCATGCATACCATGACACAGTGATTTACATGGGGAAAACCCTTTCGGGAGAAAAACCCCACACTCCAAAATCTGCCCAATATATTATTCAGTAAATCACAAAGATTACAATATACCTACAGAGCAAGCTTCTCATAGGAGTATGACCACTCAAATATCAATAGACAACACAACTTCTATCAAACTATTAGAATACATTGTCGTCTCTCTCTACCGCAGTTGTAATACAACACCCTCATAAAATAGAGTTACATTTGGGGGAAAGACATGCAAAAAAAATATCCACCATTATATCTAAAACATAATAATTAACAATCTAGATTTACATTGTATCATTTATCTAATTTATGTCGGCCATTTTAGTAGTTTCCAGAAAAAGATAACAAAAAATTGTTAACATGCATCCCACTCCTCCCCCATAATGCCATTGTATATTACACCTATTGGTGTAACTAGGATATATATATATATATATCAACAATAATCATTATATAATTGCAAGGTTGAAACACAATTTCCCAACATAAATGGCATATCAAATGCAAGTGGTGTTGTACTATGTGAACATGCGAATTTAGTGGTAGAAGTTCAAATTTAGAATAGAGTTGTGTGATTGCTAAGTAGAGCAATACCTCATATTCAAAGTAGAACTAAAATATAGCAAAAGGAAGGTGCACTTTGTATCAATTCATACATTGGAAGTGAGTCATCATTTTTTTATGTACTTAACTCTAGCTATGAGCCTTATAAGGACAGTGTGTCCTAGCAGTGAGCCTCTGTAATATACTATATCTAGATATAATATATTGTTAGCTAATCCTCATCGTGTTTTTTCCCATTTTGGGTTTTCCACATAAAAATCCTAGTGTTCATGTGTTTTGTGGGTTTTTTAATGATTAATGGTTTTATTTCTTACTTTAGTTAATACGATTTGATGATTAAATGTGTTGTGCTAGAAAAGTTATAGAATAATGATTCACCCTCCCCTCTCAATATTCTGAATATTCAACAAAAATATTTAACTTTTTAACTGCTCCAAGGGAGGTGGGAGATTTAAAATTTGGACTTACTAGAAAGAGGATTTCCTCATGAATGACCAAACCTTAAAGTTCCATTTGTCTCAAGTATATTTAGGAGGGATGAGGTGGAGAATAGTTGGAAGATTGTGCATACTTGCACATGCAAATAGAAATGACACATTTCACATGATGAAAGAACTGGAGGAATATTAAATTATGAAAAAAATGGTAAGAAGGATTAAGATGGATTAATTAATTAATTTGGTTTAGCAAAATTATTGATTGGGGACTCATATGTAGTCATTTTGATCCACGACTTTCTGAGATTATTGCCAACCTTGTGTAACATGACCTGGTCACCATGATGAATATTCCTCAACATGCATACCATATACAGAAAGTTTGTCAATTCTAGTGGCATAGGTCTTAAAGGCATAAATATTCATTTAACCTTGTGTTGAGGGGTAGTTTAGGGTGCAATAAATAAGTGTAGAAATGGGAAAAAGTGCAAGAAATATTTTATGAAACTGTTGCATGCACGTCTAGATTAGTTCTTGCATGAATAAGATTAGTGCTACCATGATGAATAATCACTTGTGGAGTGAAATCATTATTGCAAAGAGGAAACTCACTTGTGTTGGGGAAAAACATGCTTGTGCAAAGTAGTGCTAGTTGTTATTATGTAAGAAAGTGGCTCACATGTGTGGAGTAAAACTTATATATAATAGCACTTTCCATAGATGATAAGATTCTTGAATTTAAGAATTCCATGGAACAAATACAATTGGAAATAGATGACAAGGAAAAGGAAAAATTAGATCTAAGTGAAGAAAAATAGAATCAGTTAGGTGGAGACATGAAAGTCTTATTTGAAAAGGTAGAGAACTCTTGTAAAGAACATGTTAAAAGAAATATTACAATTCTCTAATAATAAAGACACTCTAAAATTGGAGATTGGAAAACATTGGGTGTTATGAAACCTACAACCCACATATTGTTGTAAAACCCTCTACACATAACAACCTAATTGGTTAGTCATCCCTCAGGTCAATTGGTTAGTCTTCTACTAACAATGATATGGGTGGAAGTAGATGGAAATGGTATATAGTTTAATTCTTTCCTTTCTTTGTTTGTATAATTCACTCTACCAAATCCATAAAAGATGGGGAACCATTGTTTATACATTCCATCTATTTTCCTTCCATTGTCCATTTCCATTTATCCCTTCTTCCACTCCATCCACCCTTTCTTCCTTCCATCCATTTCCTTCTCCTTCCTCCACCCTTCCTCCCCTCCCTCCCTCTTCCTCTCTCCTTCATGTCCCTTCTCCTCCTCCTCTTCCTCGTCCTTCCTAGGTTCGGTTCCACTCGTTCACACCTGGCTTGTCCTCTCCACCTACCCTCCACATTGTCCTCCTCCATTCCTCCTCCTCTGTACATTATCTCCCACTTACCATTTCTATAAGAGTTTTAGAGAACATCAAGATCAAATAGAAGATATGAATTATTAAAGAAGAAACAGATAGAGCGACTTGTGTTAGCATTGCCATATTTTGATAAGGTATTTTATGTTGACTGTATTACAAGTGGAACTATAATTGGAGAATTACTAAGTCAACAAGGAATACTAGTATAAGCATTTAGATGTAACCATTAATTTGTGCTCCTAGCCAAGTCTTGTGTCGGATCACAAGCACAAGAGGATTTGTCTATTTGGGACTCAATTGATTCCATCTCATCTTTTATGCTCTTTGTAGAGCTTGGCCATTTCATGTAGAATAGAAATAACATTTTGGATTCCACCAAGAAATCTTGTACACTCTTGGGATAATCTTGAAATTTGTTGTGTGTGGAGGCACACTTCTTCGTTATGTCCATCAATCTCTTAATATTTACTTTTGTGTCTATCTCCTTCTCCAATTTCTCCTTTAGTCCACTAGAGTGCTCTTTAAAAGAATAAAGTAAGAACTTTATATTTTCCATACCAGATAGAGAGTTATCAATACTTACTCTAGGTATGCTCTCTTGTAGAATTTTACCACTTCATCAATCGTCTCTGCACTCTTCTGATGTATCTCTATAATTTATTTACATGCAGAAGCATGAAACACATCACAAAATTGAATCTTGTGTAGAAAATAGATTTTATCAATGTCTGCATGCCCATGTTGCATTGAAAGTTGCAATAACTGAGCAGATACTACCAATTGAAACTTTAACTACATGCTCAACAAGATTTTCAAAGGATCTTCAAAGGAACCAAAGGACTCTCAAACTATCTTTATACTATCTTCTTCCTTAAAATCCTTTTCTTTATCACTAGTATTAACCAATTTCTACATATCCTTATTCTCTATATTGTTGGATTCATCCTCAGTACTAGATGCATTCAGATTATTTTTCTCTTCATCTTTATATTTTTTAGTGTTATCTAGAGGCATGTCTATCTCTAAATTTCCTTGGGAATCCTTTCTATTTTCCTTAGATTCTAGAGGAGGTGAGATATGTCCCATGAGTGTATCCTCCTTTTGAGCTTCTATAGCTTTTTCCTCTATAGTGTTTTTTTCTCCTATTGGAGGAGCATCATTAGTGATATTTTGAATTGCAGTGTCCTCTACATTGGTAACTCCTTCCTCTATAACCTTTTATACCACTTCCAAAAGACTATCATCAACATTGCTTTGCACATTTTCTTCTTCAGTCCTATGCTCATGTTGAGCATCATTATATTGTGCTTCTTCTACAATATTTACTTTCGGAGCTAGCATGTCAACATGCATTTTTTTTGTGTCTAGGGCCATTCCTAGCCTATTTTCCAAATCAAAATTCTCTACAGACTCATTTTAGAACCTCTCAATATCATTTTGATCTCTTCTCATAAGGGTGGTTACCCTTTACTTATTTCGAAATTCCTTATTATAAACTTGAGTGAGTGTAGCTTTATTTTTATCTGATAAGGGTGCTCTAATATTTTGTAGAGAAATTATCTCAACTTTGCCTCTTCATCCATCACCTCTTGTCTTCTTATATATAGTAAATTCCTTAGTTCTTTAGGAAATTACTTCTTAGTATTCTTCATATTAAGTTCAAAAGTGATAGTGTACTTTACAATGGCTTCTTTAATCGTAGCCTTATCTACCTTATCTGCAATAATATACAGAGTAGCAGTTTCTCCTAAAATACCATGCTCAACAATCTAATTGACCAAAGCATAGAGATTCATAGGGCTATGTGCCTTTACCAAAGTCTTTTTCTTCTTCCTTTTGTCATCCAGTGTAATTTTCTCTTTTCCAAATTCAGGCTTCTTTTCCCTCATTTGTATTTTGTAGACTTATTTTTCTTTCTCTACCTCAACCTCACTATCGATGTCTACAATATCAATATTTTGTTTCTTTGTGCTTGATTCACCTTTTGAATATTTTGGTTTCCTATTTTGAACCAATTATGGTATGTCTTCTTCATCATCTTCCACATTCACACCCATGTACTATTTCCTTTTAGCTTTTGGTTTTACGCTTCTATTTGTAGGATTAGTTTGTTGTAATGTCAAAGCAACCTTTTCCTTTTCACTCACTTGTTTCATCAGAGGGGTCTTCTCCTTCACTAGAGAACTTTTATACTCTTTTCTTTTCTCTCCTATAATAGACTTAGTCTTGGAGGACTTTGGGGAAACCAAAGGAGTGGTATCTGTTCTCATGGATCTCCTAACATTTGATGGTCCTCTTGGTGAGTTAGACATGGGTTTTTCCTTCTCAACTTGTTCTTTGTGAGGCCCATTACCTCCATAAATGTTGTATTCATCTTCTCAACTATCTTCTTTAACTATTTTTTCCCTTGATCCATGTGCACCTCCATGGATTTCTCCTCATATGTTCCATATCTCTCCTCAGAGGTGTCTTTTGGTTTTCTTAGCATAACGTCCACTAAGCCAGTGATTCCATCCTCTGTGATTTCATATCCAATCTCTAGGATCCACATGGTCCTAGGCTCAACAACTTGTATGATGCAACAATATTTTGTTACCAAGAATGTGATGTCATTCTTGTACTTTTATACCATGGTTTTTGGTATCCTTTCTCTTGCCTAATTCTTCTCTTGAAAAGTTTTAAATAATCTCCAAAGGGAATTATTTTGTGCATTTGAGTCTCCCAACCTCACGAAATGATCCCCGGTCTAATAGGCTATTGGTCTATCCTTTAGCCACACAATGTTCCTTGTACCAAAAACCTCATTCAAAAAGTAGAATAGTAAACAAATAATCAAAGTTCCAAACATAAAGTCATACTTGGAGTCCTTTGTCTTATGCATATTTTCAATAAGTTTCAATTTAAATAGTTCACATAAGTCATAGTTTTCACCCTTCTCAACCATCTTATATGTTGTATTAATCCTGGTTGATGACATTGAATTTTCTTTATTGGTGAAGTATATTCTATATCTTATCATGATTGAAGTGTACTTAATTGTTGGGTTTCCGATGTCCTATATTGCTAATGCCCTTCTATCATACTTCACACCTATTCACTCCATTACTATATCATTTTTAACTGACTTGAGCACTGGAGCTAGTCCGGTTGAGTACAATCTAGTGAAAACCCTAATAACCTCTTTGTTGATAAGATTTAGTATATCCAACCAAAGTAATTTATCATGAATGGGGATCAAGGTGTATCTCACCCACTCATCTACATATCAAAAGAATAGGAAACTATTTCAGACATCGAGTTTCTTCTTTTCCAAAACCTCAAACTTTGATTTCAACTCCAAATCATCTCCAGTGAGTTCTTTGTACCATACATCACTCAACTTTGTATGATTTTTTTCTTCCATCTTAACATGAATGTATTCCCTAACATATTTTTTGTGTAAAAAACCATATGATATGTGCAAAAATACACCATTTGGATCATCCACCAGAGATTTTTCTGGATAAATTTTGAATTTAGGGCATGAATGATCTATAACCTATACAACTTGTGGTGTATACATTTCTTCTATAAATAGAAATCACTTTTTAAACCTAGGGAAAATAGAAACAATAAATACCTCTGAATCACTTCTAGCTATGGTTTTTCTTGTACTAAATCTCAATTGCTTCAATCACTCCACTTTGCTTCTTCACTGCTTTGCTATTCTCAAATGCTCATTTGAAAATGACTTAGATTGTGTTTGAAATCACTTATAAACCTTTCATCATAACATAATTAACATTGAATCACTTTAGTTAATAAAGTTGTTAAAAACCATAACTATGTACATAGTCAACTTCAAATGCTCTATAAACTTTTGCAACTCAATATTTTCCTCCAATTGTTTCTCCAATAGGTAAAGCATATTGACCTAGACCTCATATTCGTATGTTGAAGCATCAACACCATTTATTTGGTAGGGGATAAGGAATCTTCTATTAATTCCCCCCTAATCCAAATCTTTCTTCTTAGTTTTCGAAGGAAACGTCTATACCAGATGCTAGTACCAAATCAGGCTTAGTCTCACCATCTTCCTTCTTTTTTCAAATCTTTTCCATCTCTTTCTTCATCTCTACTGGATAAATCTTTTTCACTAGATCATTTTTCTTTACCATTTTTTTCTTCTTCAAACTCTTCTACAAAATTTAGAGATATGTCCTAGTCTATTGAAATTGTAACATATGACATTATTTTGAACATGCTTACTTCTATTCATTATAGATCTCCATTGATTAGCTTTATGCCCAAATCCATTGCATGCATAATAGTAGCCATTAAAGGATTAAAACCTCATACCATTGTTATAGCCACTCATCGTTTCATTTTTGCATTCATTAGCCTTATAATCAAATATCTTTTATGTAAAGCATTGATCCAAAAAAGATTGAACATTCTGATTCATTTTGCTTCTACATTACATAGCCTTATGTCCAAATTTATTGCAAGAATAACATAAACCATTAAAATATGGATACCTTCGTGCATTTTTTTTTTCTGATAGGTGGTCTTTTGAAGTCTCTCCTTTGATTCTAGACCTATTTTCCATTGCGCTTCTTTTCCTCAATCTTCTTTTTAGCTTGATTTGGAGTTTGATCTATCTTTGAAATTTCTCCTATCTTAAACCATAATCCACCTTTATTTTAGATCATTTCATCAAGCTTTGTAGAGCCCATCTTGATTTTTTCTTCATGACTCTTTGCTTTCTCAAGATATTATCTCAAGGTCACAACTTCTTCAAGTTTTGAATGTTCTTTAGATTTTCTTTCCATCTTTGCATTTAGACATTCTTCAATTATGTTTCCTTCTTCAACATGCACTTTCAGACTGGTAATTGTTTCATTTTCTTGCTTCAACTACTCATTAACCTCCTTATGTCTTTCCATAAACTTCTTGATTGTTCTCTTGAATTTCTAATACATTCATTTGCTTCTTTGATATTTTCCTTTAGGTCTTTTTCTCACTTTCAGTCCTTTCTAGATCTTCACGGGAAATTCTTAGTTCTCCATTCATGTCAACCATGCACTCTTCTTTTGTAAACCAAAGAGTGAGTATCTCTTTTGAAGGAGTAGGAAATATTCTAACAACCATGTGTTCAACCTCCAAGATCTTCCCAAAGTGGTTAAGCTCCTTCCAAGGAACCAAGCTTTGATACCAATTGTTGAACACCCAAAATAATGAGAGGGGGGTGAATCAGTATTCTCTTAAACTAATTAAAAATTTAAACATTCATTGCACATAGAATATTCAATTTTCAATAAGCAAGGAAAGCGTAAAATCAACCATCAATATCACATAAAACATGAACACCAAATTTTTACGTGGAAAACCCAAAAAATTAAAAACCGGTTGTAAGATATTATAGAAGTGATCACTATAGGTGGAGTCACTATCCAAGTGGACTCACTACCCACTGAAATAATAAAAGATAGAAGAGAGTGGTGGCACATAACTAGGATTTGAACTGCTACAAATGCACCTATAGCATGCTAGAATATAGTCCCATTGAATCTCAATATACTGACTTAACACACTTCATACTAATTTGCACTAACACTCTATTCTACTATGCATTCATATCACATTCACATAATTTGCATCAACTACACATCACATCCCATCACATATATCTAAAACACTGATAAAGATCTTACATATATATTTGCTTCATCTACAAATACCTACATCATTAATTAGGTTAGCCTAATTAGACGTATTATAAAAATATTCCTTGTCAACTCATCATACACACATACACACTTTGTGCCATGGTTCAAAAATTATAACACATCCAAATAAGTTAGCATGGACCTATAATAGCTCCCATATAAGGGATTGATACTTCTCAAAACTCTACAATACCCAAAACTTATTAGGTTGACACGGGCAAAGACTTAACAATAATATGCATAAACTGTTCAACCAAAAATAGACAGGTGGACCTCAAAACTTCATGCCACTTGGAATATAGGTGCTACTAACACCTATCAACATCTCCTCAAATATGTAAAGCTAGATACCAATCTATGGAGAGAGGTAGATCCTCCAAGACATGCATATTGTACAAATAACACTATAACTACCAGACCAAAACTTCTTCCATTCATAACTTCAACTCCAGAGAATGAATCATTGTGAAACTCTGCATTCATAATCCTCTAACATCCAAAAAAATTATACCATCACCGCAGAGTGATATTCACACAAAAAACCATTGCGGAAAAAAATACCAAATGTCCTAAACACTAAAAACACTATTTTGACACTTAGCCAATTTTCCCTTCATCTATCTTCACCCAATCAAACCTTCTTTCAAATTTCCACTTGGGTAACCATCTTCAAACATGTTCAAACTGTACAATCTAGTCTACACACTAATGTTTATACTAGAACACATCAATGAAAACATTGTACTACAATACTATAAAGCTTATGCTAATACCTTATGCTCATATCTTATGCTCATGTTCCCAACAAACATATCAATGGAAAACTCCTTATTCTTCCAACACTAATAACCATAAAATATTAAATTTATTAATCTCAGAAGGGTTAGTGTAGGATCATGGGGGTCCAAACTAGGCCCTTAAGTGGCAATGAAAGTTTAGAAAAATAGAGTTAGAAAACTTGACATAAAAATTTGAATATGGTGCGTAGACAACACCGATAAAGATTAATCAATGAAAATTTAATCCCAAGGTAGAGGTTATCATAGGATCGTTGCATGGAAACATAAAGCCATCGATGGTATAAAACCCAAAAAATAAATGGACTTACCTCTTAAAATGGCATGCATATGGATTTCTTCTTGTAACCAACATAAATGGATTCTCCCCAGCTTTGAGGCATAAACACAATGATAGGGTTTCTATTTCACAATTGCCACACTCAAGGACACCTTAGAGATCTCAATCCAATGATTAGTGGAGAGAGAGAGATATGACAATAAGGTATCCTAGGATATGATTTTAGATTACAAGAGGGGTTCACCACTAGTTTTAGACTTGGAAATACAATGTAATGGAAGATGAAATGTAAAACCCTAGTTTGATGCAATGCTTCAATGAATGACCTAGAAATGACCATGAAACAAAACAAAAAGCTACAAAAATGAAAGTGTGCATCTAGAATCTGGAGAGAGATGGAATGGAGATATGAAATCATGAAATTGTTACTTTTTAGGCCTGGTGGGACTCATTCGCCATTCTGGATGAATCAGTCCCAGATCAAGGTTTCTATATAGGAACTTGTTTCTCAAAAAAGGGTATCTAAAACTGAAAAATTCTCAAAATTGACCCAGAATGGGACTCATTTTCCAATCTTGGTGAATGAGTCCACTTAGGGATTTATGAAACTTGAAGGTCTGAATTTGGTCTTTAATATCTGCTCTTCCTATTCCTCTTGATTTTTGGATATGAAATTGCCAATTTCAAGCCTATAGGTGACTTTTTGTGAACATGATGACCTAGAAAATGGGGAGACAACTCCAACAACATTGTAACCTATTATTCAATTATCTCCAATCATTCAAAGTACCTAGATCTATAATCACACAAAGAGAGAGAGAGAGAGAGAGAGAGAGAGAGAGAGAGAGAAAATGTTGATTGTTAGGGAATACGGGTTTGCCTTGGTCAAACCCCTTTTAGGTAATTAAACCAAATCATGAAATAAGATAATGAAGCATGAACATGAACTAATGCAATTAGAACCTTTCCATGATCATGGATCTTGAATTTCTACAACAATTGATGAAGAATTCTACTCTTCAATGCCTTAGAATTGATCTTGAATGCTCTTGTGACAATCTTGTGAAGTCTTGAAATGCTATACTCTTGCTTTCTTGACTTGATAACATGTAGGCTTGATGAAATAATTATTTGGAAGCTTTTTTATATAGGAAAATCACTCACATGACTGTTAATTTGATCCCCAAGGCTGACATTAAATAAATTTGAATTAAAAACCCAATCTTTCCCACTCAAACCTCGAAAATAGCCCAAATGGGAGTCATTTGCCATCCTAAGTGAATGAGTCACACCTAGATGGGACTCATTCACCCAAAGTGGCAAATAGATCCCACAAGGGCTATTTTTCTAGCTAGAATGTCAGGGAGTGGAGAATTTAAGCTTTTATATTGATTTAGTCAGGTTTTTTTTATCAAAATATGCCTTGGGATGCACAATGTGGGGTCATAAGGGCCTAGTAATGGTGATATTAAGGTTATAAATGTAAGAGGGCCCAAAATCCAATGTGAAAGTGTAAATAAATACACTTTACAACACTAAATTAAGGAAAAAATGGGTGTATTTAGCTTTGAAGGGCCCTAAATCCCATGTGAATGTGTAAAACACATTACAACACTAGATTAGGTCCACTGGATTTACAATCCCCCTAAATTCAGTGTGAAGATGTAAATAAATACATTTTACAACATTAAATTAATGAAAAGTTAAGTTAATTTAGCTTAAAATGGGCCCAAGACCTAATGTGGATGTGTAAAAAACCTCACAACACTAGACCAAGGTGACATTAAGTCCAATTTGTCATTAATTATTCTTGAATTAAGCAAGGAAAAGGTGTACTTTTTTTATGACTCCACTTCTAAGGGGCTTCGAATATGGGAGAATAATACTAGATTATTTTTACCATGACCTTTCAAAATCATAATTTCCAATTTCTAAATAATGAATTCCTACTTCCCTATGCTCACTCCCATGTTCTTCCTTCTTTATTAGCTATTTCTTCCCCCCATTTTCAAATTATTCCATGTTAATGAGCATATAAAACTTTTATTCCATCACATACAGTCCCATTTTCTATTTTAGTAAATTTTATTTCACTTAAATTCTTAAATTATATTGAATTGATTTTGATTTTAAATTCTAAGAAATAGTATCTTGTTGCTTTCTCATCATTATAAAAGAACACATTTTTTTTGAAAATTAATGTTGCATAATTCACAACGTCTACCAAATTAATTAAGTGGATAAATATAGATTTCTTCATGCAATTTTGTTTAATTTCAATGAATATTTATTTTAATGTCTATTATTCAACAACTACATACATGCAAATTGAATTTATTATTTACATTTAAATTAACAATTTAAATTTAGTTGGGGAAGGGGACCTAGCTCGATTGGCTAAAGCATCCTATTGCAGGAAAGTGGTCATGAGGTCTATTCCCCCCCAAACCCGTGGTACCAAAGGGCATGTCACGCTAGCGCCAATGATCATGTGAAAAAAATTTACCAGGTGCACTGCAGTTTATAGCGGGAAGCATACCCAACCGATTCCTATAGTCTAAAAAAAAAACACAATTTAAATTTAGTTTTTGTTTCATAATAATAAACATGAAATTAATTTTAAAGTAACTACTTTTATAATTAAATTATATATAGCATATTATTATTATAAATAAGATTTCCATCATTTGATAACTAAATCTCTTATCTGTTTTAATCCAATTTATTTTAAATTTTAGTTTATGTAAGGAAACGGGATGTGACATAATCTAAAGGATAAAATTGTGAATTTATAATTCCCATACCTTGCTCTAAGTATGGTTTTATGAATGTATTCATCCATCGACCTTAATTTATGGTATCTTTATCTCAAATAAATCTTTGAAATGATAGTTATGCCACACAATTGATCAAAATATCATTGATGTGAGGTAATGAATATTTATTCTTTATTATTAATTTCTTAATAATGTGATAGTCTATACACAAGCACAATGGTCTATCCTTCTTCTTGATGAAAGTCATTAGTGCTCCCTAAGGTGATACACTATATCTAATCAATTATTTTTATAACAACTCTTGTGATTACAATTTTAGCTCCATCAACACTAATGTAGTCATATGATAAGGTGCTTTAGACATGGTTTTTGAGATATATCATTTGCAAAATTGAAGGTTCTTTTAGGAAACAACCTTGGTAGTTCATCAAGATAAAAAACCTAGAACTTGTAAAGGAATAGATAATATTGAATAGATGGTTCTTTAGATTTCCCTAAGGATTCATCATTAAATTCATATAGTTTATGAGAATCGTAGAAAAATAGGTCATAAAAAATAGCTAACTCCTTAGACTATTATATTTTCTCTAATTTGATTGTAATCATCATACACCATTTTCTTCTGACTCCATTCAATTGCATTGTAGACATTTTTTATGCTAGATTCTTTGAATCAAATTTAGTTTTCCTAGTTCATCAAGGAATTTGATTATTTTTCCAAAATGATCTATTTTTATCTATGATGCAATAACCAATTCATTCCTAGGATGGGATCATATGACCCAAAAGGAGCTACATAGAGGTTAAATTTTGTTCAAAAAGTTGTTAATCTAAATTTGACATCAAACAAACATTATTCTAGTTACACTCTTGATTGGTTTGCATATTCAATGAAATAAGGTTTAGCTTTATAACTAGCCTATTTAGGAATTTTATTTAACAAAATAGGAGTTACAAAATTTTGATTTGCACTAGTGTCTACTAAAATTGAAATAGGTATACCAAATAAAGTATTTGTCGTCTCAACTAGCGCAATCTAATATTATTCTTGATAATTATCTATAGCCACATAGATCCTTTTTTGAATGTTGTCTATTGAGATGGAAAACAATGACTCTGATATTAGTTCTCTCGAATCTTGTTTGTACATTGATTTGAATAATGATCTCCTCCATAGTTGAAACATCCACTAGTAGGTCCTTTCTTCTCTATGGGATGATAATTCTTAAATCTTTATTTTCTCTTGAAATGATTATTCCTTTTTCCATTTTTCTTTGTTTTGGATTCCTGATTCTAATTATTCTTTTTGAAGGATAGTTTTGACTTGGACCATTTAAACTTCTTTCTAGTCTTGTCTCAATATGCTTATATAAACTTCTTATTTTTTTTCTTAATTACCTTCTCAAAAACTTGATCCATAGTGGTTAGACCATAAACATGTACCTCACCTACAACTTGGTCACTTATATCCATGATGAATTTCCTTATTCTAAATCACTCGTCTTCTTGATATTGTGGTACATAATTTACTATCCTAGTGAACTTCTCCCAATACTTTGTTATTGACATGTCTCCTTGATATAGATTCTAAAAATCAGTCAATTTTGATCGAAGTATAGTTGAGGAAACCATCTCTATCTGAAAATGACCACTAAATGGTCCCAAGTCAAACTTAGGGAACTTAACCCCAATTAAGTCATTCTATTCATCCACCAAGTGGATGATTCACCCAATAATTGATAGGATCTCCAAACCTCCTTAGTTATCTCTAAATATTTTTTGATTTCAAAATACTTTTCCATATCAATTAGCCATGCCTTAGCTCCATCTCCTACCATTGTTTCATCAAAGTTTGTTGCAGTAATTTTCTTTATTTCTCTTTCCAATTCATTGATTAAATATGTTCTCAACTCTCCTTGATTTCCTTGGTCTTAATCAAATCCCCTTTTCCCTTCATGAGAAATATGCTCTTGATCATTATTTTCACCATTTTCTTGACTTTTTTATTTTTTAGTCTTGTGATCACCTACCCTATCATGCCCAAAAAAAAATCAACATAAAAATAATACAACCTAAAAAATATATGTTTCTACTACCACAGTTTAAGTTTCATAGTTTACTTGCAACTGATGACATCAAGTTTATGATGTCATCATATCACTTTAACTTTC
Organism: Sequoia sempervirens; assembly: GCA_007258455.2. Taxonomy (NCBI): domain Eukaryota; kingdom Viridiplantae; phylum Streptophyta; class Pinopsida; order Cupressales; family Cupressaceae; genus Sequoia; species Sequoia sempervirens. The sequence goes on from VDFB02256132.1 coordinate 20,363,806, forward strand.
ATAAGAAGGAATTTAGTAATATTCTACTCTAAGTAGTTGTAATTGTGACATTCTAAACAATTTTTTTTCACAAAAAAAAAACAATTCGATACACTACACATCTGATGGTGTCGTTCTTACAATGTCATCATGTGCATGATGCAAAAACCATGGAAAGAAAATCTATAACTGCCAAAAGAGAGAACTATAACATAAATCCTAAATCAAAGGAGAAATCTACTAGATCTAATGGAAAATTTTATGAGACACATAAAAGAGAAAAAGGTATTAAAGACTCTTACTAGTCTAAGAATGCTCTCTTCAAAAAAACTACATTCTCCCTACAAGGTGTAGGTGGTTATAGGATCTTAAACACTGCGATAATTCTTGGGCTAGGTAAATGTATGAACCATTGGTTCTAAATTTGAAACTAATTTTAATGATTCTAGAATAATAATGCTTACTAATTTCAACAACATAATAACTATTCATCTTCCTTTAAGAATTTTATGATTTAATAATCAAATAGATATTTAACTCGAACAAATTTAATTATTAAATTGAACTTAAAACTAAATCAACAATATTACAATATACTATTCTAAAATATTTAGTTTATAATTTACTTCTTTCCATTTATTCACCTACTATCTTCCTATCTAAAATTTATGCAATTCTTAACAAATTGAAAATTTTAAAAAGTAAACTAAAATTTATATTAATTTAACAACAATTTAAGAAATTAAGTCTAAAATATCTCCATAAAAGAGAAATTAATAGTAATTACCAATTTACATTTCTATCAATCTATCAAGAAATAATTAATATGTATTTATAATTTCATCCTTCAATTATTACATTAAATATTGAACATTAAGTTTTAAAATTTCATAAGTGAAAGAAACGAAAGATTAATTATCATAATATTCTCAACTTCATTTATTTACAAATTCTTGTTTTGTTTACATTTTTATTTATAATGAATTGATTATTAGTATGTGCAAGTTTATTATTTATTGAGAGATCTTATTTTATTTAATTCAAATTAACTAGAAAGTATTAAACACCCAGAATATTGAGAGGGGGGTAAATAAGTATTCCATTAAACCATTTGATCACAATGCATCCAATTAATGAAACACATCCAATAGTAACAATGAATGAAAGCGTGAAACAATCACAAGATCACATAACACATGAACACCAATATTTTTACATGGAAAACCCAAAAAGGGAAAAACCATGGTGAGTATTAGCTCACAATATATTATAACTGGTTATAAGATAGTACAAAAGGTCACTGCCAAGACACATTGTCCAATAGGGCTCACACCAAAAAAGAGAAAGATAGATAGAAGATAGAATGGCCACATGGACAGGATGTGAGCTGATACAAAATGCACCTTCCTTGTGCTGAATTTAGTTCCTTTGAAGCTCAATAAACTGACTCTATGCATTTCATCACATACAAAATACAAAACACTACTCTGCTTTACAGTCACTCAATATTCACAATAACTCTACTATAGATCTAATCATCTTCATACAAAATTAGCATATTCGTGTGTCATCACACTTATGCAACTTTAAAAATGTCTTACATATATACCCAATTCATTTGCATACATCAATTAGGTCATCTTAATTAGATGTAGCCCTATATTAAATCAAAGTTAAACCAAAATTGCTTTGTCAACTCCACTCTTGAACCAAAAACATCTTCGAACTTAAACCAAATGTGTAACAATTGATTTAGGTAAGAATGGACCTAAAATAGATCTCACTAACATCCTCAATACATATTTAATCATCACAACACACAACAAGCATTAGGCTAGCCAAGAATTAGACCTAATCATAAAATATTTTAATTGATCAACACCAACAATCAATCTGATCACATAATCATGCACCATCTGGAATATACAATGTGCCAACACCTATAACCAATATACCAAAATTGTAAAGACTAATTCTAATCATTGGAGGAGCGTGGACCAAATTACACATACTGACTTGCACTGTACATATCCAAAATTGTATGTTGAACTACTATCATTTGTAACTTTCAAACTATACATCCAAGATAACAAAAAAATTGAACATAGATGCATGTAATTCTCAAGAAAAACATATTATCACCCTATAAATAGATCTTATCATATGAGAAAATGCAAACCAAAATACTAGTTTAAGGTATCTCCATTCTGCTCACCAGATTAGAGTAGATATCAAAAACCAATGTTGACATCAATGACAAAACATTAAGGGGATCCTTCTTCATTCTCTCAAAAATATCCCCCTTTGTCATTGATAGCAACATGTGCCAAAAATAATCTCTCCAAAAACTCAAAAAATTTACAAAACTCCAAACATCAAACTTTTCCCCCTTTGACATCAAGGACAAAGGGTGTGTCAATAACCCACATGTAAACTCCCCCTCAGATGCATATGCTCAAATAAATAACTAAAATGGGTACACTGACTCCCCCTTAGGGAGTTAACCCAATAATTTGAACCATTTGCATGTATAATGGAAAAACTGAAATACTAAAACAATGAAATAATATACAAGTAAAAGATGTTTAACTAGAGGAGGAGGCAGCTTTAAGCTCCTTCAAAATAGATTTCCAAGTAGAGTTCCCTCCATTCCAATTTCTCTTGGTTGTTGCAAGCAATTTGTACAATGATTCCAGCTCTACTATACTCTCATGTCCCTCTTCCAGAGTAGTGGGATTTGGATTTATCTTTACAAGTATTTCAACATCAGCTAGGGCACTTGACACTGATATATTCCTAGTTTTCACCAAGTCCCCAAGTTATCCAAACCGCCTTATGATATCTTCTTTTTCCCTTTGTAATGTAAAGAATCTATTTTATAGGTCTATGATGGCAGTCCAAGTGGTGTGATCTCTATCCTGAGTTGGATCAAAGGCGTTGGAGGCATTGGTTATTTTTAAATCAATTTATTCCATTAAGTTCTTAATACCCTGAGTGGAATCTGGCTAGTTCATGCAGTACAAAAACAAAGTCTTCACTTCATCTTCACATTCTTGAACTTTCTTCATGCATTTCTCAATCTTATTATGTGTTGATACACATATTTCTTGCAACTCTAACAACCTCTTCTTGGAAACCCTTGTTTCCACTTCATTTCCAATCTGTCCTGTTAGATCAGAGGTGTACTCTTTAAAAGAATCAAGAAAAAAATTAAGATTTTCCACAAAAGTTAAAAAATTGTCAATTGACAAACTGAGAGTGGCATCCTGCAAAGTATTTACAGATTCATTTATTAGTTTTGTTCCCATTTGATGAGTTTCAAATATTTATTTCCTTCTGAAAGCATGTAAAACACTTCCAAGCTCCAACTTCTGAATTGGTGAGATCTTCTCCAGATCCACACTTCTGTGATACAAAGGGAGTTGTAATAACTAAGGAGGAATAGTCGGTTGAAACCGTATTTTTCTTGACAATAGACCCTTAAGAGGATTCTCAGAGGAATATTTCCCAGAGGGCTTGGGTAGAACCATGTTATTTTGTCCATATTCTTCATTCTTTCTTTCCTTAGACTCTTCTTCATTCTCTATTATTGCCTTTTCACCAAAGGCTTTGTCCTTTTTCTTATCTTCATCCTCCTTCTTGTCATCATCTTTATTATTATCCTTTTATTTTTCTCCTTGTTCTTCTTCACCTTTTTCATTTTGGTTTTCTTCATTTTATTTTCCTACATCTTCATCTTGTCTATCAATGTGATCCTTAGTGCCATCTACATCATTCTTTTGTTTTTCTTGCTCTACACTTTATTTTCCATCATCACCAGTGGGATTGTCAGTATCTTCCAGAGGAACAGAAGTATTTGGAGTAACTTATGTTTTATTTACTAATGGGGGAGAGGACACAACATTCCCTATAACATCAAACATTGGTGTTTCTTGTTCACTTATCTCTTCCATGACCTCTTTAAATATCAACATGTTTGAATTAGGAGGAAGATTTTCCTCTGCTTCAATAACCTTTTCTTCAACACTTTCTTTTCCATGAACTGTGTTGGATGTGGAAGTAGTTATCATGCCAAGTTTCTCAACAATATCTTTGACTGTCTTTACTGTTTACTACTTTAGTTTATCCACTTGATCCTTTTCTCTACCCATAAGAATAGTAACCCTTTGTTTAACTCTGAATTCCTTAGTGTATACTTCTAGAAAATGTAGCTTTATCATCTTCAGATAATGAGGATCCAATTTCCTCTAGGGCATCAGTTTTAATTTTATCTTTTGTTTCAATAGCTTCATGTCTTCATTCTATTAAGGCATCACAAAAAACTCTCAAAACCTTTTTCTTGATATTGCTCATATTAGCTCCTAAAATAGTAGTGTATTTGACGATAGCTTCAATAATTGTATTCCTACCTATTTTATCAACTTCTTCATACAATTTTTTTGTAGCTTCCAACATATTATCATAGTGGAACATATTGTTAACCAAACATCTAGTTTCATAGGAGTGTGTGCCCTTACCGAAGGAGTCTTTTTCTGCTTTTTCTTTTTCTCTGAAGGGATTTCCTCTTTCTTCTTTTCTTTCTTCTTCTCAAGCTTCTCATGAACATGTACAATGAATTCTCCATTTTCTCTTTATGTTTCTTCTTCTTTAGAAGTGTCCACAATATCCACTTTTTCTTTTTAGCTCCAGTGCTTGCCCCTTGTGAAGAACCTTCATCGCTATCAATAGCACTTCTTCTCTTTCTTTCTAATTGTCCTTCATGCTCTAAACATGTCTCAATTTCTTCTTCAACAACTGCACTTAGGTTCTTTTCTCTAAAAGCCTTTTATTTCTTTCTCCTTATAGAGGTAACCGATTTTTCTACTGGAGTCACATTCTTCTTGTTCCTTTCTCTTGTGTTTGGTTCAATTGGAGTAATGATTTATTCAATTATTGTAGCATTGGGCTCCATCTTCTTTACTTTACCAGTGATAGTAGTAGTTTCAGAGGACTTAGGTAGTGTAGAGGCAGGGGTGGAAGCTATTCTTCCTGATCTCCTTGGTCTGGTGGACTCACCTACAATACTAGATTCTCTTGCTCTAACCTCCTTAATATATTCTTATGTGTGTCCTTCCCTTCTAACCCATTCCTCTATAGTTTTCCTTTCTTTTCTGTTGATCTCAAGTTTCTTTAGTTCCATGTGCACTTCTAATGATTTTTCTTCATATGTCCCATGTCTTGCTTGTGAGGGGTTCTTAGGAATTTTGAGCAACATATCCATCAACCTTATTTTCAAAAAATTCATAGCCAAGAGGTGAAATCCATACCATCCTTGGTTCAACAGCCTCAATAATACACTCATCAATTGTAACAAGAAAGGTTTTTTTCCTTTACATATATTTCTACAAGTTTGTTGGGAATTATCTCCCTTTCATGCCTCTTCTTTTGAAAGACTACAAAGAATACGATTAAGGCATCATTTTGAGCCTGCTAGTCACCTAAGTTGTACATGTAGTCTAGAATTTGATGTGCCACTGGTTTGCTTTTGTCCCATATAGCATCTTTTCTTCTACGAAGCTCTTTCATGAAGTAAAATAGTAAACATATTACAAGAGTGCCAAACTTAAATAGATATTTATTTTCTCTTATTATTTTCAAATTATCGAGAAGTTATTGTCAGAACAACTCACATAGATCAAAACCCTTTCCATTTTCCACCATTTCATGTGTAACATAGATAGCTATAGTTGAAACTGAATTTTCTTTAGCTGGGGATTTGAATATTTGATATTTGTCAAATTTTATTAAAGTCAGGGTTCAAATATTTATTAATCTTGGTTAGCATATTAAATTGATGGAAAATATTTAAAATTGGTGGTTGGCTAAATTTTTTTATAGTTTGTGGCATTATATTTAATTTTTATGTGTAATATTTACTTGTAGTCAATTATTTTTTATATATGTTAGTCTGCATTGGTTTTTCAAAGTGGGTTTGAAATTTGAATTGGTATATAAATGTATGGTTTTGATTTCCAATAGGAAATATTAAAATCATGTGGTGTTCGATCCATATCAACTCGCAGGTTTTGACAGATCCATAGTCTTTTTCGGTGGCAAAGTTCCTAGGAATATTCATAGTTTGTAGATCTTTTTGTCAGTGCAGTGTACTTTCATCAGGATTTGTAATTCTTGTTGGGTGTATTTCTTTCATTTCCATATTATGTGGTTGACATCTTTTCCGCCATCTGCTAGAATTTCTTTCAACCGCTTGTTTGGCCATAGCCTCACCATGTCGCTTGTCCTCCGTTGTTGAGTGCCTTCCATTAGGCAGAGGTTTCATTGGACCAGGAGCTATAGCCAGTGGAGGAGCCACCAATGGGGCCACCATAGATCTCTGCCCAACCATAGTCCCACCGCAACAACATGTGGCATGTTGTCTTTTTGCTTAGCACAGCCCCATAGTCCTATTGGCACCTAGGGCTATATTTTCTTCCCCGGGTGTTTGATTTTTGCACCTATTTACCCTGCACCCCTCAATAGGGCATTTTTTTTCAACAGATCATAATTTTTTGCTAGGATATCAGATTTTTGCAAACAATATATCACCGAAAATTTTATTTTGTATACTTTGCATTTGTGCAGAGTATTTTTCCATATTTTCTTATGGGTACAAATTATAGCTATTTGAAGTCAGTGCTTCCATTTGGACTCCTGAGCTCATATCTTTTCACCATTTTGTCAGATTTTGGAGATTCTAGTGGTATTCCAAAGGTGATTCAGAGTTCTTTCATTCTATCCATCCACTTTTTTCAGATTTAGCCCTAGGTATATTGTATCAAGTTTTCGCAATTTGTGGCATTTGCTTGATATCTTGGAAATACTACAATTTGGTGAAGCTTTGGTTCCATTAGGGGCTTTATTTTTATTGGAACATCACATTTGGAAGTTTCTATTTAATATTGAAGTTCAATGTCTTCATAATATTGGATATTTGTCATAGTTTGTTATGAGGTCTTCAATTCATCCTTCCTTCATAATGTTGGGAAGGGAAACTATAAGCAATGGATAGATTGCATCATAAACCATCTCAAATCACTTCAGTTGTTTCCACATTTGTATGGTTTTGTTCCCCCTCTACATAAAGGTATCCAAAATATTTATTGGAGTTGTTGAAGGTATGATGCCTTAGAGGTTATTGCAATGCATGTTGATGATGAGTTTTTGAAAGGTATTGATCATTGTGATCATCCTCATATTCTTTGGACTAAGATTTGGGAGATATATGTAAATCTTGATACTCCACCATTCCTTGATGATCATGATTTAGAATGTCATGTGCCTCTTCATTCTTCAGATAGGATACCCTATGATTATATTAATATGCAGGAGCTTACAGATTTGGAATGCTTTGAATCTTTAGATGAGGATGTCAAGAGTTCTTTAGATGTTTCTTCTCCATCAGAGACAATGGATGTACCTTCACTTTTAGTGATTCTTTGTCCAAATTCATTGATTGAGGCTTCCATGATTCCTATTCATCAAGACATATTCAATTTTCCAGACTTGGGATCATAGGATGGATTTGTTTCAGGTATTGAATACTTGGCTACTTCTATAGGCTTGGAGGAAATTTTTGAGGGGACATCTCTCCTTTATGTAGATTCTACTTTAGAGGGTTGTCTTGAGTCTCCACATTCCATTTTTTTGACATTGATTGGCGATCTTGATCTTGGTGAGACCACCTTGGAGGCACTTGATTCCTTTTTAGATATTTCATATATTAGGCTTCTTGCCTCCCATTTCATTATGGAGTTGGAGCTTCTTCAACATTTATCATTGGATTTTATTCTTCCTAGCGAGAGACATGTGGTTTCTCGTCACTGGACATTCTTTTTGCTTTAGACTTCTCTCAGTGGTCTTGAGGACACTTCATTCTAGGGGAGAAATCTAGTCTTCATTTATTCCTTCAATGGAGGGATCATTGTATTACATTTTTTAACAATAGAAAAATCATCCCTTTACTTATCCTTGCTTGTTTGGGCCCTCCTTGTTAAACTAAGCTTAATGTTGCCTTGATTTAGTGTTGGAATGTGTTTGACACATTCACATTAGGTCTTGGGTCCTTGTGAACTAAATAAACTTAATTGTACCTTATTTAGAGTGTTGTAAAGTGTTGTAATACATTTTCACACTTTTCTAGGGTTTTCATAAATAATTGGGCTTCTTCATGCTTTAATTGGTATTATTTTGCATCTACAAGCCTTAATTAATGCATCTTTTCAAGGATAATCCCAACACAAATCAATATCCAATCATAATTCAGGTGCTTTAGGTTGTGTGGCCTAGATTTAGTGATCTAGGACTCATATGCCACCATGTGCGTATGAGTCCCACCTAGGGATTTGGGTCTCGATTTGGATTTTACACCTAACTAAGCATTTTTTAAAAGGGTCCCATAATTTATGCCTAATGGGACTCATACACGACCTTGGGCATATGAGTCCCATGTGGTCCAAAATTAAACTTAATTCAAATTCTTGATGGGATTTTATCCTCCTAGATCTGATGTCGGCTTGTAGTGTTTAATTTTAGGAAATTTGGCATAAACAAGTATAAATACAAGGTTCTTTCACTCATTTTCACCTAAGCATTCAAGAGATCATCCTAAGCCTTCAAGTATTCATGCATTATAGAAAAATGGAGTTCACAAGAGCATTCAAGTGTTTACAAGAGCATTCAAGAGTTTTCAAGGGCTAATTATCAAGTGTTTTAGAGCATTATTCAAGCATCAAGCATCATGTCAAAGTTTTCATGCATCATGTTTGTTTTTGAGCTAACAATTGTGATGTAGGTTTTCATGATTCAAGCTAGAATTCAACTGAAGATTTATCACATTCAAGCAATAATCAAGATATAAATCCATTGGATCCATTTCATACATGTTTGCAACACTTTATTGCTAGGGTTTGGTGAGTTGTAACATTACATTTTGTTCATTCATCATTCCTTCATCTTATTTTATTTCATTTTAAGGTTTGATTACCAAAATAGAGTTTCACCAAGGAAAACCCTTTTCTACTAACAAAAAAACATTTCCCCCTCTCTTTAGTGTGTGATTTGCAAGTTTAGGTTGAAGACATATTGAGAGAAAGTTTGGAGAAAGTTGTCATGTGTTCAAAGTTGTCAAAGTTGTCACCTTGCATTGAAGATCATTGAAAGACATCTACAAGCTACAAATTGAAGATTCAAATCCAGAAAACAAGTGGAAAGGACAGATCAAACCTTGAAGAGTAGAATCAGACTTTGAATTTCTTAAAAAACCTAACTAGACAGATAGGCCACTTCTGGATTATGAGTCCTAGTTTGGTCAAATTTTTAGATTTTAGAAGTTCCAGACACCTCTCTGCTAGATTTTAGTTTATGCCCAAAAACCCTAATTTGGGACTAAATCACCCAGACTGGCATATGAGCCCAATAATATTTAAAATCAATGTTTTCAACATTTCAAGCCTTCATCCAGTCCTCTTCAAGTTTCTAGGTGCACACCTTTCATCTCTCAACTTTTTGTTTTGTTTTACATGCATTTTTAGGCCATTTAGTGAAGTATTGAATCGTATTAGGGTTAAGCATTAGGTCTTGCATTTCTTTAGTCTTTCCAAGCCCTATCTTTGTGGTGAAGCCCTCTTTAGTTTATAATTGGACCCTAGGAAAACCCTATTGCAAGATCTCTTTCTCCTTTGCATATCTTAGATTGAGATCTCTAGGGTTTCCCTTCAATGAAATGATTGTGAGATGTGTTTGATCTATGTCCTAAACCATAAGTAGAAAATCCATTTTTTCACATTTCATTTTGGTGAACCTGCATTTAAAACATCATAATTTTTATTTGCAATGCATCATCATCCTAGATCTTGCTTGCATTAACTTTTCATTAGGGTTTGCACTAGTTAATTGGCATTCTAGGGTTTCTAAATCTTTCATTAGTGAAAGTGCATATAGCTTGAATTTTTGCATCTTACATAATTGAAAACCATCTAAAAACTATATTTTCACTTAGGTTACAGATCATACAAACTAGAAAGCATAAAAATCACTTAAAATTTTCTAAATTTTTTGAAAAAAACCCTCACTGGGACTCATACACCCCTCTAGGTGATTTAGTCCTAGTGCAGATTTTAGACTACATTTTACAAAATAAAAATAAAAATTCTAAGCTTGTGTGTGTGGTTAATAATTTTTTTTTTCAGTTTACAGAATTTTAGTTTCAATTAATTCATTACATCTAGTTCAAATTGGTCCATCTTGTGCATTGCTTAATTGCATCTAGAACATTTCATTTCACATTATTGCATAGTTTAGAACCTGAAATTTGCATCACATTTCATCATGGATATGTACTTTGGTAAATTTTGGATATTCTTGAAGTCCTTAGTGGATGTGTCAAGTTGTTCTTTTGGAAATAACCCTAGATAGAAATTGAACTTACTCATGCTTACTCAACTACTAATGCATGTCCTCCTCGTGATGTTGACATCATTGGAGAAGATGATGATAACATGAATAAATTCCTAAACGATTGCCATAAAAACCTTGAAGCTAATGCATCCTTTATCCATCCATGGAACAACCAACACCCCCTATAATACCACCACTTGAGATGTTTGGTTATTTACGTCTTGAAGTCGTGAAAAAAGTTGAACCTTAGTTCCCTGCAATAGGTTAGCCTAGCTCCTCTAGTAAAGAAAAAATTCAACCATTCTATGTTAACAAAGTGACAAACACTCCTATCAACTTGGAAGAGATATATGGAAAAGGATTCACAATATTGAGTAAACAAGGATATTATACAAGTGAACATGAAATTCATCAACTCTTAGAAAAAATTCCAACTAAAGATACAAAAGGATTAGGATATCAAGATCCTCCTTTGAATATAAGTGTCCTCCTTCCTCAAGAACAATTGATACCTCAAAATGATGATAACAATGACAATGAGATCCTTGGACCCCCTGCCCTTATCCCAACTAGATAAATTGGTGAATCTAGCAAAAGTAGAAGGCCTTACAAATTAAAGAAATTAAAATTCCCTTATTTGCCACCTGAAACTAAAAGAAAATTACAAATACTTCTGAACCAAGGACTTATACTATTTCCACCCATGAAAGAAAAGATAATACTATATTCTAAAAGTGAAAATGTTCCACATTTATAATACCATAGAACTCTTGGACATAGTACTGATGAGTGGCATGCATTCAAAATAATCTTGAGAAAATTCCATTTTGATAACAATGATTGTCACCCAAAGATTACATAACATGCCCTTCCACTCCTTGTCATGTGATAGTTGTAGAATCTTGTATTCTCACCATTACATGATCTTTCCCATCACCTGCCTCAGTTCATTCTTGTATTGCACATAGTGGGGGTAAGAATTAGATAGCCTTGTCCTAGTAATGTATTTCTCATTATCCCTTTGGCTAGTTTTCAACCTTCTATATATGATGAACATGATTGGGATGTGGATAACCTGCTTTAGGATGACTCACATGTTCCTTAATATTCTTTTGCATTCTTTATTTTTATTTTACGTGATTACATGTGTGTAATCTGATCCCCCCATATCATTCTATTTGATGCATCTCTCTCTTTGTGGCATTCCTCTATTTGTACCTTCATTCCTCTCTACTTCATAAATCTTTTATCTTCTCCTTTATCTTCTCCTTTATCTTTTCATTTATCTTTTGTTTTCCTTTTGGGGATGATGCAAGGCATCGAGACATTCATGTATCTTCCATGTTGACCCAAAATATTTTCCTTTATCTTTTCATTTGTCTTGTGTTTTCCTTTTGGGGATGATGCAAGGCGTTGAGACATTCATGTCTCTTCCATGTTGACCCAAAATATTTTCCTTTATCTTTTCATTTGTCTTGTGTTTTCCTTTTGGGGATGACTCAAGGCATTGAGACATTCATATCTCTTCCATGTTGACCCAAAAACTTTTCCTTTATATTTTCATGTTTCTTGTGTTTTCCTTTTGGGGATGACACAAGGTGTCTTGACATGCATGTCTCTTCCATGTTGACCCAAAAGCTTTTCCTTTATATTTTCATTTGTCTTGTGTTTTCCTTTTGGGAATGATGCAAGGCATCAATACATTCATGTCTCTTCCATGTTGACCCAAAAGTTTTTTCATCTTTTTCACTCTCTTTGTGTCATTATTCCAGTTCTATGAGTATTTGGGGAATGTTGATAGTTCCAAGCTCTCTAAAAACATTGTAGCAAGAACATACTGACTACAAATCCATAGATCCCTCATGTGTTTGGAGTTTCATTTTTGGGGGCGACCCCTCTCTTTTCTTTTACATTACGTAGCCTTATTTGCAAACATATGACTTGGCATAGAGATTTCCAAGTAAACTCTCATGTCTTCTTTATTATTAGAATAAATCATTTGCTACTTTAAAGTAATTTCTCACAACATGGTGTTTAGCAATTTCTTTAAAGTGGGGGCATACATTGGCATTAATATTTTCCATTTTTTATTTTTCATGTTTCATGGTGTAGTCTTCTTACTTTATGTGATCCATCTTTCGCTTTGTGGATGACATCGGGTGTGATGTCCTTCAAGAGCGTGATCTCTCTTAGCATATTATATTCCTCTTAGTGGCTTAATGTGACACACTGCATCCCCGAAGTTGTGAATCTTCTATTCTTTGATTGGTCCTCTCTTGGATACATTAGGCACCATATTCCCTAAGTTAAAGACCCTACATGAACTAAGAAAGACTCCTTTGAAAGTTCCCTATTTTTTCCATTTACAATTTTGGTTATATGGCCACCTTGCATAATACATCTGCATGCCTATGGAGCCATCTTGTTTGTTCATGAGTTCCAAGAATATGAATCTTTGCTTACCTCATGAAGCTCCAAGTTCATTTTTGTGTGGTTCCTTATCAATGTTATTAGGAGGTATAACTTTGGTATGGTTTGACGAGAAGCCCAATCGAGGCATGACATTCCCTTAGCCACTTGCGCGTGTGTGTGAGTGCATACCAGCCATGTGTGTATGTGTCTCACCTCTTTAGCTCCTCACCTAGCGGGAAAATTGAAGTTCCATTTCCTCAAAGTGAGCATGCATTTTTTGAACAAACATCCTAGATTTGTTCCACATAGTGATGGACAAATGATTGAAGCTTGATCCACCCCTATTTTTCCTTTGTTCTAGTTTTCTCTTTATCTTTGGAAATGTATGCTTGTGCCTCATTATTGATCTTTTTTAAAGTGTTTCATTTTGTCCCTATATTTTTTTGTTGTAGGATCTTGATCCTGGGGACTTGATCACCCCTCTTGATCATTGTCATCCTATCTTATCGATAGTGGTGCACTGAGGCTCCTCTTGATGCATGTTTGTCTACTTTAGTGTGAGTTTGAAGCAAGTTCATCCTCTCACTAAAGTGGTGGCTAAATGTGGCAATAGAAAAAGTATCCCTTTACTCTTCCTTGTTTGTTTGGTCCCTCCTTGTTAAACTAAGCTTAATGTTGCCTTGATTTAGTGTTGTAATATGTTTGACACATTCACATTAGGTCTTGGGTCCTTATGAACTAAATAAACTTAATTGTATCTTATTTATAGTATTGTAAAGTGTTGTAATACATTTTCACACTTTTCTAGGTTTTTCATAAATAATTGGGCTTCTTTATACTTTAATTAGCCTTATTTCACATCCATAAGCCTTAATTAATACATCTTTTTGATGATAACCTGACACAAATCAATATCCAATCTTAATTTAGGTGTTTTTAGGTTATGTGGCCTAGATGTAGTGATTTGGGACTCATACGCCACCTTGGGCATATGAGTCCCACCTAGGGTTTTGGGTCTTGATTTGGATTTTACACCTTTCTAAGCATTTTTTAAAATGGACCCATAATTTATGCCTAATGGGACTCATACACCACCTTGGGTGTATGAGTCTTGTGTGGTCCACAATTTAATTTAATTTAAATTCTTGGTGATATTTTATCCTCCTATATCTAATGTCAACTTGTAGTGTTGTAATTTCAAGAAATTTGGCATAAACAAGTATAAATACAAGGTTCTTTGACTCATTTTCACCTAAGCATTTAAGAGATCATCTTAAGCCTTCAAGTATTCATGCATTACAGTGAATTGGAGTTCACAAGAGCATTCAAGAGTCTTCAAGGACTGATTATCAAGTTTTTTAGAGCATTATTCAAGCATCAAGCATCATGTCAAAGTTTTCATGCATCATGTTTGTTTTTGAGCTAACAATTGTGATGTAGGGTTTCATCATTCAAGCTAGCATTCAACTCAAGATTTATCACATTCAAGTAAGAGTCAAGGTCTACATCCATTGGAACCATTTCATACATGTTTGCAGCACTGTATTGCTAGGGTTTGGTGAGTTTCAATATTACATTTTGTTTATTCATCATTCCTTCATCTTATTTTATTTCATTTCAAGGTTTGATTACCAAAATGGGGTTTGACCAAGGAAATCCCCTTTCTACTAACAAAACAACATTTTCCCCTCTCTTTAGTGTGTGATATGTAGGTTTAGTTTGAAGAAATATTGAGAGAAAGTTTGGAGAAAGTTGTCAAGTGTTCAAAGTTGTCACCTTGCATTAGAGATCATTGAAAGACATCTACAGGCTACAAATTGAAGATTCAGATTCAGAAATCAGGTGGAAAGGACAAAGCAAACCTTGAAGAGAAAAATAAAAATTTGAATTTCTATAAAATCCTAACTGGACTAATACACCACTTATGGCGTATGAGTCCCAGTTTGGTCAAATTTGTAGATTTCAGAAGTTCCAGACACCTCTCTACTAGATTTCAGTTTCTACCCAAAAACTGTAACCTGGGACTAAATTTCCCAAACTGGTGGATGAGTCCTAGCAAGATTTAAAATCATTATTTTTAGCATTTTGAGCCTTCATCCATTCTTCTCCAAATTTTTGGTGTACACCTTTCATATCTCAACTTTTTGTTTTGTTTTACATGCATTTTTAGGCCATTTAATGAACTATTGCATCATATTAGGGTTAAGCATTAGATCTTGCATTTCATTAGTCTTTCCAAGCCCTAGTTTGGTGGTGAACCCCTCTTTATTTTAGAATCAACCCCTAGGACAACCCTATTCCAAGATCCATTTCTCCTTTACATATCTTAGATTAAGATCTCTAGGGTTTCCCTTCAATGAAATGATTGTCATATGTGTTTTCTCTATGTCCTAAACCATAAGTAGAAAATCCTTTTTCTGATGTTTCACATTCTTTGGATCATGTTCAACATCAGTTTCCACATACTCCTAGTTTGTCACCTTCTTCATTTATTGGGCATGTACCTAATTTGATTGTGGCATCTTAATATTCCTTGGACAAGGAGACACACGATTAGTTTTTAGAGACATAATCATCATCATTCATTCTTCCTTCCTTCAATTCCTATCTGGAATGGGAATCATCCTTGCATTTGTACTTGGTTGTATTTCTTCTAAAAGGGAGACAAGTTGGTTTTTTATATTGGATCATGTTTTTTCTTCAGGCACTTACCATTTTTGCGGGTGATTACATATTGTGCGGGGCTACATAGTCTCTCTATTTCCCTCTTATTTGGGCTATTGATTTTTTTACTGTTGTGATGGATGTAGCTCTTGGGGGGAATTGATGTTGAAACCTCCATACATCACTTCCATTACTTGTACATGATTAGCATTATATTTTTCATTATATCTCTTTATTGGGGAGGAGTTTTGTCCCATCAGGTTTTCTCCTTTTCTTCATTTGTAAGGGATTGCATTTTCATTTGTACATGGGTACCTAACATGGCCTCATAGTTGGGACCCATCATTGCATCATTGGATCATAACTACACTCCCAAGTTGCACTTATGGGGGTGTTAGTGTGAATGGGGATATTTCCTAACTAGATATTAGCGAGGACCTATTCACGTCATTAATAAGTTTACTTAGGAGTTAGTTTCCTAGGTGGCATTCTAAAAACTAGTATTTAATGGAACCATATCTCATTAATAGGCATGCAATTATCTAGGCATTTAATATTTCTCTCATACATTTATAATTGTGTATTAGACATTTAATGATTGCAACCAAGGTGGTTGTCCAACTACCTCTATCATTTCCTATATAAGGAAGGCACTTGTACATTTTTAAATCATCTCAGAGATTCTAGATCAATTCTTCATAGATCATCATTTGATCAAGTTCTCTTCTTCCTCATGTTGCAACTCTTTCTTATTCATGTGGATGGTATTCTTCGTGGTTGATCCTTTTGAACCATCAATTTTTGGGTCTATTAAGTCTAGAGAGGCATGAAATTATTTTACAACACTTTACAACACCTTTACAAGACATCGATAAATGCATTTGGAAGGGTCCAAGACCTAGTGTGGATGTGGAAAACACCTCACAACACTTAATCAAGGCCTCATTAAGTTCAATTTGTCATCAATTATTACCCAAATCAAGCAAGTTGCCTTTTTTCTATGGTACATTTATCCCCCACTTTAGTGAGAGGATGAACTTGCTTCAAACTCACACTAAAGAAGACATTCAAGAGATGTCCAATCGTACCAATACAGATGACAAAGGATAACAAATATCAAAGGAGGTTGTGTAAGCCCCGAAGATCTAAGATCCTAAGTCAAACCAACATAAGAAAAAAAGGACATATACAAGGTGAAAGATATGTAGTGAAACAAGATACACGATCATGCAATGGAAATAACTACAAGAGCAAAAATAAAAAGGTGGATCAGGCTTCGACCATTTTCCCATCTAGTTGTGGATCAGATCTAGGTTTTTTGTCCAAAAATGAAAAATGCATACTCACTCTAGGGCGACAAAACTCTTGGCTGTTCATCGGATGAGAAAGCCCAAAAGGTGAGAAGCATATGCTCGGCTAGTATGTACTCACAAAAACATAGGTGGCTATGGGGAAATTCATGCCTCGGAATGGGCTTCCCGCTAAACCATATCAAGGTTATACCTCATAATATCTTTAATAAGGCATCACAAAGGAAAATTATTTTCAAGCTTCTATGAAGCAAACCAAAATTTGTATGCTTGAAACTCATAGACATTGTAAGTGGTGTAAGGAATGTTCAAAGGGATTTTTCTTAGTTCGTATAATGTCTCCTCTTAGGGAACATCATGCTTAATGTCTCCAAGAGAGGATAAGTGCAAACAGTCTCATCTTGTTTCCAAGAGAGCACAAGTGCAAGGTCTCATCCTAGGGAACATTGTGCCAAATGTGTTCAAGAGAGGGAATCGCAAGAAAAAGAAAATCACACAATGAAATGTGAGTGGTGATGTATGCCCCCACTTTAAAGTGGTTGTGAACACTAGTACTGTGAGCAATTTATTTAAACAAGAATAAGAGGACATGAGAGCTTACTCGGAAAGCCCTATGCCAAGTCATATATTTCTGATAAGCTACATCATGAATAAGGTAGTATGTCACATGCGAGCCAACTTAAGGCATGTCATCCATATCCCAAGGTTGCTCTTATATATTCATGAGAGGATAACGACTAGCCAAAGGAGGAAACTACAAGTGACATACGAGGACAAGGATATCTAACCCCTTGTCCCCACTTAGTGGAGTACAAAGGTGATCTGAAATGATTAATGAACTGCATGGTAGAGTGAAAATAAGTATCAATTAGAGGAATTAGGTGCCCCCATAAAAGGAAGAATACCAAATTCCTAAAAATGTTGGATTTTACGACTCAAAGCTTTACATTCATTAGTGGAGTGACCATGAATTCTATGATATGCACAAAATGAATTCTTGTAATAACATTTCTTTCGAGTTCGTGGAGGAAGGGTTATCAAGTGATCTTGGAGGAGTCTCATAAGATACCCTCTTGATCAAGGGGAGAAGTAGTTTATGTTGCTGGTGGCAAAGAGATGTCATGCTTAGTACATGATTTCATATCTACGCAAGGTTCTTTAGATTGCAAGATTGTGTTCTCACGCTTACACAAGGAGGGAAAATCTATCGAATGCAAATCATTGGTGTCTTGCGAGATGAAATTAAAATTAAGCGAAGGTGTATTTATTTTTTTGATGGCTTATAAAGGAGAAAAAACAAGACCATTAGTGTCTATCAGTTTAGGATTCTTTACAGTTAAAGTTGGCTTAGAAGAAGGTTGTGTGAGAGTGTTCTTGTTGATTGAAGGTTTGGTTATTTCTACCAAAGGACAATAACCAAGACCATGAGTTTTTTGTTGTGTGATAGGATCGATAGGGTTGTTGATACCTTGTTTATTAGCACCACATCCTTTTCCACTATATCCAAGTTGTTTCATAAGCCCATACCCTTTTCCATAAAGCTTTTTCATTGCTTTTGGATCGGTTGGTGGTTGATGATAAACGTCATCAAAGGTGGTTGTGTAGTCTGTTTTGTTGTCTAAAGTGGCTGAGGTGGATGCTTTTGAAGGGTCATCTAAAGTTTGTGTTGACATTATTGTTGTTTCTTTTCCCTTATTTGAATCTTTGTGGATGATTTTGTATTTTCCCATGAACTCATGTTTGAAATCCAAGGAAGCCCAATCATCTTCTAATAGCTTTGTGACTTGTTCAATATATTGTTGTTTGTCTTGTTTTTGTGTGAGTTCCACTTGTGTGGTTGGTGTTAATGTGTTCAAGGGGTTATCTTTGTTTTTCTCAAGTTGCAAGACACTATAAGGCTCATGATCAGCATCGAGTGTGCACACTTTGTTGTTGTAGATGTATTTCATTTTTTGATGAAGACTGGAAGGCACACCATTCATCACATGAATCCATGGCCTATCTAGAAGAAGGTTATATGAAATATCATGAGGCATAACCTGGATCGGTGTGTTCAATGTGACTTCTCCAACTGTAATAGGTAAAGTGATCACACCAAGTGGTGTCTTTTTGACATTGTCAAAGCCCTTAATAGATAAAGATTCAGGTTGAATTTTTTACTTATCCACATGAAGACCATCCAAAAGGTTTATGCTACAAACATTAAGGGTTGAGCCATTGTCAATAAGGGTTCACTTTATGCCTATCTGATTGTATTGAGCAATGATCATGAAAGCTTCATTTTATTTTTGCACTTCCAAAAGGGGGAGTTCACTTTAGTGGAAAACAATGTCAACATTTATCCCTTGGATCATGACTGCTATGTCAGTTGGTTGTGCATTAGAAGGGACAAGAACTTGTTGCAAGGCTACTTGGATCATGTTGTGATAGTAAGGGGATGTTTGAATAAGATCCCATAAGGATATATTAGAAAGAGTATTCTTTAGTTGATCAACAAGATTGTACTCCTAAATGTGTGAATTTAATCAAGGATCTCTAGGCAAAATGGGATTTGGAAAAGGTAAGGGTGTTGGTGTGGGTTATTGTGGTTGTGGATTATTTCTAGTGTTATATGTATGAACAACGGTATTATGACTCAGTTGCTAGGACACATTAGTTTGAGGTGGTAAAGAGTAAACTCAGGTTTAGGTGGAGGTGAAGGTTTATGTGATGATGGGTAAAGGATGAGTTGAGGTTGAATAATATTAACATCCCTTAGCGAATGAGAGTCTAACAGGGTCTTTTCATTGTCATATAAGGGCATAATATTATTATTGTCAATGTTAGCTGATGGTTTCTTTTTACACTATAACCAGGTTTGTCTTCTAATCTACCTATGGAACTGCCAATCACAATCAAGGGCAGGTTGAAGGACCTGGACCAACTAACGAGGACTTTAAGAAACCTCCTACACTTTGGGCTCTGCAAGACCTGGGAGGGTAATCCCTTAATGTGTTTACAACCTCTGCACCTTTATTATAAAAAAAATTAACAATAGCAAATGATCTCACTTAATATCTCAACATAATAGGATAATACTGAAATAAATTGGTTGTTTATTAGTAATATCAACTACCTGGAGCATGAGATAACTACAACACAACCATAATGTAAGATAATCATTGATTTACAATTTGTAGCAAGCTTTAGGCAAAGACAAGCAAATACTAAATCATATGGGTAATTACAGCTTAGGCCAGTGCCATATATCTATTGGGCAGGAGTCAGATTCATGAGCATCTAAAGGTATATGACAGATTTAACACATAACATATGGGATCTTTGAGAACATTACCTTGTAATCTCATAAATATGTATTCTAACTCAATACTACTTATAAAATCCTTATACATCACATATCTGCCTATAATCTCATTCAAGCATTTTAATTAATTCCTTGAATTAAAGCAAAAAAAAAATCATACACACCACAACAGTGAGATGGATAAAACAACCCTTAGTTATTTCATTCAAGGTTCAGAAATGCATGTACAATGGAGAGACATGAGCTTGAATTTTTCATTTCAAGTCAAATGCTAGTACTGTTATACAGCATTAAACCCTCATGAACTCAAGACCTATTACATACTGACTCAAAACCTAAATTGCATCCTTCCTGAAAAAATGACAAACTTTACAAGTTGCTCAGCAACTTCACCTAGACTTGACAAAAAATTTCTAACTTGCCCTCTTTACTTCTGGCCTTGAAATCATTCTTATAGAGAAATGAAGGAGCAAACAAGCATTGGGCTAGAGAGTACACATGTCATCAACCAATTGGCACACTTAGAAAAGAGTTGATGCAACAATAAATATCACCAAAAACCCACACCAAGATTTCCATTAAAACAAAAATGGAAATCCGTTGCAACCGCAACATCTAACTTAGTGATTAATTTGTGCCAGTAAGCATCCTTTCCACCATTAAAACTCACCCACTAATTGCACAAATGGATCCAACCGTACTTTGACTCAAACTTTAAATTTTGTCTGTCGATCCTTCAATTGAATCAAATCATCGACTGGTCACCTTCAAATAGCTAACACAACCGCCTTCATGGAAGACAAGGGCCCATCACACCATATTTTGTGAGGGAAATCCATGTGGTAGTCACCTGTGACATCATAATCAGTAAAGATCATGCAACTTCAGATCACGTGATGGTGGACAACCGTCGATATTTATCATCAGTGATCTCATCCCTTCAACACAGTCGATGGCCTTATCATTAACTATTGAGCAACTTTTCCGCTAAGATTATAACATCTCTATTGATTTGTAGCATGTGCATCTTGCAATCACTTTAGTAACCCACCCTTTTACTCCTTCAACCTCATTAGATGAGACACGTGGCAGTCGCCCGCGATATCATGATTGGTAAAAACCTGGCAACTCTCGATCATGCGATAGCGAGTGACCGTTGATCAAACGACAGTTGATCAATGGTCACTCAGACTTTTACCCCCCTCGACCACTTTGGACTGGACACGTGTCGCCTGCCTATGATATCGCAATCAACCAAAGCTCTGTGGTGGTGCCATCGTGGGATGGTGGGGAACGACTAGGATGCAGCCGGATTTAGCTTTTAATCTCCACCATAGATCTTCTTTGACTCGACCAGTTACCCTAATTTTTCCACTTGACATTTTCTCATTTAATGAACCTCCTTGCCTTATCAAATATAATATTTTAAATGTTTTTCTAGGAAGCAATAAAACATTTAAAAAAAACTACCATCATTTTAAAGCTTCCCTGGGCCCCACCCTGTACACGTGGCAACATCTCACCACTTTGTGAGAATTAAAAAGTGAGCACCTTCTGATTGCAAGATAGCAGGCAAAGGCTATGATCAAATGGAAGTTAGGCAATGGTCGCATAGATTTCATCCCCCAGAGAGGACATGTGGTGCCTGCCCACGATATCGTGATCCATAAAGCACCAGCAACTCCCAATCATGCAATAGCGGGCAACAGTTGATATCCGAAGGCAAATGATTGACGGCAGTGCGAACTCCATGCTTTTGCAAAATAAAACACTTATTAAAGGGACAAGAGGACTTCACTAGGCTGAAAAAAAACAATGACATAAGTTGTTTTAAAAAAATTCCAGACAAGGCCAACCTAGACATAGAAAAATGGAAGAAAATCCCGTGGAGGAAATAAAATTTAAAACAAGAGGACTCGGCCTAGACAAACCAACAGGGCATAAATTTTTTTTTAAAGACCCCCAAAAAGTAACAGTAGAATAGATCCTCAACCAGGGCGTAAAGTAAACATTAGGTTTTAACAGGAAAAGAAAGTTAAAACCCCAACCCTAGGATTTTCCAAACACCAAGGAAGACTAGTGACAGAAGGCGGGGCATAAGTGAATCACAAGGAGCAAAATTTGAAGTTCCAATAGTGGCTCCAGTTGGGGATGTTCATTCCACTGGAATGAAATGAGAATTCAGAAACTTGGGTGGAGCTGACCAAGAGGAAAAGACGACCAAAAGAGATTGCTTGGACAAAACAACCCAAACTATGTACAAAATATACAAACCCTAACTACTATTCATGGAAAAGATTACTTCAAATGAAGTATAACTTCAAGAACTGTCCATGAACTCATAGTTCAAGAATACCCCCTATCATCTCTTGGAGGAAGTAAGAATATTCACCCCAATTACTATTAATCAAAAATGGACCCAACCAGATTGCATCAAATTTCCCATGTTTCCCTTTATCTTCCAATCTGGCATTCCACATTAAAACTAAATCTCCATCTTTGAAACTCCTTGCAGTTGCCCTTTTTTCATACAAATTCTTTACTTGCAACTGCAACTTTGAATTTCTCTTTTGAACTTCCCTCCTGGTTTCATCCAATTCTATAAGAGCTTCCACTCTCAATTGCATCTCCTCATCAATTTCATTATCATACATCTGGAAAAACTTATACATTTCCATTAAGTTATTTTGGGGTAACTTGGCATTTATCCCATAGACCAACTCAAATGGGGCACAACCTATTGCCTTCTTCACAGTTACCCTATCTGCCCAAACTGCTAATCTCAGCTTAGAATCTCAAGCCCTTTTATTCTGATCCAGGATTCTTTTAATGATCTTTATCAAGCTTTTGTTGCTTGATTTTTCCTATCCATTTCCTTATGGGTGATATGGTGATGAATAATAAATTTGGATGTCATTCTTCTCACAAAATTCTATGTATTCCTAAGATCTGAAACACATTGCATTATCTGATACAATCCTCTCTGGACACCCAAATCTAGTCAATATATTGTTCATCAGGAAATCAATTACTACTTTACTAGTAGCTTTCTTTGTTGGAATTGCTTCCACCCACTTGGTGAAATAATCAATGGCCACCAATATCCATGAATGACCTCCACTAGATTTACATGCTATCTCTCCTACAAAATCAATACCCCATTGCTGGAATGGAGCTTGTTCCATAACTGGTTTTACAGGCAAGTTACCAGAAAACTTTAACTTACCGGAGAAATGTTGACAAGCATCACATGTCTTCACTAGTTGGTGTGCATCCTTCAAAATTGTAGGCCACCAAAATCCAACCGTCATTATCTTATGTGCAGTTGTTTTAGCCATATAATGCCCTCCACAAACTCCAATGTGCATCTCACTCAAAAGTTCTTTTGCTTGATCTTGGTCAACACACTTCAGTATGACACCTTCTCCATTTCTCCACCAGAGCTTTCCATCTACAATAACATATTTGATAGCACGCAACTTCAATGTGATTTTCTCATTTTTCGCTTAAATTGTCAAGACATTTCATTTTTGCAAATAATATATCACATCTTTATACCATTCAGAATGCTCCATATCACATATGTGTGACCTATTCTCTTCTTCTAGCAAATTTATCTTATTTTCTTCCAGATTACTTTGGGCCATAAGCTTGGCCAATCCTTTTCCTCTTACCAATTTAGTAATTTGAACCTCAATATTGAATTCCTGGATCCTACTTATCCATCTACACCTTCTTCCTGACACTTCTTGTTGTGTGAAGATGTCCTTAACAACAACACTAGGTACATAGGAAATTGCATTAGCTCCCATAAAATAAGGCCTAAAAGCCTTTACTACTTTTACCAATGCATATGCCTATTTTTCATTTATATCATACTTGATTTCTGCAACTTGCAAATATTTGTTGAAAAAGGCTACAGGATGTTCAAAACCTTCTACATTCCTTTGTAACAGCACAACTGCAATTGTGTGGAAAGAAGCAAATGAGAAAATATGTAAAGGTTTAGAAAAGTCAGGGGTTCTTAACACATGAGCCTCCTTTATTGCTTGCTTAATGGCTTGGAAATCTTGCACAGACTCCTCATCCTATTCAACTCTGGCTCCTTTCTTGAGCATTTTGGAAATAAGGCGAACTACCTCAGAAAAATTTATCACAAACCTCCTTAGGAATTATATTTGTCCAAAGAAAGATTGTATTCCTTTGACATTTCGAGGTTGTGGAACTTTATCAGTTGCAATTACCCTCTCTAGATCAATTTTCACTCCATCCTTGGAAACAATATGTCCCAATAGTTTTCCCTCTAGTACTCTGAACACACATTTCTTTGGATTCAAAGAAATACCATATTCCAAGGTTCTAACGAATATCTTCTCCAGATGCTCACAGTGATCGTCTTCCTTTTTAGAAAATGTTGTCAAGTCATCTGGTAAATCACCAAAAACAAATTAATGAAATCTGAGAATGCCACATCCATGGCTCTCTGAAAATTAGCCCCTCCATTTGTTATACCAAATTACATTCTTACATAAACATATGTTCCCCATGGTGTGGTGAAAGTTGTCTTAAACTGCTCAGACTCTTTGACCATAAGCTGGTTATAACTAGAAAAACCATCCATCATAGACATTAATTCACAGCCTGTCACCCTTTGCAACATGGCTTCCATATTGGGTAATGTATAATTTTCTTTTAATGAAGACACATTCAAATTTCTGAAATCCACACATAACCTAATGTCTCCATTTTTCTTCCTTATAGGTACCAAGTTTGACACCCAAGATGAATGTTTGATTAGCTTGATGATTCCTGTATCCCTTAATTTCATTAATTCTTCTTGCATCTTGGGGGATAAAGTTGGATTAATAGGCCTTTTCTTTTGTCTGAATGGCTTGGCATCATCACACAAAGGAATCTCATGTTGGAAAAGATCTTCCCTGTATGCCTTAAGGTCATCATAGGACCATGAAAACACATGCCTAAAATTCCTTAATAAATCAATCAGTATCTTTCTCACCCTTGGTAACATTTTCTTTCCAATATACACGTTCTTTGGGGATGCTTTTATTCCAAGATTTATCTCCTCCAAGTCATCAGGATGGGAAGCAGTGTGATTAGCCTTTGTCTTATCCTGATTATCAAACACACTTTCTAGTACAACTAGACCCTTGCGAATTGTGTTTGTCTTCAATTGAATGACCTCATTTCCAAATATAGTATCCTTACCATCAACATTCTCAACAAAAGATCCAAATTCAATTTCTTGATTTTCATACTATCCCACACAAATTCAAAAATCTTAATATATCGTCATCATTATCAAAGACTTGCCAATTTTTTATGTTATCGGGGACTAATGGCCTGGTTTGCACCTCAACCTTTGAAATTCCAGCATAAGATAGGTCATCTGGTTTTAATGCAATATTAGCTAATAGGTCTGCCACCTTATTTTGACCTCTCTCCATCCATGTTATTCCAAATGCATCAAATCTCTCCAATTCATCCCAAACAACATTCCTATACTATTTCAACCTCTTGTTCTTTGATACATACTTGGAAAACCATAAGCTCATAATCCCCAATTGCCTTGAGCTTCTTAATCCCATGCTTTGCAGCCAATCTTAACCCCAATAACAAGGCTTCATACTCTGCCACATTATTTGTACATTCAAATAACAGAGCGAAAGAGAACTTGAATGTCTTTCCACTTGGTGATCATAACAAGACACCTACACCAGAGCCTTCCTTTGAACTTGCACCATCAAAATACATAATCCACAATTCATCAAATTATGACAATTGTTTTACTTTTGTGTCAATCAATGCAATAGGCTTATCACAATTGTTAGGGAACTCCTCAACCCTGAACTCATCTATACCACTGTCAATAAAACATGTCATGATTTCATTTGGGCCATGCTCAATCATATGAGGTACTTTTGATGCCCTTTCATTTTTGACATCTTTACCATCAATGGAGAAATTAGCAAATGACAAATCACATTACATGTTACCCCCCATTGATGCACTCCATTTTCTTGACAAAATTATTAAAAAATGAGGTGGGATGTCTGCAACTATTACAGTCATGACTAAATCTTTATCAAGGTACTAATTCAATTTATAAGGTAATGCTCTAATAGTTCCAATAATTGTGACCTCTCTTGAATCCATAGCATAACATTTACCTTGAGCAGTATCTACTGTCAAGCCTAGTGCCTCCAATATTTTGAATGGAATAACATTATTTGATGCCCCTGAATCTATCATACAATTCCTTAAATTTTTCCCATTTATATCCACACTTAAGAAAAAGGGAGTTATATTTTCAAGGCACATGTTAATGGAATTTCCTAAATACACAGGGGGAATTTGTGACACTATTCCCTCCACTTCCTTTTCTTTCTCTTTCTCTTTATCCTTTTCTTCTTTCCCAATTCCTGGTTGAGTCTTATTACCAGCAACATTTGTGATCGAGGCTATTGTTTTTTCTTTTTGTTCATGTATTTTCATCATTTCTAACAAAGGTACAGTTACCTTAATTTGAGAAAGAACATGAAACATATCCACAGATGTGTATTTAGGCAGGTTAGACATCATACCTTCATCTTTTTCTTTTCAGCTTCTTTTGCTTCCTATCTTCTGGAATAGGTTCAACTACCTTTGTAATCACCTTGGTCTTTACCAATGATGAAGTCACATCTTCTTGAGGCTTTGGGGTTTCATTAATTTTTTTTCCAAACCTTATCATTTTTAACCTCTTTGACTTTTATAGCATCTTTTTTGTTGTCAACCTTAACACCTTTGTTTTTATCCTTTTGCTCTTTAATAAACAAGCCAACAAATTTACCCTGCTCACCACCCATAGTTCTATTTCTCAATTGAAGTGAACTTCTCAATTGAGCAGCCATTTCTTTGGTAAATATTGCAATTTCTTCATCTGAGGGTCTCCTTAAGGACACTAAATCTTCAGCCTATTCCATATTGCAAGCATCATGATCAAAATCACCTTCCTCATCAAAAAATATTTATTGATGATACATCTCATTCCTTTGCCTTTGATTATCCACATCAACTTCCTGTACTTCATCATCAGAAGAACATTCTACCTCATCAACATATGATTTGGCCATACAAACATTTACATCATCCTGCTCATATTCAAATGTTTGATAATGAACATCCTCTGCCCCTCCTTGTATTATAAGGATAATTTTGCAATATAAGTGGCCTATCATTCTTATTATAGGGTTTCCTTTCATTTCCTATACCTTTCTCTTGCTGAGCAACAATTTTCCTTATGTCTTTTAGAGTATTATAAACCTTTTCCCACTTTTCATCATCCTTAGGATTTGCAACCAGAATCTTCTCAGTCTTATTCTTAGGATTTGTTAAAAGTGCAGGTTCTGCTCTTCTACCACACTTCCCAAAAGCTCTTTTTTTATTGTCAATATTTATAGCCACCCTAAATGTGTCCCTCATTGTCTGAGGGTCCTTATCTCTGAGGAGATATGCCATTTTAGCATCAAAAGCATTGAAATATGTAGTTAAACAAACATTTTCATCAAGCCTCAAAACTTGAAGCAGTTTATACATTGCTTTCTGAAACCTTAGATTAAACTCTTTCACAAGCTCATTCAATGACTTCTTGATGTTATTAAATTCATTTAACATAAAACTAGCATTAGTTTTATCGCCATACTGCTCTTTGAAACACTTCTCAAACTCATCCCATGAACCAATACTAGTGTTAGGTAGACCTCTATACCAATCCATCGCATCTTCTACCAGAGATTGTACAAACAATTTCATTACAACATCTTGATGTTCTACCTCATAATCATTCAACAAATCCATAAAAGCTTTCAAGTGTTCCTCAGTTGTTACAACATTATTGCTAGCAAACTTATTCATCTTCTCTCTCAAGTCAGCAAGGATGGGATTTGGATAACTAGGGATACCATCAAAGAATAATGGCCTATACCTTTCCAACTATATAGGTCATTATTGAAATAATCCTTCATTCCTCTGAGGATCAACACCAGACCCTAAATTTTGTACTCCAGAACTATCCTGATTTGGATTTATAGACCTATTTGCATGAGTCTTCAGGCTAGAATTATTTATGGTGGGGTCTAGATTAGTTTTAGGACCATCCTTTAAAACATCTTGGTGATTTGATGAGGTTGCAGCATGCGCAACCTCATCCATGTTTAACATCTTTAGGAAAATTAGTTTCCTCTTCATTTCTGCATTCGCAGCCTCAATTTATGCTCTCTCCAACTCTTCTGCTAGAGCTTCATTCTCCTTTTTAGCCTTTTCTAAGGTAGATTTTGTTTGCAATGACACCTGTGGTTGAAGATCTTGTTGGGTGGAATGGGGAATCACTTTCTCATTTATTTTGATCCCCTCAAATTTTCGCTTTCCCTTATCTAAGATAGGATTATTTGGTTGAGACCTAACATGATTTGAGGGTTTTGGGTCAGCAGGTTTGGGTTGGACATCAATGTGGCCTATTGGGGTTTCTTCAAACTTAGGCTTTGTTCCCCTATTAGCAATATTTTGTACAATTGGACCCTCAACACTTGGTTGAGGCTCTTGTTACTTTAGGAACTTTGTGCTTTTCAACTGTCTCATCAACCTATCCCTCTCAATCACAGCACTTCTCAACTCTGCTTCTCTTTCTTCTTCTCTTTTCCTCATGAGCTCAGCTTGCTTTTGGATTTCCTGCCTTAAGGAATTAATGTCTCCAAAAACATCATCAAGGTCAGGAAAAGTCACATCAGAACTTGATGTATCACTTAGGTCTATTAAACTGACCTCTCCTAATACATGTTCAGACAATAAAAAGTTTACATCATTTTCGGCAGGAGGAGGAGGCACATCACTGGTGCATTCTCTAAGATGGCTTCGAATTCTACTCCTACTTCTCTTTTCAACATATTTGACACTAATAGGCCCTTTATTTTGACATGTCATATCTTCTTGAACCGGTGTATTAAATAATGCATCAAAAAATCCACAACTATCTGAATCTAAACTTCTAGACACATCTTCAAGATTTTCAAGGATAGGGTGTAAAAGCTTACTTGTACCTTGATGTACAGGGTCTTGTGACGCAAGAGCAGATTCTAGTATTTTCTTTATCTAGTCCTTCATTTTGGGAAGACCACCTTCCAATCTCTATTATGGGTGATTTCATGAATGACCTAGTGTTCTTCATTCTTCGTACTGGTCCACAAGTTTTTTTTCACTTATAATAATCTTTTTACAATAAAATGCACACTAGTGCAGAGACTTCAAAGTCACCACCCAATTAGCTTGGGAATACCAAATACCTAAAGGCACATGGTGGAGAATGAAAACCTTTGGAACCTCGTACTGTCAACACACAAAAGTTCTTTATAGAAGAAGTGGATAGACTTAACACAGAATTTTAGGCTCAACCTTCAAATCACAAAAATACTATGACAACTCTATGCAAAATGGACAACTGAAACACTAACAAGAAATATTAAACTTACCTCCCCAACAAAGTCACCATCTTGTTGGTTTCTTTTTACACTATAACCAGGTTTTTCTTCTAATCTACCTATGGAACTGCCAATCTCAATCAAGGGCAGCTCAAAGGACCTAGACCAACTGATGAGGACTTTAAGAATGTAAGGAAAGCAGAGGTGCGAAAACACTTTCCTAATGTCAAAACCATAGGAAAGAATGCAATGCAGGGATTTTAATTTTCAAATTACAATCTAATTAAGACACACATGAAAGATTTTCAGAAATAGAACAAATACACATAGGCAACTGAACAACAGATTTACGTGGGAAACCCTTTCGGGAAAAAACCCACCACACCAAGATGAATCTCTTTGTATTACAATAACAACAATTACATACAATCAGAGATACAACTCTCTGGTATTATTCACAGTAGCTTTACTCACTGTTCACCAGTTACAGACCATGCTCTAATCAATGTCGATTGAACTCACTATATTTTACAAATCAGAATCGTTCTACTTTTATTTAACACATTCTAATTTTTCCTTTTGTGCATCCTTATCTGCCATTGCCAACCATAGACAGTTTCCTTTCGAGCTTTGATTTTTCCTTGCATGTTGTTTTTCCAGTGCTGCAACTGATGCAAAAAACTAACCGTCATCCATTTGAAATCCGCTTCCTCTGATTGGTCTAGCGGGATGGTCGCATAGTCAAGGGGGTCAAGCTTTTTTGGCATATCGGTGAGACACTAACAGTGTCTCCCTGATGCCACAAATTTTCTCTATCGATATCGCCAAGAGTCCCAACAGTCGGTAAGTTGTCATAACGAAAGCCACAAATCATACTGAAACCATTGAAGTCCATTTCATTCCTATCAGCAAGAGTTTCCCTTATCGGCGAGACTCATATCGAATGCACACAAGTCATATCGAACTTAGAGAAACCATCGGCAAGACTTCCACATATCGCCAAGACCTTATGTCAAAATCTTCAAGTCATGCCAACGTGAGCCATTCTGCATGACTATCGCTCTTCGGTGAGACTCGTATCGAAGTCACAAGTCACATCGATAAGTTATACTATCAGCCAAACACTTGTTCTCGCCAAGATTTTCCACCAGCCACTTCATGTTACATCAATGAACATTCAATATCGGCAAGACTTATTGTTTTCACCAAGAGGTTACTCCGAGCACACCTTGTTATCTCGAGTCAGCGAGACTTATCCAAATCGTTGAGACCTTTCATCAAGCATCATCAAGTCTTACCAAGTCGGAAAGACTTATCCCTTTCGCCGTGACCTTTCTCTGAGTGCCCCATGTCTTACCGAAGACTATCGGCATGACTTATCCAAGTCACCAAGACTTCTTTTAAAGTCTTTTGTCACTGTGAACACACCACGAGAATACTCCCACCAGCGAAACTTAGCTTCATCGATGAGACATCTCGCCGTGACCCGTGAGTTACTCCGATATTCGCTTTAACACCTGAGAGCAGCCTTTGTCGGTGAGACATTACATACTCACTGGGACATCTCACCGAAGCCCTAGTGTTAGCCTAATAAGATCAACTGTCACCCAGAGTTCTACTGATTGACAAAAGGTCACGCTGAACACAGAGTCACAACGATAGTATTTTTGGCAAGACATCAACTCTGTCTTCACGACATGAACCTTTCAGGAAGATTTAGAACAGTTAGTCGCCCAGACATGAACAATGTCACAGCGACTTTTCCCTTTAGAAGTTCCATGTCAGTAAGGATTGAGGCACATATTCCAACAAGCTCCCACTTGATGAAGATATTACTGACACCTCCAGAGCATAATAAAACTACTGAAATTCATGGGCCAAGAGGCCCATCGAACTAGCACACCACCTAAACTTGTCTGTGCTCACATGCTTCATTAATGCATCTGCAACATTCTCCAGAGTATCCACTTTCTCCAAAGAGACCTTCCCATCCTCCACCATATCTTGTACAAAGTGATACTGTACATCTAAATATTTCATCCTGGCATGGAAAGTAGGATTCTTTGCCAAACATATAGCACACTGACTGTCACAGTAAATAGTAATTTTTCCTACATCAAAACCAATGTTAGAACACAAACGTTTTAACCAGATTGCTTCTTTACAAGCATGTGTTGCTGCCATGTATTCAGCCTCTATAGTGGACAAAGCGACTATATCCTGTCGCTTGCTCATCCAACTCACTGCACCTCCATTCATCATGAAAATATATCCACTGGTGGATCTTCTGCTGTCAATGTCCCCTGCCCAATCAGAGTCCACATAACCTCGAGTACTGAGAGTCCTCTATGATTCAACCAAGTTACCATGGTAATACAAAGCATAGTCTGAAGTGCCCTTCAGATATCTAAACACTCTCTTCACAGCATCCCAATGTGTCCTTCTAGGATTAGCCATAAACCAACTAAGAACTCCCACTACTTGGGCAATGTCTGGCCTTGTACAGACCATAGCATACATGAGGCTGCTAAATGTACTTGCATAAGGCACACTGGTCATGTCCTCCATCTCAGAAGGAGATTTTGGATAATCCTCAATAGATAACTTCGTTCCCTGCATAACTAGAACAACTAGTTGTTTGCAATCAGTCATACAAAATCTCTCCAGAACAGTCTTGACATACTTACACTGACTTAGCCAAAGCTTTTTATTCTTCTTGTCCCTGGTTATTTCCAATCCCAGAATATACCTTGCTGCACCAAGATCTTTCATTTCAAACTTTGCAGACAACTGAGACTTAAGATCATAAATCATTAGCTTACTATTGCCTATGAAGAACATATCATCAACATAGAGTGCAATAATAAGGACTTGATCACTTTCAGCTTTGTAATATACACAATGATCACATTTTGATCTTACAAATCTCAATGACAAAACAAAAGTGTCAAATTTTTGGTACAACATTCTAAGAGACTATTTTAAACCATACAAAGATTTCTTCAACATGCAAACCAGTCTTTCTTTACCTTTTTCCACAAAATGCTCCGGCTGGGACATATAAATTTCTTCTTCAAGATCACCATGAAGAAATGTTGTCTTTACATCCATCTTCTCAATTTCTAAGTCATACGCTGCTGCAAGTGACAAAAGAAATATAATAGATGTCAGCTTACCTACAAGAGAAAAAATTTCTCCATAATCAATTCCCTCTACCTGGGAATATCCTTTCGCAACCAACCTTGCTTTATATTTCTCCACACTACCGTCCAGACCTATTTTCTTCTTAAACACCCATTTGAAGCCCACAGCTTTTCTGCCTTTAGCCAATGGCACCAAACTCCAGGTATCATTCTTTTCTAATCATGCCATTTCTTCATTCATGGCTTCCAACCAAGAGTTTGAATCTGACATTTTGAATGCCTCTTTCCCAGTACTAGGTTCATCAGTGCTAGAAATTAAAGCATAAGCACAAGTAGACTCTATTAAAGAAAACCCATACCTATCAGGTTGCTTTCTTTCACGAGTTGACCTCCTCATAGGCTGAGGCTGAGGTGGTTCTTCATCTTCATCAGAACTTTCAAAGCCACTGGAGCTCTCTTCAGTATCAGGTACATTTTGATTTTTCAATTCCTCTTTATCTGGTGTCAGAGGAATTGCTGCTACATCCTTTTCATTTTCTGATTTCTTCTCTAACTGCATATCCAATGTAGAAGATTTCAGCTCACGAAAGATAATGCTTCTACTGTACAAAACCTTCTCAGTCTCAAGGTTCCAAAGCTTGTATCCTTTTATGCCAACACTATAGCCAAAAAAATACACTTCATAGCTTTTGTTTTCCAACATAGATCTTTTTTCAAATGGCACATATGCATATGCCTCACAGCCAAAGACATGAATATGTCTCAGAGAGGGCTTCTTTCCAGACCATGCTTCCAAAGGCGTCTTCTCAACAAGAGCAGAGTTAGGAGAATGATTTACCAAGTAACATGTTGTAGAGACTGCTTCAGCCCAGAACTTCTCCTCCAAGCCAGCACTGCTCAGCATACTTCGTGCTCTTTCCATTACTGTCCTATTGAACCTTTCAGCAACTCCATTTTGTTGTCGAGTATAAGGTGTAGTCTTATGTCTTTTAATCCCATGATCTATACAATACCTTTTGAATTCATCTAAACAGAACACACCACCATTGTCAGTCCTTAAACATTTTATTTTTCTACCAGTCTGATTTTCAACAAGGTTTTTAAATTCCTTAAACCAACTGAACACTTCTGATTTACTTTTCAAAAAATATACAAATGTTCTTTTTGAATAATCATCAATAAATGACACATAGTATCTTGATTTAGACAAAGAAGGAACATTCACTAGACCAAACACATCATAATGTATATAATCAAGCAAACCAGAAGATTTGTGAGGACTAGAATAAAATGAAACACGGTGCTGCTTTCCATATATGCAATGTTCGCAAAATTGAACTCAAGGTTACAATCTTCAAGCCCTTCTACCAAACTTTTATTTTTCAAGGTTTTAAAACCTTTCTCACCAATATAGCCTAGCCTATGATGCCAAAGCATAGTCTTTTCTACTAGAAGTTTAACCTCCATGGAGTTTACACCATAAGGAACGTTTTACTTATTTTCTCTATGAGAAACCTTAAGTGACTTTGCAGAGACACTATTGCATTGGACAACCAATACATCTAGCTTGTACAGAGTACCAATTCGAGCACCCCTAGCCAACACCATAGAGCCTCTTGTCATCTTGCAGCCATTTCCAGAGAACGTGACCTGCACTCCGATATCATTCAGTTTACTTACAGAAAGTAGATTTCGAGCCAGACCTGGTATATGCATTACGTCATTGATTCCCTTCACTCTTCCATCAGGGAATTGAATTCTAACTCTTCCACGACCAACAATTTCCAAAGATGAATCACTTTCCAAGTGCACCTTTCCACCATTGTATTCTTCATACTTCGTGAACCAATCTCTATGAGATGTCATGTGGAAAGATGCTCTAGAATCAATCAGCTAGACATCATCTGATGCCCGTGTAGCCAAACCTGCAATGAAGGCATCTGCATCACTCGAAGAAGAATCATTTCTAGAAGAGTTCTTCTTCTTCTTTTTCTCCTCCTTGCAATCCTTTCGGACATGACCAGGTTGCCCACAATTCCAGCATTTTACCTTGGACTTCTTGCCAGGAGACTTTGATCTCCCTTTTGATTTTGATCTGGACTTCTTGTCCTTCTTCTTGCCTTTCTCCTTTGGTCTCCCTCTGACAGCCAGAGCCTCCTTTGCCATCTCAGAAGATTTTCTTCTCATTTCTTCTGATAATAGAGAAGCAACAACATCTTCCATCTTGAATGTGGATGTTGTACTCCCTATAGCCATCACCAAATGATCCCATGAATCAGGCAGAGAACATAGCAAAAGCATGCAATGATCTTCATCTTCAATCTTCACACCAACTGATGTCAACTGAGCAATCAACATGTTGAAAGCATTCAAGTGATCAGCAACAGACCCTCCTTCCTGCATTGTCAAAGATACAACTTCTTCCTCAAGAACAACTTGTTCACCAAGGACTTTCCTTGATAAATGGATGCTAATCTTTTCCACAAGGAAGATGGTCTTTTCTTCATGCACATTCAAAAGAACAGAGTTTTCCAAATAGAGCCTTATCAACCCTTTTGATTTTCTATTTTCCAGGTCCCAATCCTCTTGCTTCATGCCTTGAAGCATTGTTCCAGACACATCAATCCAAAGATCTCGGTCTACTAACAGATCTTCCATCTTGAGTTTCCACAACTTGAAATGACTACCATTGAATTTCGCTATCTCCATCTTTCTGGATGTGCTTGCCATCTTAATCTGTAATTAAATTATCAGACCTCTACCAGACTCCCACTGAAAAAAGATTTGACACAAAAAACCCAACCCACTCACAAGGATAACACAACTGGCCAGGCTCTGATACCACTTGTAAGGAAAGCAGAGGTGCAGAAACGTTTTCCTAATGTCAAAACCATAGGGAAGAATGCAATGCAGGGCTTTTAATTTTCAAATTTCAATCTAATTAAGACACACATGAAAGATTTTCATAAATAGAACAAATACACACAGGCAACTGAACAACAGATTTATGTGGGAAACCCTTTCGGGAAAAAACCCACCACACCAAGCTGAATCTCTTTGTATTATAGTAACAACAATTACATAAAATCAGAGATACAACTCTCTGGTATTAGTCACAATAGCTTTACTCACTATTCACTAGTTACAAACCATGCTCTAATCAATGTCAATTGAACTCACTATATTTTACAAATTAGAATCGTTCTACTTTTATTTAACACATTCTGATTTTTCCTTCTGTGCATCCTTATCCACCATTTCCAACCATAGATAGTTTCCTTTCGAGCTTTGATTTTTCCTTGCATGTTTTTTTTCCAGCGTTGCAACTGACGCAAAAAACTAACCATCATCCATTTGAAATCCACTTCCTCTGATTGGTCCAGCGGGATGCCACATAGGATGGTCGCACAGTTAAGGGGGTCAAACTTTTTTGGCATATCGGTGAGACACTAACAGTGTCTCCCCAATGCCACAAAGTTTCTCTATCGATATTGCCAAGAGTCCCAACAGTCGGCAAGTCATCATAACGAAAGCCACAAGTCATACTGAAACCATCGAAGTCCATTTCATTCCTATTAGAAAGAGTTTCCCTTATCGGCGAGACTCATATCGAATGCACACAAGTCATATTGAACTCAGAGAAACCATCGGAAAGACTTCCACATATCGCCAAGACCTTATGTCAAAATCTTCAAGTCATGCCGGTGTGAGCCATTCGGCATGACTATCGCTCTTCCGTTAGACTCATATGGAAGTCACAAGTCACATCGATAAGTTATACTATCGGCCAGACACTTCGTTCTCGCCAAGACTTTCCACCGGCCACTTCATGTTACATCGATGAACATTCACTATCGGCAAGACTTATTGTTTTCTCCAAGAGGTTACTTTGAGCACACCTTGTTATCCCAAGTCGGTGAGACTTATCCAAATCACCGAGACCTTTCATCGAGCATCACCAAGTCTTACCGAGTCGGCAAGACTTATCCCTTTCGCCGTGACCTTTCTCCAAGCACCCCATATCTTACCAAAGACTGTCGGCATGAATTATCCAAGTTGCCAAGACTTCTTAGTGAAGTCTTTTGTCACTGTGAAGACACCACGAGAATACTCCCATTGGCGAGACTTAGCTTCATTGCTAAGACATCTCCCCATGACCCGTGAGTTACTCTGATATTCGCTTTGACACCCGAGAGTAGCCTTTGTTGGTGAGACATTACATACTCGCCGGGACATCTCACCGAAGCCCTAGCATTAGCCCGATAACATCAACTGTCGCTCAGAGTTCTATTGATCAACAAAAGGTCACGCCGAACATAGAGAGTCACAACGATAGTCTTTTCGGAAAGACATCAACTCTATCTTGGCGACATGAACCTTTTAGGTAGATTTAGAATAGTTAGTCACCCAGACATGAACAATGGTACAGTGACTTTTCCCTTTAGGAGTTCCATGTCAGTAAGGATTGAGGCACATATTCCAACAAAGAAACCTCATACACTTTGGGCTCTGCAAGACCCGGGAGGGTAATCCCTTAATGTGTTTACAACCTCTGCACCTTTATTATAAACAACATTAACGATAGCAGATTATCTCACTTAATAGCTCAACATAATAGGATAATACTGAAATAAATTGGTTGTTTATCAGTAATATCAACTACTTGGAGCATGAGATAACTACAACATAACCATAATGTAAGATAATCATTGATTTTCAATTTGTAGCAAGCTCTAGGCAAAGACAAGTAAATACTAAATCATATGGGTAATTACAACTTAGGCCAGTGCCATATATCTATTGGGTAGGAGTCAGATTCATGAGCATCTAAAGGTATATGACAGATTTAACACATAACATATGGGATCTTTGACAACATTACCTTGTAATCTCATCAATATGTATTCTAACTCAATACTACTTATCAAATCCCTATACAACACATATTTTCCTATAATCCCATTCAAGCATTTTAATTAATTCCTTGAATTAAAGCAAAAAAAAATCATACACACCACAAGAGTGAGATGGATAAAACAACCCTTAGTTATTTCATTCAAGGTTTAGATATGCATGTACAATGGAGAGACATGAGCTTGAATTTTTCATTTCAAGTCAAATGCTAGTACTGTTATACAACATTAAACCCTCATGAACTCAAGACCTATTACAGACTGACTCAAAACCTAAATTGCATCCTTCCTGAAAAAATGACAGACTTTACAAGTTGCTCAGCAACTTCACCTAGACTTGACAAAATTTGTCTAACTTTTCCTCTTTAATTTTGGCCTTGAAATCATTCTTATAGAGAAATGAAGGAGCAGACAAGCATCGGGCTAGAGAGTACACATTTCATCAGCCAATTGGCACACCTGAAAAAGAGTTGATGCAGCAATAAATTTCACCAGAAACCACGCTAAGACTGCCATGAAAATAGAACTGGAAATCCACTGCAACCACACCATTAAAACTCACCCTTCGCACCATTAAAACTCACCCATACACTGCACAAACGGCTCCAACCGTACTTTGATTCAAACTTTAAATTCTAGCCGTCGATCCTTCAATTGAATCAAATCATCGAACGACCACCTTCAAACTAGCTGACACAACCTCCTTCGTGGCAGACAAGGGCCCATCACACCATATGCTATGAAGGAAATCCACGTGGCGATTGACCGCGACATCGTATTCAGTAAAGATCATGCAACTTCAGATCACGGGATGGTGAGCAACCGTCGATCTTTATCATTAGTGATCTCATCCCTTAAACACAATCATTGGCCTTATCATTAGCTATCGGGCAGCTTTTCCACTAAGATTATAACATATTCATCATTTTTCAACACGTGCATCTCGCAAGCACTTTAGTAACCCGCCCTTTTACTCCTTCGGCCTCATTAGATGAGACACGTGGCAGTCACCCTTGATATCACAATCGGTAAAAAGATGGCAACTCTCGATCATGCAATAGCAAGCGACCGTTGATCAATGGTAACTCAGAGTTTTACCCCCCTCGACCACTCCAGACTGGACATGTGTCGCCCACCCACGATATCACAATCAACCAAAGGTCTATGGTGGGGCCATCGCGGGATGGTGGGGAATGGCTAGGATGTAGCCGAATTTAGCTTTTAATCTCCACAGTAGATGTTCTTTGACTCGACTAGTTGCCCTAATTTTTCCGCTTGACATTTTCTCATTTAATGAACCTCCCTACCTTATCTAATATAATATTTTAAATTTTTTCCTAGGAAGCAATAAAACAATTAAAATAAATCACCAATGCTTGAAAGCTTCCTTGGGCCCCACCCTGTACATGTGGCAACATCTCGCCACTTAGTGAGATTTAAAAAGTGAGCACCTTTTGATTGCGAGATAGTGGGAAAAGGCTATGATCAAACAGCAATTGGGCAATGATCACACAAATTTCATCCACCGAAGAGGACATGTGGCACCTGCCCACGATATCGCGATCCATAAAGCACCGACAACTCTCTATCGTGCGATGGCAAGCAACCGTCAATATCCAAAGGCAAATGATCGACGGCAGCACGAGCTCCATCCTTCACTAGGCCGACAAAAAACAACGACATAAGTTGTTTTAAAAAAATTCTGGACGAGGCCAACCTAGACATATAAAAATGGAAGAAAATCCCGTGGAAGAAATAAAATTTAAAATGAGGGGACTCAGCCTAGACGAACCAATGGGGCATAAGTTGTTTTTTTAAAGACCCTAAAAAAGTAACAGTGGAATAGATCCTCAACCAGGGCGTAAAGTAAACATTAGGGTTTAATAGGAAAATAAAGTTAAAACCCCAACCCTAGGATTTTCCAAACACTAAGGAAGAGCAGTAATAGAAGGCAGGGCATAAGTGAATCACAAGGAGAAAATTTTGAAGGTCCAACATTAGCCTTGTCTTGTATCATGATATCCTCCCTAGAAGGAGATTTTTTAGGAGAACCACAAACCACATGTTCGTGACATTCGAGGGTTGGCTCTTCTAAAATGACTTCCTCACAAGGAAGGGAGTTATGAATGGTGGAATTTGTTTGATTATTGAGAGTGTGGGGATTAGAAGAAGACTCTATTTTATTTTCAGTTGTTTCTAAGGTCTCATTCTCTTGTTCCATATTATCTACCCTACTAGGAGAGCTTGTAATATGCTCATTCAAGTTTGAGGTTTTTAAAGTAGCTTCATCACAAGTGGAGGAGGCATCAAGAGAAGGACCACTATGGTTTTCAAATAGATTTTCCCAAATGGTAGGAGCATTAGGGAAGGGAGGGTCACGATTCTCATGAATCTTACTAGGTATATCTTCTAACATCAACCTATCCTCTTTGCATCGAGGAGGTATATTAGGAGATATACAAGTTTGATGGTCATGAATATGGAGACTAGGTAAGGTGACTTTTAGGAATGTTTCTATGATGTTATGTTGTTGTTTTCTAACATCTTCTAAAGGGGAATGATGAGATCAACAATCAAGACCCTCAATGCTTGTATCTTCCTTCACCAAGATACCTTCGTCACTAATAGGAGAGGTATTTGGAGAAGAAAAAGTAAGATTGTTAGTATTTTCTACACTACCATTCTCACCAATGGGAAATGTAATATTAAGGATTGTACCAATGGTTTGATCATGTTTCTTAAAGTCCTCATTGTGGTAATCAAAATTGAACTCATAAGAGAGAATGTTGTATTTATGCAATCCATTTTTTACCAGATCAAAGCCACATCATTTGAAAGAAAACATGCTATGATGAAAAAGAAAAGAAATTGAAATGCAATGACTTAAAATGAAATGCAAGTTTCATATATGAAACAACATAATTTTCTGATTACACTATGCACCAATCAAAAAAATGACATGTCGAAAATGCAAATGTAAAATGGAGCAATGCATGAAATGAGATATTTTAAGGTAGATCTAGTGAAATGCATGTTATAGAAACTCAGCTAACTAATATAGGTAAGTAAAGGAACCAAACAAAAGCTTAAAAACAAGGTTTTCAGTTCTGTAAAGGGAAGTTTCAGGGGTGAAAAGGGACTTATTCGCCAAAGGTGGTGAATGAGTCCTAGTATGGGCTTTTAAAAAACAAATCAGAAAAGTTTGAGTGGTTTTTATGTTTTCTCAGTTCTATGATGCATACCTAAGTTAAAAATGCAAAATTTCAAAAAAATTAAATGAATTTAGATGCCGAAAATGCAACCTAAATGCACT
The DNA here is from genome assembly GCA_007258455.2 of Sequoia sempervirens. Lineage (NCBI taxonomy): Eukaryota > Viridiplantae > Streptophyta > Pinopsida > Cupressales > Cupressaceae > Sequoia > Sequoia sempervirens. The sequence continues at coordinate 20,404,751 of VDFB02256132.1, forward strand.
TTTCATGAATGAAAAAATTGAAACCTAGCACACAAATGAATCCATGCAAACCCTAATGCAAGATCAATGTGAGGCTAGATCTATGAAGAAGAACTCCAAATCAAAAAAGTATTTAAAAATTAGGTTCACCAAAATGAACCATCAATTTTTGGGTCTATTAAGTTTAGAGAGGTGTGCAAGTCTTTTACAACACTTTACAAAACCTTTACAATACCTTTACAAGACGTCGATAAATGCATTTGGAAGGGTCCAAGACCTAGTGTGGATGTAGGAAACACCTCACAACACTTAATCAAGGCCTCATTAAGTCCAATTTATCATCAATTATTCCCCAAATCAAGCAAGTTGCCTTTTTTCTATGGCACACCTTTGAAGTGTGGCCAACTTCACTTGGGTTATTATTCACATTTCCAATAATCAATAGTGCTTGGACCATTAGCAAGAGCAGTGCATGGAGTCTTATAAGCTTTCTCAATAGTATATCCATAGTATTCCAGATATCCTTCCATTTTTTTCTTCTAGAAAGTGTAGTCAGTTCCATGAAACTTAGGGAACTCAATAACTATCTTGTTTGCCATCCCAAACCTTTACTCTACTAATGTGATTAATCATTAAGTGCAGAAGTGAAAACTGAAAGAAGTAAAACCATACACATAATAATAGAAGATTTACATGGAAAACCCAATGAGGGAAAAACCACGATGAGGATTAGCTCACAATATAAAGAATTCCAAAACCGAATACAAAGGCTCACTGCCAAGACAAGACTTACTTGTCCAATGAGGGCTCACTACCATAGAATTACAAAGAAGATAGAAGAGGATTGTTATAGAGAGAAAATGATCTCAATGCAATGGATATTCCACGATAATTTGCTCACACTCTTGTAGCCTCACATGAAAGATGGCAGATGCCTTCAACTCACTACCTTAGGAACCCTTACATGAAATTTGTACTGCACTACTCAAATTCACATTTCACATACATATCTCACATCTATCATTCATCTATCTTTCCTCTATATTGTCTCTATATTATCTATCACTAACATCTCAACTTGTACTTATACCATCTTCAACCTTGAAACCCATCGAAGGTCAGCCATACACCATCTGTATTTACAAATTTAATTTAGGTTGATGCCAAAACATTCTACGGTGGAATTAGAATGAGGGTAACCCAAGAACATAATAAATGAGGACCTAAATAAATCCCAACACACCTCAACACACTTCCAATAATTTTGCAAGTAGTGTTTAACACAAGATCGGCCAATGCCAGTGTAAAACACATAAAACAATTAAGCACACACATCCTTAACATGATCCAAACTTTTCAAACAACAAATTTCACTTGAACACGACCTCATCAACTTATTCTTAGAACTGCAAGTCATTTGAAATCAAAATATGATGAAATCTAGAGAAACTACATTTCTCCTTGACCACAACCAAATACACTAAAATGCACAGTTCACATACTGGTGAAAATATCTCACACTGTATGATGATCCAAAAGCCCAAATTCTAGATATAGCAACTACCAACAGCCATGAACAGTACCTCAAATCCTCACTAGCATAGTAGCACATCCCAGAGCATATCCCAAAGCATACACTGAAATACCTACAAACCTTCTTTATTACAATTTTCTCAATATCCTTGACATATACAATTAATAACTAGCTTCCAATTGACATCAATGACAACAATAGCCAGTTAACATCAATGAAAACGCCTTCATACTTGCAACAGTATATATATTTATATAGTTAATTTCAAGATCAAACTAGAAATTAATTCTAGATTTATGATCAAAGATATCTCATTTTATAAACCCTATTGATTCTCATTTTAAATTTGTGTTTAAAACTGTGGTTATAGATTAATTGTTTAAGTTTCATTGAATAAAAGTTGTCCATTTATTATTGTTCATTGTTGGTTTTCCTTTTAGTTTCATTTTATTTAAATTCTATAGCTTTTTGCAATGAGGGGGGCGATCCCTCTCCAATAGTGAGTCGACCCCTTCCATGGGGGTTGCTCCCCTTGGCTGGGGTGACTTCTCCAAGCCGCCATGGGTGGTTGAACAACTGACCCATGGTCAGGTTCCTCATTTTAAAAAATAATTTTTAATATATAAAATTTATATATACTTTTATAAATGCTTTAAATAAATATTTAATATATGAATTTTTTATATGTTTTTATTAATAATTTTCATTTATTTTTTAAATTAAATTTAACATATAATTTTTATATATTTTATTAATATTTTAAATTTATATTATTTAGAATTAATAATATATGTATATATATATATATATTAATATATTATTTAGTTTATAATATATTTGTTTATACATGAATGGGTATTAATAAACTTAAAATTAAATTTAATATATGTGTGTGTATATTGTATATATATGAATACACAATTTTAAATGATCATAAATACATTTTTTTTTTTCAACCTATACTTTTCCATTTTCTTCTTAAAACTAATTATAAACCCTTCACTTATCTTTTCCAAAGAAATAAAGTTTCATTTGTAATTATATTGGATTAAGTGAGACTTGTAATTAAAAGAAAAGACATTTTAACTGCTTCCAATTCCATATACACATTCACAGGAACTTTTTTTTTTTTTCAAGTTTCTAATAAATTTGCAAGAGCATATGCATGATCATGTTCTATGATCATTAAACTTTTCTTAAAGATGAATTTGCAAAACAACATGTGTCTTTCTTTATTTTTATCTAAAATACACAATTTTACAAAAAAGTCCTAGTATATAATTCTGCACTGCACTTTAACAAAAGTTCTTAAGTCTTTCACAAGAAATAAAGCAAAGCCATCTTTAATCCTTTTGCACACATCACAAGACCTAAAAATTAAACAACAAAATAAAGGAGAGAAAAATATTAAAGCCAATGGGCTCTCCACCCAACCATAGGGTTATGAGACAACCTACCCTCAAACTTGGGATCATTTAACCACTTGGGTAGACACTTACACATTTCACAACACAACAATATTTGAGTAAACACTTTTCACACATATTACACACATATACATACATGGGCTCACATATTAAACACTTCCAAATACCCCTTTCTAAAAAATTCTAACACAATGGATATCCTATATGGAATCCACTTAGGGGGGTGGGGACTCTACCTAATAAGGGAAAAATAAATTATCTCAATAACCAATGTAAATCTCCATATCATATCTCCACATTTCACAAGGCATCACCAATACAACCATCATCCACCCCCTTTTCCTCCAACACAAAAATCAATTATGGGATACTCTTACCCTTACACATAATCATGGTTACTCATACATTTCCCTTAAAGGGAGCCATACCTACTCAACCTCTTACACATGTAGGACCAAAAAACCACTCTTAAGAGGGGGTCAAATCCCTTACTAAACCACATAGAAGAAGAAAACATATAAAACATTAAATAATATTTCCCCAAACAAAAACACCAAAACTATCAATAAACAAAGCATATCACAATCACTCACATTTGTTCATCAAGAAAAGAAAAGATCTTACCCTAAAATTGCACAATACCACTAATGGATATCACAATCACACTCCTCTCTCTTCTCAAAAGAACTCAAGAAAAATAGAAAGATCTCAAAAGACAAATGAAGATTCACTCTCTCCACATTATGGAAAAAGAGTTATAAAGAAGAGGAAGAGTTAACTTCCTTCCTGAAACTAACTCAACCAAATAACTACTTTCCATTTTTCCCCACTTTTGAAAGTGAGACTTAAAGGTGGGTCATAAACCCCCTTTTTAAGTTTTCTATGAAAAAAAATAAACTCCTAAGAAAATTTCAAAACCATAAAATAAAACTTAAACCTTATTAAAGTGTATAAAATCACAAAAAAATAAGTTCACTCAAGAAAGCATTGAAAATATAACTAAATAAATTTTCAAATTAGCACATGACACCAACAACACATTTTCACAACATGGTCCAAAAGTACCTTAGTACTCCAAATGAGTCTAGGTCTGTCATTTAACTAGGGAGACACAAAAGTGGCTAAATAACCCCATCAACCATTGGCACAATGATGTGGGTGCATCATGGAGAAACATCATATTTTGTTGGGGAGCTCCAATCTGCAGGCGTTATTCTTTCGAATTGTCTATTTTATCAATTAATTGCATAAAGAAATAATTTATTATATTTTCATTTTTTAGTTGGATTGGAATTGAGAAATGAAGAGCTTTTCAACTTGAAAGGTCATGCCAATGGGACACCAAAAATAGAAGATTCAAAAAGACACAAAGAAACTGAAGGGGTGGTGCAAAGTGGGTAATGGTAAACATTAAATAAAAATACAACAAGGAAAAGAATGATGTGGTGGAAGAAGATATTTTCTCTCACGGCCAAGAGAGCAATATGAAAGCAATGCCTCCTCAATACTAGCATGGGCCAGAGTAGGAAGAAAAACACATAAGCTTCAAGACATAATAACAAGCAGAATAGGAGTGTTTCATACGTTGTATTGAAGAGGGGAGAAGTGATGGTGAACTATAGATGGAAGACCGATGCTTTTGAAGCCAATTTAAGAGTGCAAAGAAGAATCTAAAAGGATGATACGACAAAGGAGGAAGGCAATACAATTTGAAGCCACGTCTTGTGAAATGGGAGAGGTCGATGAGAAAAAATGAGCATGGAAGTGGGGCATGCAAAGTACATGAGTCAATGGGAAGATCATTGGACAAGAAGAGAGACCAAGCCGCAAGGTATGACATAAGATGGAGCATTGCAAATTAGTTTACACCTGTGCAAGAGGATGGTGAATGGTAATAGAAGAAACCTGATTGGCCGTTGGACAATGAAATTTGTGAGTAGTGTGGGTATGAATGAGAAGTTGAGCATCATGGTTTGAAAATATTTTTTACCTGATAAGTGAGGTAGTGAATCTTCAAACAGCCCGTGAGAAATGAGAAATTCAATGGGGATGTTTAAAGGTCAAGGCTGCGGTTGCTTGAAGAAAATGTTGCAAATGGTGGGTCATGTCTTTTCATAGAGGAGCTAAGAAGAAGTGGGTAATAAAACTACCTCAATTTTGTAATGTAAAGTTCATGAGATTTGTTTAATAAAGTTATTCTTTTCTTCCAAATGGGTGTTTATTGTCATGCGATCATTATCGATTGAAATCGACATATGTAATTTTTGATTTGAGTTAGCTGTTTGTGAAGGTTGTTGTAATCTGGATTTTTTGGATTTGAGTTTGAGTTTGCTCTGCATCAGATTGGTATCAGAGCTAGAAGACCCTAAGAGTGCGAGGTATGCACCAAGACAAGAGATTTGTGAGAGAAATTTTTTTGCAGGCATGAAAGAGAGTTTGTAACTGCTATCCTACAACAAAGATGAGGTTGGGTAGAAGGTGTGAAAATATCTTCCACTAAGGTAAAGTGGGTAGAAGAGATTGTGAGGGTGCATCTTCCAGAATCTTTGTTGGGTAGAAGGCAATTTGAAGAAAGTGTTGTTTGAAGGTAGATTACAACAGACGAAATGGAATCTTTGTCAAAATTGAGGTACGATTGTAGCATGGAACTGTTCCAAAGAAGACAATGTGTAGGGATTTCAAGGCATCTGACAAGAGTTTTCAAGCATGGCTCTTCTGTTGCTACCTTCCATTCAAGCGGAGCTTGAATATTTTCTTTGCCAGCGAGTATGTTGCAAGAGCATCATGGAGAAACATCGTATTTTTCTCGAGAGCTCCAATCTGAAAGCGTTATTCTTTCAAATTGTCCATTTTATCAATTAATTGCAAAAAGAAATAATTTATTATATTTTCATTTTTGACTTGGATTGACATTGATAAATTAAGATCTTTACAATCTGAAAGGTCACACCAATGGGACACCAAAAATAGAAGATTCAAAAAGACATAGAGAAATTGAAGGGGTGGCACAAACTGGGTAATGGTAAACATTAAAAAAAATACAAGGAAAAGAATGACACGGTGGAAGATCTTTTCTCTTGTGGCCAAGAGAGTAATATTAAAGTCGTGCCTCCTCAATACTAGCAAGGGCCAGGGTAGGAGGAAAAACACATAAGCTTCAAGACATACTAACAAGAAGAATAGAAGTGTTGCATACATTGTATCGAAGAGAGGAGAAGTGATGGTGAATTGTAGATGGAAGACCGATGCTTTTGAAGCCAATTTGAGAGTGCAAAGAAGACTCTGAAATGTCAATATGATAGAGGAAGAAGGCGATACAAGTTGGAGCCATGTCTTGCAAAATGGGAGAGGTTGATGAGGAAAAATGAGCATGGAAGTGGGACGTGCAAAGTGCATGAGTCAATGGTAAGATCGTTGGATGAGAAGAGAGACTAGGCCACAAGCTATGACATAAGATTGAGTGTTGCAGATTAGTTTACACCTGTGTAAGAGGATGGTGAATGGTAATAAAAGAAACTTGATTGGCCATTGGACAAAGAAATTTGTGCGTAGTGCGGGTATGAAGGAGAAGTTGAGCATCATGGTTTGAAAATATTCTTTACTTGAAAACTGAGGTAGTGAATCTTCAAACAGGTCATGATAAATGAGGAATTCAATGGGGATGTTTAAAGGCTGAGGCCGTGGTTGCTTGAAGAAAATGTTGCAAATTTAAAATGCAATGAGAATTGAGTAAGGGTGATGCATAACGGTGGGTCGTGTCTGTTCATAGAGGAGCTAAGAAGAGACGGGTAATAAAATTACCTCACTTTTGTAATATAAAGTTCATGAGATCTATTTAATAATGTTATTTATTTTCTTCCAAATGGGTGTTTATTGTCATGTGATCATTATCAATTGAAATTGACATATGTAATTTTTGATTTGAGTTAGTTGTTTGTGAAGGTTGTTGTAATCTAGATTTTTGGGATTTGAGTTTGAGTTTGCTCTGCATCACACAAAAATTCCACCTATTCACTCAAACATGAAGTTTTAGTACAATATCCATATCATATAGCCAAAGCAGCTCTATTATATTAAATATCATATTATTGTTAAAAGGCACAGGACAACTGAGAGGGGGGTGAATCAGTTGTCACCAAATTCAAACACAATACTTCAAAACTTATCAATTTCACAACCACACTATTCTATTCTTAAGTATGAACATGAAATGCAGATAACAAAAAGCAAAATAAACACAATGAACACCATATTCTATGTGGAAAACCCAATGAGGGAAAAACCACGGTGAGGAATAACTCACAATATAAAGTGATAGGAAAATCGAATACAAGAGGTTGACTTCCAAAGGCTCACTACCCAAATACAAAGGCTCACTTCCTATAGAAAGGACTCACTGTCCAATAGGGAGGCTCACTACCTACAGATACAAAACATAACAAAAAGATCCACCACAACAATTATATACACACATTCGCAGCTTTGATCAAAAGAATTGTAGAAACCTTCAGCTCACTGCATTCAAGAATCTAACACAATAAAGTATTTTTTCCTCAACTCGCTTTCGCACAACTCTTCTCTTCACTTGTGTCTTACTTCGTTACTTGTGTATCATTGTTATTCTTCACATCTCAACTTGCATTTATACCCTCTTCAACCTTCGAAACTTTCTCCAAGGTCGGCCACATACGCTTCATTTCATAAATTCAAACTAGCTCGGAAACTCAGCATTCCTACGATGGAAAGGAATGAGAGTGGACCAATTAAATACTTAACCAAGACCAAAAACAATGTCTCAGATCAACCACATGCTTCCTTAATTAAATTTTAAATTCTTCATATGAATTGTAAACACCAGGTCAGCCAAACCCAATGAAAACACAATGAACATTGAAGTACACACTTCCCAGCAAGAAGATAACACACTGACGACATACCACACTTTATCATGCATGAGAACACATCTTAGATACTTCCATATACATCCACAATAGGTGAAAAAACTTTCAAACACAATAAAACTTCCATCAGTCCATCTAAACAGTGTGAACACATACACCAACTTTGAAACTCAACTTTTGGATCACTAAACTACAAACATCTTTGCCAGAACCCAGAGAACACCATTACAAGACATATTCCAGATCTACAAGAACTAAAACAAAACAGCAGAGGACTACGAAGCAAAAAAAATTCTTCCAATCCACAGATAACCAACTCTGTCAAATTAGTTCACATACCGGTGAACACAAATTTCACACTCCATCAAACCAGAAGCTACAAATCAAGAGATGACACCAACAGATCGCCAAAAACAAACCTTTAGATCTACATAAGCATAGGATCAACACAAAATAAATGCAGAGCATATTCTAAACCCGTACATAACTCTGACTTCACTCTTTATTAATTTTCTCAAAATTACTTGGAGACTCATCATTTCAACACATCTGCAACATCATAAGGATAGCTCCATGTACTTAAAGCATCTCAATAGCATCTCAACTATACATGCACAATCTACAACATACTGAACTTTGTTGACATCAATGACAACATTAATGACAACACCACCAAAATTTCTCATACTTGCAACAACCTCCCCCTTTTTCATTGATGGCAACACATGATGTGAAAAACCATCAAAGACAACTCTCTTCCTCTTCATGACTCTCTCTCCTTTCTTCTACTATTTTTCATGACTTTCTCTCCCTCTTTGAAATCAATGGCAAAGATAAAAAGCTCTAATCACTTCCCCTTAGGAGTGCACCCATTCAACTCATACTACAACAATGAAAACATTATACTCCCCCTGCAGAGTAGACCCATTCATCAATCTAGATAAATGAAAAATCTATGAATCTAGTGGACTGATGCCCCTCCATTTGCACCTAGTTCAAAGGGCCAATGACCCCCAAACTCTCCCTAAGATACTCAAAAGTATCCTTCGGTAGAGCCTTAGTGAATATATTTGCAATTTGTTCCTTTGTTGACACATACTCTAGCCTAACTTTGTTCTCCAACACCTTCTCTCTTAGGAAATGATATCTGATAGATATATGTTTTATTCTTGAATGAATTACTAGATTCTTTGAAATGTTTATAGCACTTGTATTGTCACAGAAAATATGAATAGGCTCATCACATACCACTCCAATATCTTTCATAAATTGCTTCATCCAAAAAACCTGTGTGCAACAGGATGCTGCAGCAATATACTATGCTTCTGTAGTGGATAAGGAAACCGAGTCATGTTTCTTACTCAACCAAGAAACCAAAATTTTTCCATGAAAGAAAGCACCTCCACTAGTACTCTTCCAGTCATCCACACAACTAGTCCAATCTGCATCGGTATAAGCACTCAAAGTGAAATCAACATCCTTAGGATACCATAATCCATAATCCAGTGTACCTTTAAGATATCTGAATATCCTCTTTACAGTTGTAACATGTGCCTCTTTAGGATCTACTTGAAATCTGGCAACTAGACATACTGTATGCATGATATCCGGTCTAGTAGCAATAAGATACAATAGTCCACCAATCATAGTTCTATATTTTCTCTCATAAGCTTTAGTAGATTCATCATCTTTACTCAGCTTACATATGGTTACCATAGGAGTACTAACCAGTTTGGAGTCATTCATTCCAAACTTCTTTAACAACTCTTTCACATACTTAGATTTTGAAATGAATATCCCTTTATCATTTTGATTAACTTGAAGACCAAGAAAGAAATTCAACTCACCAATCATGGACATTTCAAATTCATTTTGTATTTCCTTTGCAAATCTCTTACACATATTTTCATTTTCTCCAAAGATGATATCATCAACATATACTACTACTATCAACATTTTGTTACCTTGCACTTTGAAGTAGAGATTGTTGTCAGTAGAATCTTTACTGAATCCTTGTTGTGCTAGGTATCTATCCAATCTTGCATACCATGCTTTGGGAGCTTGTTTCAGTCCATACATTGTCTTCTTTAATTTACAAACCATATCTAATTTTTCTAATAACTAGAATCCTTCAGGTTGTTCCATGTATACTTATTCTTCCAATTCACCATTCAGAAATGTAGATTTGACATCCATCTGATATACTTTGAAATCCTTGTGGGAAAAAAATTCCAAAAGCATCCTAATAGCTTCCATTCTTGCCACTGGGGAAAATGTTTCTTCAAAGTCTATGTGTTCAACTTGTGAGTATCCCTTGCATACAAGTCTTGCTTTGTTTCTTATAACTTCACCATTTTCATTCAACTTATTCATGAACACCCACTTTGAACCAATCACATTCTTATTCACGGGTCTAGGACCAATTCACCATTCAAAAATGCATATTTGACATCCATTTGATATACTTTGAAATCTTTGTGGGAAAAAAATTCCAAAAGCATCCTAATAGCTTCCATTCTTGCCACTGGGGAAAATGTTTCTTCAAAGTCTATGTGTTCAACTTGTGAGTATCCCTTGCATACAAGTCTTGCTTTGTTTCTTATAACTTCACCATTTTCATTCAACTTATTCATGAACACCCACTTTGAACCAATCACATTCTTATTCACGGGTCTAGGAACCAATTCCCATGTCTGGTTTTTCTCTATTTGCTGCAACTCTTCTTTCATGGCTCTAACCCAACTTTCATCTTCACATGCTTCACATACAAACTTAAGTTCAATTTTATAAAGTAAGCACAATTTACCTCTACTGCTACTTTGCTTCTTGTCTTCACACCTTCACCCCTATCTCCAATTATTTTTCTTCTGGATGATTCTTCTAGACATACTTAGGAGTCTTAACAACAATTTCCAGAATTTCTTCTTCTTCTATCTGTTCATCTTCTTCTTCCTCCTTATTCTCTTCAGGTAATTTTCCACATATAGAATCATTGGGTTCAACTTCAATTATCTCAATGGGCCTATGCATGTCCTCATCAACCTTCACATTAGCACTCTCAAAAATCTTCCTCAATATTTTATTAAAGCATCTATATTCTTTACTGGTAGCTGAATATCCAAGGAAAATCCCTTCATCGCATCTAGCATCAAACTTCCCAAAATTTTCATCATCTCTTTTAATGTATCATCTGCTTCCAAACACCTTAAATTATTTCACAATAGGAACCTTACCAGTCCAAAACTCATAAGGAGTTTTTGTGTTGTTTCCTCTAATCTGAACTCTATTAAGAACACAATTTTTTTTTTGTATTGCCTCTCTCCAATACACATTAGGTAAATTTTCTTCTTTCATCATGGTTCTTATAGCTTCCTATATAGTACGGTTCTTTCTCTCAACCACTCCATTCTGTTGAGGGGTTCTTGGAGCATAAAAGTGTCTCTTTATGCCATGCTTTTCACAAAATGCATTAAACTCACTAGAAGTGAATTCTCCACCTCTATCAGATCTCAAACATTTGATTCTTAGGTTCACTTCATTTTCTACTCTTGCTTTAAACACTTTAAACCTATCTAGAGCCTGAGTCTTTTCTCTAAGAAAAGCAACCCATGTCATTTGAGAATAATCATCAATAAGTAGCATGAAATATTTGACACCATTTAGGATTCTTGTTCTAGTAGGACCATAGAGGTCTGTATGAATTAATTCCAACATTTTGGTAGTATTTTTCTCTTTTCCTTTGAAACTGTATCTTGTTTGTTTGCCTAACTAACAACTTTTGCAAACTGTATTTCCAGGTTTAATGATTTTAGGAAGACCTCAAACAACATCTCTTGAACTGATTCTAACTAGATTATCAAAGTTTACATGTCCCATTCTTCAGTGCCACAACCAACTTTCATTCACTTGAGATACAAGGCATTGACCATCAACATCCTTAAGCTGATAGATGTTTCCATGAGTTCTTCTTCATGTAGCAACCATAACTCCAAATCCTTTTATGATCTCACAGGTATTATCCTAAAACATAAGTTTAAAACCTTTGCTATACATCTGTCCAACACTCAAAAGGTTATGCCTTAGACCCTTTACATAATATACATCATCAATGTTTTGTATTCCATCAAAACTAATTGTACCTTTCCCAACAATATTTCCTCCCGAATCATCACCAAACATGACCAAAACACCATCATAATTTTCAAGTTTAGTAAACTTACTTTTATCTTTGGTCATGTGATTAGAACATCCACTATCAATCACCCAATAGTCTTCATCATGTCTAGCATGAAAGGCGATGACCAAAGTACCTTCCATCTCATCCTTCTTGTTCTTTGAATCACTTTTTCTTGCACATTTTCCAGAGTTAGTAGACACAAATTTACTCTCCAAAGCTAAGAACAAGCATTCACTATCATCATTCTCATAATCAGATTCATCATTAGAGATTCCAACTTCTCTAACACAGTACAACTTTTTGTATTTCTTATCATTTCTATCTTTATGATCCCTATTCTTCTTATGTATAGTTCTATTTGGGAATCTTGAAGCATAGCGACCAATATTACCACAACTAAAACATTTAAAGGGAAGCATACCTTTATACTTTTTGGTACCCTTCTTCAACTTCCTTGTAAATTTTGCTTCCAACTCATCTAAACCATCACTATTTGGATCATTTTCAATCTTTGTTGCTTTAAATGTTGTTTCTATCTTTTCCTCTTTCTTTCCAAACTTTCTCATCTCAAATGCAGTCAAGGTGCCAAATAGCTCTTCTTTAGTATATTTCTTGGGATCATATGTTTCCTCAATAACTAAAATTTTGTCATTGTAACATTTTAGTAGATTCATTAGAATATTCTCAACTGTATCTTCATCAGTCAAAGTACCCCCTTGATTTTTAACTTCATTTGCTACTAGATCAATTCTCTGAAGATAGCTTGCAATATCTTCTCCTTCTTCCATTTCATATTCTCATATCTACGCTTTGCTATTAGCTTCTTTGTCAATTTCACTCTGTCATTTCCTTCATAAAGATCTTCCAACTTCTTCCAAACTTCATAAGCAGTGCCTAGAGAGATAACTTTCATTCGCTCAGTCTTGGATAAAGCACTGTAGATAGCATGTACCTCACTTTTTAATTCTCCTCATAAGTAGAAACCTCATCTACAGTAGTAGAACCACTCCTCGAAGTAACATACTTCAATTCAATAGCCTTCCAGGTCTTGTAACCAAGAGAGATAATATATCCTCTCATCTACACTTTCTAGTCACTGTAATCAGATCCATCAAACATAGGGATTGCCAACTTATGTTCCATCAGATCTTCCTCAAGTGGTTAAGCTCTAAACCAAGGAACCAAAGCTATGATACCAATTGTTAAAAGGTGCAAGACAACTGAGAGGGGGGTGAATCAGTTGTCACCAAATTCAAACATGATAATTCAAAATTTTATCAATTTCACAATGACACTATTATGTTCTTAAGTATGAACATGAAATGCAGATAACAGAAAGAACAAAAAACACAATGAACACCAAATTTTATGTGGAAAGCCCAATGAGGGAAAAACCATAGTGAGGATTAACTCACAATATAAAGTGATAGAAAAACCGAATACAAGAGGCTCACTGACAAGGGCTCACTACCTGAATACAAAGGCTCACTGCCTATAGAAAGGACTCATTGTCCAACAAGAAGGCTCATTTCCTACATATACAAAAGATAACAGAAAACTCTGCCATAGAAATATACACACATTCATATATTTGATCAAAAGAATTGTAGAAACCTTCAGCTCACTACATTCAAGAATCTAACACAATAAAGTATTGTTGCCTCAACTCACTTTCACACAACTCTGGTCTTCACTTGTCGCTTACTTCATTAGCTGTGTATCATTATTATTCTTCACATATCAACTTGCATTTATACCCTCTTCAACCTTAGAAACTTTCTCCAAGGTCGGCCACATATGCTTCATTTCATAAATTCAAACTAGGTCCACAACTCAGCATTCCTACGATGGAAAGGAATGAGAGTGGACCAATTAAATACTTAACCAAGACCAAAAACAATGTCTTGGATCAACCACATGCTTCATTAATTAAATTTGAAATTCTTCATTTGAAGTGTAAACACCACATCAGCCAAACCTAATGAAAACACAAATGAACATTGAAGTACATGCTTCCCAGCAAGAAGATAACACATGGACAACACAACACTTCATCATGCATGGGAACACATCTTAGATACTTCCAAATACATCTGCAACAGTGCAACAACTTTCAAACACAGAACACCTTCCATCAGTCCATCAGGATAGTGTGAACACAACAACTTTGAAACCAACTTTGATCACCAACCATGCAAACATCTTTCCAACCTAGAGAAATACCATTACAAGACATATTCAAATCCAAAACTTCTAGAAACAAAATAGCTTAAGGACCATGAGTAAACCCAGGTATGTGCAGGATTCATGACAAGCCAAAAGTACATATGATGGTGGTTTGAAGGTATGTATCGAAGGACTTTTTTTACCTAAAATTAATGAAATGAAGCATTTTAAAAATATTCTCATCTTTCCACCAATATAAATTATTCTTCTTTGAATTCAATAAATTATTATTATTCATTTTCTATTTGAATTATGATCAAAGTCCTAATTGATAGGCTGATTGAAAACATCTAGATTTCAAATGATATCACATTTTGGAATCCAAAACATGCATCACCTTCTATAAGCTGGTGTTACTATAGGATTAAAAAAATAAAAAAATTGAATTTCATGAATTTTTTACCAAGTTAAGGGTGATCAGACATACTCTTATATATTTTTTAAAAGTTGTAATAAAAATTATAATTATCATTTACTTGGAAAAAATTTATGAAAAAATATGCATCACATCTAGACATGAGTCCTCTACTTATTTCTAAAATCTTATAAAAAAATATTATCATTTTATTGCGGTTAGGGTGGTTAGACAGACACCTACTTATTTTTTCCCTGAAATTTAAGTACTACTGCATTGAAATTTCAAATTTTCACCAAATAAATTTTTCTTTAAAAAATAATCCTAGTAGTTTAGAAACTACATTCAATTTGCTACAAATTGTAATCTTACATATTTTTGAAATAATATAGATAAATTATTCAAATTTTTACATCAAGTTGCCTAACTCTGATTTTTCTGAATTTTTTGCCACTTAAGGGCCTATTTTTTCCATGATGATCTTGCACATACCCAAACATTTCTCCCAGTCCACAAATAACCAACTCTATTAAATCAATTTACATACCGGGTCAAATCAGTTCACATACCGGTGAACACAACTTTCCCAACCAAACCAGAAGCTACAAATCAAGAGATGACACCAACAGATCACCAACAAAAAACCTTCAGATTTGCACGAGCATAGCATCAACACAAAATAAACACGGAGCATATACTGGAGCACATTCTAAACCCATACATAACTTTGATTTCACTCTTTATTAATTTTCTCAAAAGCACTTGGAAACTCGTCATTTCAGCACATCTACAACATCATAAGGATAGCTCCATGTACTCACAACATCTCAACAACATATCAACTACACATGCACAATCTGCAACATACTAAACTATGTTGACATCAATGACAACATTAATGACAACACCACCAAACTTTCTCATAGTTGAAACAATTATCACAAATCAAAACTAACAATCATAAAAATAATATATATAATTCTCCATTCAAATATCCAACGTTAACAACGATCTCATGAGTGAATAATATATGAAATCTAATAATCATCATAAATATAGCATCCACAGGAGCATTCAAATATCATCCATGAATAAGTAAATATGCATCATACATAAAATCCTAGGTATCATCTACATCGTAAAAGTATCTATAAACACTAAGGATCATAGATAAATTAGGAGTACAAAGGATGGGGTCTCACATTCCCTCTCACTTCTTGTTCTAGATATTCTAATCTATCTTTAGTTTTATTTAAAATAATTAGTTTGATCCAAATTTTTTATAGGATTCTTTAATGGTTGATCAAAACCACCCTAACTACTTCCAGGTTTTACTCTTTTTTACACCATGATTGCACTTGGTAGGTCAACATGGTATTATTTGTATTTTTACTTAAAAATAAGAATGGTTAAATATCTACTCAAATGCAACATTTCGTTAAAATTTTACTCCTTAAGAAAAATTAAGATTTATATCAGAACTAATCAATTTTAAAATCAACAAAAGATAAGTGATTTTATTCATATCATTAGATTTTTACATCCTTATTTACAAAATGTTTTCTTACAATTTACAAATCACTATTAGAGAGAGAATTTTTTTCAAGTTCTTCTCTGTCAAAATCTAGTAATATAAATGTGATGCAGGAGCATCCAGTGGTGTAAGGGAAATCTTGCATCACCCCAAAATACTTAAATTTCAAGTTTCTCAGTTTTTAGATGTTTTTACATTTTTTGGATACCCTTTTCGTCATAATGAAATTCCCAATTTACTGTTTTTATTTTTGGTTCCTAGGTTGAAAGATATTGCAGTTTTAGTTTCCCATATTTGCATCTGAAAATCTTCCAAGTGAGATTTGAGGCACTTAGAGCTCCCGGATCGGCCCCAAAACTTGTCAAAATTGGCTTAGCAAATTTTGAGGGCGTTATTGATTTTGAGACCTTTCCAACGGTTCAAACGGTTCGCGAATCGGAGTCCTGGATCAAAAGTTATGACCCCGGGAAGTTGGCGCACTTTCTAAAAGATACAATTGCAAATGCTCTTTTGAAATTTGAACTTCATGTTGTAAATTTTCGGTGCCAAACCGCCTAAACTCAAAATTGAAT
>VDFB02256132.1:20421555-20466063 GCA_007258455.2 Sequoia sempervirens
AGAATCATGTGTTTTACTTCTTTCCATGTGGTAGTTGTAGTATCATACAAAACTCGTTACCATGCATGGGGTATAAACTAAACTTTATGAAATCATATTTCATTTCACAAGGAGCAACATATCATCATCCATCTTGGATCATCTTTGTCCCTACACTTGGGGAGAAAGGGGTTAGATAGCCTTGTGTTAGGTGAATTCCTTCTAGCAAGGGATCCCTTTGTTTCTCCTTCAAATATTAATGTAGAAAGTACACTAATATTTTAAGGGGGGATATAGTCCCCCATTTATTATTTGCATGTGAAATGGTCCCTTTTTAGTGATGATAACATACAACTCCTAGGAAGTGTGACCTTCTCAATCTATGTTAGTGTCTCTTTAGTGGTGATATTGGGTTTGATATCCCCTAAGAGTGTGACCATTCTTGGAATATGATGTTCCTCTTGGTGGTAATGCTATGGTTAGTATTCCCTAAGGTGTGAGTTTCTATTCCATAACTTTTCCTCTCTTGGTGGTGATGTCATGTGTGATATTCCCTAAGGTATGACCTTTCATATATTGAGAAAAGCCCCTTTATTGATTTTGTAAATCACCTTTTGTGATGGTGTTGTTTTAACACCCTTTGAGGTTTTGTCCTTACCTTCTTGTTATTTATGCACCTCCTTAGGTGATTTTTTGCACCTTCTTAGGTGAGTTTGGTAGTTTTGGTTCAGTTTGTTCATAGGCATTGAAATTAGTGATGCATTGGTATAACACCTTAATCATTTTGTAGCACCTTATTAGAGTTATCAGGTAGTATAACTCTTGGTATGGTAATTTGTACACACCTAGTGAATAGCAAACTTCACTAAACCTAGTGTGTTTCTCATTTTGTTACCTTGTATTTGGGGGCTCACCTAGTAAATATTAGACTTCACTAGCCTATGTGGCCTTCCTATTTGTGATTCACCTAAAAAATATCAAAATTTTCTATTGTGTGAGTCATGAATTCCTTAACATGGCCACCTATCATAACAAACCTTGCTTGCTAGTAGAGCTATATATCCATGAGTGCCTATCATAACGTACCTTGCTAGCCATGTGGAAATCATCATATTGCATGGACACCTAGCATAACCCAACTTGATAGCAAATGGATCCATGTGGCTCATGAGTGATTTGGCATAACACAACTAACTTTCTAGTCCTCATGGGAGCATTCCTTTAACTAAAATTTATTTAATGGATGATGTTTGGTATTTGAGACAATTTAAGACTGAGGTCTATTTGCCTTACTGACTCAAATCCTTTTAGTACTAACCTTGTGTTTTGTGTGTGTCTTTTGTATGTCTTTTTCATATTTGCATTGTGTTTGAATCATTTTTATGTTTATTTTTTTAACATCTACATGTTATGTTATGGGTATGTGCAAGATCATGATGGGCCAAAAAGTGGCAATATGATGGGTATGTGGCTGACGACTATTTTTCTACCCAAAATTGATGAAACAAAAAGGGTTTTTAAAGGATATTCTCATATTTCCACTAAATACATAGAATTATGATTTAATTTGAATTTAATAATAAGTAATTATTATTCATTTTCTATTCAAATTATGATAAAGTCTGATTGATAAAGTTGATTGAAAAACATCCTATAGCTTTCAAAAAGCGGTACATCACATTTTTTGATTAAAACATGTCTCGTCACATTCTATGCTTAGCATAATATAGGATTAAAAATAAATGAATTCATGAAGTTTTGACCAAGTTGGGTGGTCAAACATATATGAGTACATATTTTTAAAAGGGATTATGACAAAATTCTCATTAATTATTTACTTGGAAAAAATTACAAAAAATATGCATCATGGTGAGTCCTCTACTTATATCTAAAATATTGTAAGAAAATATTATCATTTTATTATTGAAAAGTTGGGAATTGATTGGACATACACCTACTTCTTATTTTCCTTGAAATTTAAATGCAGTATTGAAATTTCAAATTTTCCTAAATGGATTTTTTTTTTTTTAAACAAACCTAGTAGTTTAAAACTACATTTAATTTTCTATAGATTCTATTCTTACATATTTTTGAAATAATATAGATAACTTATTCAATTTTTTATGTCAAGTTTCCTAACTCTGATTTTTTTGAATTTTTTGCCACTTAAGGGCCTGTTTTTTCCATGATGATCCTGCACATACCCTTATGTCACATGTTTTCATCATGTATGCTTTGTGTTTTATGTTTATGTATGTTCTCTTGTTGCATTTCATACATGTGTGTGTTCGTTTGTGATTATGTTGGTTTACCATGGGATCTTGGATCCTAGGGGCTTTTACACCCCCCCTAGATCCCTAGTAATCCTATCTCTTCAACATTTAGAAAATCAAACCCCTCTTGACATATTTTATACTTTAGTGTGAATCTAAGAATAAGTTCATACTATCACTAAAGTGGGGGCTAAATGTAGCATCATAAATTGTCGCCCTTAACAATTTCACATTATGTTTTGTCCCCCCTAAATTATTTTAGCCGAATTGAATTCCTAATTTCTTAAATTATGCATTCTATAGCCTATTTTTACCTTTTTCTCATAAATGACAGGCATTAAAAATGCATTTATTTAATGTTTTTCCCCCACAATCCTAAGTCCTATAAAATAGGGCCAAGACTAGGATGCCCTTCAATGTCTAAGTCCCCCTATTTTTTGGGACCCAAATTTGAATATGTTGATATCGAAGTTTTAACATTTTAAATTTAGGTTGCAAATGTTGATTATAAGGATTTAATTTTTGGGAAATTAGAGAAATCCCTATAAATACCTAGTTATCGCATCATTTAAAATCTAAGTGAAATTATATGGTAATAAGTGAGCGATTGAGAGCACTATCAAGAAAATCAAGAGTAGCATTTCAGAGATTTATTGTAGTAATTCAAGATCCTAACATCATGTGAAATCTTATATGAGTTTATATGTGTTTATGTTATCATTGTTTGTGAAGGCTAACATTTTTTGTAGATCTCTAAGCAATCCAAGCAATCAAGAAAAGAGGATCCAAGACCTTGTAGTGATGTGCATGAATTCAATCCTTCAAGGAAGCCATTGAAGGGTGGTTACTTGCAACACTTTGTGATTTCATCATTCCTTCGTTTCAATTTTTCATTTATCATTAGCATTGCCATTATGTAAGTGAAAACACTTGGGGTTTGACTAAGGTAAGCCCCTAAATGGCCCAAAATTTTCCCTCTCTTTGAATGTGCAGGTTTTAGGTTTAGAGAGGATTGAAGGAAGTTTGACGATCATTTATTTATTATTGCATTTGAAGCCCTATATCTTGTCAACTTACAAAAATCACCTACAAAATTATCTGATAGTGATATGACAAGTTTGCAAGCAAAAACAAGTATGCTTAATGTGGCTCACAAAGTATTCCAATTCTAGAAACATTTAGGCATTTAGATGAGAAGTGAAATATGATCTAATAATTCATGCTTTTTAATAGTATTATAAATAAATATTTTCTCATGAAGCCCCACTATTGATTATTCTACGCTAGTAGGACCTACTCATCATAATAGTATTAGTTTATTTGGAATATTATAACAAACACAATATGTGCTCATGGAAGTTGTGAAAGGTAATATGAATATTATCTCCAAAATAACATGTTATTTGATCTACTGCCACAAACTTTCATTCAATGATGTGAGGTTGAGTAACCATTTTGTTTAGGATATCACCATCTTCTCTATGAAGGTATACTTTTACATTTGTATGTCATGCATAACATTGACTGATTATCTTCTAACTCTCAATTAGTTTGGGTAGGGTGTGTCATGTCATAAATTAAAAATCCATAACAAAAATTAAAATAACTTTCAGGGCTAACCAAACACTATCTTATGTGGTACACAGTAGATGAATTCACCTAATTGTATCTATAACGTGTATTATTAAATAAAAATTTATTAATTTTGCATCCCTGGCCTTTAGTATAGACTCTAGCCACTAAAAAGATATTTGAAGGAAATAATTCTAAAGGGATATCACTATATTCTTTGATATTGTCTAACATCAAACTCTTATTTTTGGAGAAAAAATTATTATGAATTGGGGAATTCTTACCATAAATACTAGTCTATGTGTGTCTTTATAGTTTAGACGTAGTTTTGTAAAGTTGAGCCTTTGAGATTGATGTGTAATTTAAGTTTCAATTTGATCATTATAAAGGCAATATTTTGAGCTGGTGTGTGATCTTGATCTTGATCTTGACTCTCATTATAATATAGGAGAGACTCTATGCCTATTCCATTAATTGACTTTATGCACTATATAATTAATCACATGAGTATTCATATAGGAAGTTGCTATTATGATAAACTTTGAGTCTTATCAATGTTGAGGAGTTAATTTATATATAAATTTGTTATAGTTTGTTCTACTAAATATCATGAGCTACTAAGCTCTAAACTAATCGTGAAAATGTATTTATTTTGCATAAGCCTTTCTTTATTTTATATTATTTCTATAATCTCTCTTCTTTACCCATACATTATTTTAGGCTTGTCTTGGTATAGATAAGAATCCAAATGTTCAATCCCAAATACTGATTTGTTTAACACATCGCACATTAGGTGATCTTTTCAAGTGTTGGTGGCCATGTATAGTGCATTGGTCCTAAACAAGACCTTTAAAAATCTTAATAATGCTAATTGGAAAAATGATTGGTGCACAAAAATTATTGTAGAAATGATTTAATCATGTGCATAAAACCTTTCTCCTTGAAACTAGTTTTAACTAGCTAGCAAAAATGAAAAAAAAATAGTCTAAGTTAGTATAATTATTGAATCAACATAATAATTAATTAATTAGAAATCATCATTTTTTTTTGAATTTGACATCTTCACGTCTGTTAATCTCTCTAATGGATTCCATATTTATATTTACAATTCAATTTAATCTGTGAACATATTAGCACCATTAAAGATTATACAAAGAAGGATTAGGATGTTTTTTTAGTGATAATATTAAAAAATAACATTAAATACTTCAAGAATAAAATAGGTAACATTTTTATTATATAGTTACTTGATTGGAATGAACTTGTCAATATTCAAAGAGATAAAATGACTCGAAAACAAGAAAAATTATAATGAAAAATTGAAGGAGATGTAACTTCTACAAATTATATCATGATGCATTGTGAAGAATTAAGTACATGTTAAATGTATTGCGGAATTTCACAAACTATTTATAATTTATCTTATTGAATTTATTAAAAAAATAATTGATTAAATAAATATTATATTAATCAATGTTATTAGATTAATATATTTCTATTCTCTTAATTCCATTTTCTAATTTCTTTCCTGTCTCTCTTGGGCCTTGTGCCTTCTATCCCTCTACCATCTTTTTGCCTCTTTTTATACCTGTTGGGTCTGCAACAAACCTTTTTCATCTCCTTGAGCTCTCTATCCTGATGATGGATCACAGAGTGTGATTCGAAACGTTGAACCAAAAAAAGCTTACACAATCTAATCTAGAAATAGCTTCTCTCATATTATATTAATCTTATTCTACAAATTCAAATTTATAATTTTAATAAAATGATAAATGATATATAAAAATTGATTTTTTGAAAAAATTAAATAAATAAATAATTAAAAAATAATAATATCTTAATTAAGAAATTTAGTTATAACACTTCAATACAAACCTGAAATATATTTAGAAAATCAGTCATTTCAGCCACACATAATAATGTTATAACTTATAAAATTTAATTATAACAGCAATACAAACCTGGAATATATTTAGGAAATCAGTCCTTTCAGTTTGCCACACATTGTAGTATTGTAGCTACAACATGAACTACCTTACATAGCAGAAGACAAATAACAAAATTTACAACATGAACTACCTTACATAGCAAAAGACAAATAACAAAAACACTCTTACATAATTACTTACTTCAGAAGCAACTAAAACAATACCTGGTTAAGTAAATGGGACTTAGCTTGAAGACATGCCTAGAAACTTGAGGCGAAGTACTAGGTAATAGATAAAAGTGTTAGGAAGTTAAGATTGTCTAAAACTATCCAAAGATGTTAGGAAGATGAGACTTTCTAGAGTCTTCCATAGAACAGTCTAGATTTTGAGTAGAACATTCAAGATGTAGAATATTCTAGAAAAGAGGAGTTTCTAGATTTTGTATTGCATCTATAAATATGTATTGTGCACAAGCAAACAGTGCAGTTTTTAGAAGGCATGTTAGAAAGCATTGGATGGTTGTAAGCAAGTCTGATTAATATATTATTATTTTTTCAAATACATATTTCTGGTTATGCTCTATTTTGCCCTGTTTTATCTTATTTGTAGCAGCTGTTATAGTGATTTTTATAGTGTTTTGGGCCTGTTTTTACATGGTATTAGAGCTAGATTTAGCCAGATTCAGCTGGAGATTCATCTAGAGGTTCAGCTAGAAATATTGCTAGAGGGTTTTGCTGCAGGAAAATATATTGCTGGAAATGGTTTGTTTGCAGGGCTGATATATTTTTGGAGTGATGTTTAGTTGCAGGGTTGTTATGTTGCTGGAGTATTGATAGATTTGTTTGAAAACTAATTTTTTTTGCTAACATGGGTTCTTCAAATGAAGTTTTGCCTATCTTTGATGGAAGTGGTTTTGCAGATTGGAAGATTGCAGTCAAGAATGCTCTAAGAGAGAAGGCTTTATGGAGGATAGTAAATAAAGAAATTGGGGAACCTCAACAAAATGATAGAGAAAAGGAGTTGTGGAAATGCAAGTTGGAGCAAGCTAGAGGTATTATTGGTAAAGCTTTGAGCCCCAATCTAAATAGAAGATTTGTTGATGTTGATAATCCAATAGAGCTGTGGGAGACTTTAGAAAAGTATTATAAAGATGCAGACATTGCTAGCATGTTTAGTATAGAAGAAAAATTGATGAATTTAGATCCATCTGATTTTGAAAAAATGTCTGATTACTTCAATGAAGTTACTTTTTTAAATGCTCAGCTAAAAAAAATAGGTGCTGAATATGCAAAAAAAGATTTTTGGTTGATTGCAATGGTTGAAAGTAAGCTTCCCCAGCCATATAAAGTATTTAAGGAATCAAGGAAAAGGGTTCTTCAACTAAATCCCAATACCCCCCCAACAAACTTTTGATCAATTTTGCAAGTCTGTTCTAGATGAAGAAGTTCAACTTATTAAAGAAGGGCATATTAAGAAGAATCATGCATATACAGCCAAAAGTAAATTTTTTAGAAATGATGGAAAAAAGAATTGGAAAGGAAATAATAAATTTTGAAATAATGAAGGTTCTAACCATTTTTCTAGAAATGGTGGTGCAGAAAAGCAAGCTGGAAGAAAGTCCATTATTTGCAGGTATTGTGGGGGTGAGAATCACATGGAGAAATTTTGTTTGAAGAAGAGGGACAATGAAAGGAAACAATATAAGCCCAAGCAAGAAAGGTTTAAGGATGGAAAGAAGGATAAACATAGTTTCGTATCTATCTCTTTAAAAAGGCAAGAGAAATCAAATGAGGAGGTAATTGCTACACCCAAGAGTAAATCTAGTGTTAAGGGGGATACTTTGCTTCAGATTCTAATAAAGAATGGATTTTAGATTCAGGGGCATCATCTCACATGACTAGGGATAGATCTTTGTTTATTGATTTTTATGAAGGGAAGAATTCAGATCAAGAAATTTCTATTGGCAATAAAATGAAACTTCCAAGTTTAGGAAAAGGAACTGTTAATGTAACAAATGGGTCTTTGAAAAATGTTTTACTGGTTGAAGGATTGGGGGTGAATCTTATTTTAGTATACAAAATAGTTCAAGCTGGATATGAGTTTGTTGTCACTGTTGATCAAGTTATTGTTAGAGATAGAAAAAACCCAAGCAATATAATTGCTATTGGTAGAGTTGACAATGAAGAGAATTTATTTAAATTTGTGGGGTTTGTTGATGATAAATATACACTCTCTCATACTTTTATTGCTCAGACTGATTATATGTCACAACTTTGGCATGCTAGACTTGGACACTTAAATTATAGAAAATTACAAGATATGGTTAGAATGGATATGGTTAGAGGATTAATAAAAATTTCAGCTTGTGAAGGTGTGTGTGAAGGTTGTGTGTTAGGGAAACATCATTGAGATTCTTTTGATTCAGGTAAAGTATGGAGAGCTAATCATCCACTACAACTCATTCATAGTGATTTAGGTGAACCAGGATATCCTTCACTTTCAGGTGCCAGGTACCTTCTCACTTTAATTGATGATTACAGCAGGAGAGTATGGGTTTATTTTCTTGAAAGGAAAAAAGAAGTGTTTGAAGTGTTTCAAAAGTTTAAGGCATTAGTTGAAAATCAAAGTGGCAAAAGAATTAAATGCTTAAGAACGGATAATGGGGGTGAATATTGCAATTATGCATTTGAATCATTTTGTGAAAATTATTGTATTAAAGTGCAAAGAACAGTTCCTTATACTCCTCAACAAAACGGGGTGGCTGAATGAATGAATAGAACTCTTTTAGAGATGGCTCGTTGTATGTTGCATTTTAAAAGTTTGGATAATAAATTTTGGGGTTTGGCTGTCTCTTGTGCTACACATATTTTGAATAGAATTCCTACTAATGCCCTCAAATATGTTACTCCTGAAGAAGCATGGAGTGGAAAAAAGCCTCATGTTGGGTATTTTAAGGTGTTTGGATGTCTTGCTTGGGCACACATTCCTGATGAAAAGAGAAAAAAATTAGAACCAAAAGGTCATAAGTGTTTGTTTATGGGTTATAGCGAAGATTCAAAGGCTTAAGGTTATATGATTTGACAACAAACAAGGTCTTTGTTAGTAGAGATGTAAAGTTTGATGAAGAATCACAATTTATACCCACTTCTCATTCTACAACAGCAAATGCTTCCAACCTTTCAGATATTTTCCAAGGAAATATTGATGAGGATGAGTTGTGCACTTCTACAAATGATGAAAATATCATTGAAAATGAAACAACTAATGTTTTTGACCAGCCATTTTCTGCAGGTAGTGACGATGAAGAAGAAGGCTTTTCAGCTAGACAAAAGACAAGGAGCGTTGAAGATATATATGGGCAAGGATCAAAACTTCAAGGAAGAAATGGTAGTGCTTTTATGGCCAAAGTATTACAGATTGATGATCCAATTTCATATGAGCAAGCTAGAGGGAAGAAAAAATGGGAGCAACCTATGAAAGAAGAATATGGTGGTGATATAAATGACCAAAAATCTGTTGGAAGCTTTGATTTTCATATTGGGTCAAGTCCAATTACATGGAGCAGCAAAAAGAATATTACTACATCATTGTCTTCTTGTGGAGCAAAATATAGAGCAGCAAAAGACTTAAAAAAGGAAGCAATTTGGATTCGAAAGGTGAAGATTAAGGGGGGATAGTTTTATAATGTTCCCCTCTCCTTTGTATCTTTTTTCCCCTTTTTTGTAAAATCTTTGTAATATTCTATCCAATCTTAAGGGGATGTTAAGAAGTTAAGATCGTTTAGAACTATCCAAAGATGTTAGGAAGATGAGACTTTCTAGAGTCTTCTGTAGAACAGTCCAGATTTTGAGTAGAACATTCAAGATGTAGAATATTCTAGAAAAGAGAAGTTCCCAGATTTTGTATTGCATCTATAAATATGTATTGTGCACAAGCAAACAGTGGAGTTTTTAGAAGGCATGTTAGAAAGCATTGGATGGCTGTAAGCAAGTCTGATTAATATATTATTGTTTTTTCAAATACATATTTCTGATTATGCTCTGTTTTGCCCTGTTTTATCTTATTTGCAGCAGCTGTTACAGTGATTTTTATAGTGTTTTGGGCCTGTTTTTACAAAAAGAAGACACAAAATCAACGAAAGGAAACTATTGCTAACTTGTTACACGCTAACTTCTCCATGATTGCCTTAGCTTTTCCCGCAGTAAAAAGTGCTTTCCCCATCAGCTTTTCATTCCTGTTTAGCGTCCATTTCCTGGACTTCAATAAGAGCAGACGCTGGGCTTTTCCTAGGCATTCGTTTATTATATCTGCCAAAGAGCTTTCTAATTCTTTCAGCAGTTCACTCACGTCGGTTCCATCATTGCACTCAATGCTCTTGCATAAATTGTACACGGCACTGTGTATTGCTGATACTTTCCAGTCTATGGAATCGTCGCCCTTCCATCCGTTTGGACGGCCTTGTTTTTCTCCATTTGCACTTTCGAGCGGCTCTGTTTTGCTTTTACTTTCCTTTTTAAGCTCATCCAATGCCTGACGCACGTATGCAGGTATTGCATGCCTGATATTGCTTGCAGGAGACTCTCGTTTATTCACTTTCTTTTGTAGAACTTCGAAGTGCATCTCAGCTGCTTCACTGGTGTTTCCATCAGCTTCTGTATCTGCCTCCTCAACGAAATCTATGATTTCCCATGCTTGAGAATATGCCTTCAAACAATCCTTAACTGCCTTTGGAGGAAAATCATGAGAAGTTGAACACTGTCCCTTGTCAACATCTGCAGAAATTGGAGAGAGATGAACAATGATACTGAGCAAGGACACTGCTGTCATTTTCCATGACTTTGTATTCACGTCTGTGAATTGCTCATTTTTTCGTCCTCGTGATTCTTGCTTTTCAACGTCGCTCTCTTCTTGTGGTTGCTGAGTGCTCTGAGTCGGCCTCTTCCACAAGAACTTCAATCCTGATTGAGGCTTCTAAGGCTCTAAACAGCTCAAGCCTAGACCGGAAACCGTCATTTTATTAGAAAGAAAGTAAACCAGATCTTCACAGTTATATTCACCGTCTTGATTACCTTGTATAATGAGGCTTTTCGCTTCTTCAATGGACTTGCGGTTAGACACCCACAGGCTTTTAGGGCTCTCCCCTAACATCTGCACATCCTCCAATATTTTCTCATACTTTTTGTAGTCTTCAAATACACAGTATGTGCTTTCCAAAAATGAAGGAAAACAAGTTATGCATGAATTTGTTGTGGAAAATCATGAAAGAGGCAAGCCAACAAGCTTTGCTGAATGAAACGAGAAGCAACTGCAGCCAAATCGCTACATACAATAAATTACTGGCTACAGTGCGTGTTCTCTGCTTCTTGGAAACCAATTGTTCGATTTCGGTGTCGAGCGATTGTGCCTCCTCCAGCGGGGACTCCCCCGCCTGCTGCAGTTCTTTCAGGTGCCTTGTCCAGAAATCCTCTATCCGTAAAGCACTACGCCAGCCATACGTTTCAGGTCTTTGGTCATAAGCCACAGCAATAGCCCACCTAAAATTGATAAGCGCCCAGGCTATCAAGATAAATATAGATTCCACAATAGTGGCAACCAACTTTTAGTTATTTTTGTCAGCTGCATCCTTTTCTCCATCTGAATTGTTCACCATCAACTCCTTGGAAAGCCCTCCCACGATCGTAATCACAATTTGAGTTGTAACTATGATTGCAGCCACGGCGGTCAATGCTGATCTGGCAAGGACAGGTTGAACGGAATAGGCACGAACAATTATCCAGGCTTTGAGCACTGCATCTTCAACTGTATGCCAACAGTAGTGACAGTAACGGCGATACTGTTCCTCCTCCGCCTTCTCCCCTCTTACTG
Source organism: Sequoia sempervirens (assembly GCA_007258455.2). Lineage (NCBI taxonomy): Eukaryota > Viridiplantae > Streptophyta > Pinopsida > Cupressales > Cupressaceae > Sequoia > Sequoia sempervirens. Next base: position 20,433,173 of record VDFB02256132.1, read on the forward strand.
GACCATCTTCATCTCTCTTCTCCGCTCTCACCACGGCCTCTTCAACTGCCTGCAAAGAGGAGTGATTATGATAATGGTGATTGGCTCTTTTAACATCAGATTTGACTGTCCGCCAACAGAAGTGATGGTGAGGGGGATGATGTGGTTGAACCTCTTCGCTCTTCTCAGCTATGCCAGCACAGAATTCCCCTTCACCTCTTAGAACTTGAGAAATCTTTTTGGTCACGATGCCCTCAATACTTCTGCCGGCAATAGTAGCGCAGGCAAGAAGAAGAATTAGCAGAATGAAGGAGAGGGATATTATTGTAGCTTATGCATAATATTGAGCATCAGGACTCCTATTATTTGGTTGAGGCCATAAACGAAGTAAGTTAGGGAGCTCACTATTATCTTTTGCAGGAGAGACAACTTGTGCAGTAGAGGTATCTTTTCCACTATAGTACTGAGAGGTTAGATGATGAAAGACAGTTATTACCAAAGCCACCCACCTAACCCAAGCATGTTCGAGGCCGGGATAGGCCATTGCGGGCATCACATATGCTGTAAATACACACAATATAGTTCGACTATTATGGATCATCACAAAGTCCTTCCATTGGGCATTCTTAGGAACGTGGGGGGTCTCGACTTTACTACTGAACTTCGCGTTGGAGGAAGTAGCCCCCGACGCCTGATTCCGAGTATTCAGCATGTTTAGCAATTGGATTGAAAAAGCGCTGAGCACAAGGAAATCACAGGGAATCCAATGTGCTCTCCTCATAAAAGCCTTGTGTGCATCCTTTGCAATTAGAAAAATAAATGAAACCACTGCTGCCACCATTAAGGCGGTCTTCAAATTTTCAATAGGCTGTTGCACATCCCAATCGCTACCCAAATAACTAACAGCAGTCGGGAAAGGCGATAACATACCAGACGTGTTCGAAGGAGTATCAAAATCAGGTGACGCCTCGAACTCATAAAACTCCGGGGGCTCATATCCCATATCCAACACCATGATTGAAAAAGCTTAACCCTGTCGATGCTCTTCGCCTGCTCGAGCTGAAAGAGGTAGTGACAATAAGAATCATCAATATGCAAACTCTTTTATAGGGAAACTCCCTAAAGAGGCTCAGATAACTTTTTTATGAAAAATAAATAAAAGAACCCCTTTTATGTAAACACAGGTATCACATGAACCCCTTCTCAGCATTTCACCGTTATTTTTATAAAGGGAATCTTCATTAGGGAAAGTTCCCCAAGTAAAATAGATTGCAAGGGTAGCTACTACACATCCAACTAAAAAGGGGTGAAAAAGACATCGTTATATTTGAAGCCATCAAGCTCTCCACTGCCCGTCAAAATTATATCATCATAAAAAAATACTCAAAACTATGACAAGTCACATGTCTTTTAAATTATTATCTATTTTATTAGTACTTTTATTTTAGGAGGTGGAAGGATGTTCTTATAGAAAATATTGAAATTATTCATTATTTGATTTAGTTATTCTCTTTCCCTTCAATATTAATTAAAATTAAATTCTATTTATCTTTTGTTTTCTATAATTAAATATTTTTTAAAATTATTTAATTAACTAAAATTCTTCTTCTAATTTTTGTTTTAATAATTAGATAATTTTCAAAATTTATTTAATTAGCTAACACTCATATTCTAAATAAATTAAAATAAATTGTTTAAATTAAATATTTTTTCCTAAAATAAATAAATTAATATTTATTTATTTTTTCCAAGCTATCATTTTATTTATTTAATTCTCTCTTTCAAAATTCAAAATTTGGGTTTTATCCGATCTTGAATTTTCCTATTCATTGATCTTGAAAATCAATCTATCTACCATTGATCAAATATCAAGTGAAGTATATAAATAAAAATCTTCATTCCATTCATACCCCCTATCATTCTTATGATCAAAGTTACTTTAACACTTTTAACATTCAAATATTCAAGCATTTTTAAGAATTCAAGTATTATCAAGCATCATCAAGTATTTTCAAGCATTATCAAACATTTATCATTGTTATTTATAAAGCATAGGTATCATTAATCTTTGAGCATTTATCATTATCATTGTATCATATCATTATTGTTCTTTTATAGTTTGTTACTTTGAAGAGCAACCAATAATGAAACAAATTAAGATCTTAGCTATGATGATTTTGCTTGTCGTCTAAATTCTAAGCTAAGATCTTGAACTTCATTGTGTAATTGTGAAAGTGTGGGTTTTGTATTGTTCTTTGTGATTCACATTTTGGCACATCCAGCGGTACCCAAATCCCTATAACATCTTTATTTTTGAAGGTTTTTCTAATCCCATTTTGGTTGTTTTTAGCTCTTTTATGTGAAATTTTTTTGGAGCAAACTTTTGTAGGTTGAAGGAAAAACCCTAATTTCAAAGATATAGGTTTAGATCATAAATATTTAGTGAGTTATTGATATTTTATGGTTTTTCATAAATTTAGTTTTTGGGTCACAAATCAACAAATTTTTAAAAAATATTTATATTTTTGGAAAGATCTCAAAAATTGAATAAGGGTTTGTTTTTTGTATTTTAATTTTTGAGATTAAAATTAGGATGAAACTATCAAATAAGGAATAACCCTATTTTTAAAATATTTTATCATATTTATCAAACAACTTGGAATTTTTCTACAATTTTTTACTAAAGGTTAGCGATCGTCTTACAAGGCTACATTAGAAACATTAGACTCAGATAAACAATATTTGGTGATTTATTCTCATTTTAGGGTTTTTCATAAATCTAGTTTTAATGTTGCAAATCAATGAATTTTTTGAATTTTTTTTTTTAGAAATCTTTTTGAAATTAAATATGGGTTTGTTCTTTGTGTTCTAATTTTAAGGTCAAAATAGTGACCAAAATTAGATCTTTGAAAATTAGGGTTTCACCATAAATCTAATTTTTTAGGGCACAAATAAAGCAATTTTTTAGATATTTTTACATTTTTGGAAAGATCTTAGAATTTGAGTAGGGGTTTATTCTTTGCATATTTTAGTTTGGAACTAAAAATATTGCAAAATAATTAGATCTAGTTTGAATAAGTGAAAATTAATAAAAAATTGAAATTGCAACCTTGTGATGAGCATATCTTTTTGTAAACGTCTTTTTGCTACATTATGAAATTATTTGTTGATTGCTACAAGAGTTCTATTATCATTTATAAAATCCTAAGCAATCCATTGGTATTATCATTATTTTCTCTAGACTATCTTGTTTTTCATGTTTTCACACATTTGAGATTGAGCTTGAAATTCACTATTCAAATTTTGATTTCGTATCTAAAATGAATCATAGTATTTTAATCCCCAAGATCTACTTATGTATGCTTTCCTCTTGTACCTTTAGAGTGATCTTGAGGATCAAAAGTAAGTTATTTTTTTTCATTTCTAGCCTTATTTGTTGGTTTTTATGTGTAGATATTGAAAATTCAAAGGGGTACAAAAGAAAAGTGGAATTGGAGTAGTTCATCAAATTGAAATTTCAAGATTAGCATTATAATCTAGGTTCATTCACTCTAATCCCCTTATCACTCTTAATTTTGCAAAGTGCTAAAATAGTTACATTATTTACATTGCTCCAATCAATTTTTCTTGGTGTGTCTTCCTCACATTGGAAATTGCACTAAAATTAACCTTTCACATTTGGATTTGATATCTAAAAAAGAAGTGTCTTTTAATCCCAAAGATCTACTTATGCATGCTCTACTCTCACACCTTATGATAATCTTGAGGATAAAAAATAAGTGATATTATTTTTATTTTAAGGGGCTTGCCTAGAGAACTGATCACTTTAGGGGAAGACCTTAACTCCCATGTTCCCATAGAGTATAAAGAGCAGTGGGTGAATCAGAAGATACACCTCTTGGATGTGGAATCTTGTCAATATAAGCTAAGTGTCTAAGGAATTCATACCTTAAAGAAGTGAAGGAGGAGAGTGGGTTACCCTCTCATCCTGACTATTTGACATTATTCCCTTTCATCTATGGATTAGGATTCACATGCCCTTATGTTATATCTTGAGGATACCACTAGTTGAGCTTGTAAAGCCTATTCAAAACTTATTTTCCATACTAGGGAAAACTTTAGTGGAAAATTTCTTGCACCCAATAGGGTGTCCAAATCACTCGAATTTTATGAACTATAGGTCCAATGCATTTCTATTCGCCAATGAGTTTTTTTATGAGACATATTTATGCAACAAATTTGCCATTGTCAAACTACGCATTTCAATTGGACCGGTTAATATTTTCGCCTGGAATCTCAAAAGCATTTAATAAAACACCTACATATTGACCAATACTATTAAAACATCATTGTATCATGACCCATTTCGCCAATGAAAATTTACAAATAGTTACTTGTGAAGACCCATTTCACTAATTAAAATTTATAAATAGTTGCTCATGAGGACCTATTTCGCCAATAACATTAAAAAATAATTACTTTTGAGGACATATTTCACTTGAAAATTACAACGTATCATTGTATAAGCACGTAGGATTCGCCAAATTTTTAATATACCATTTAAAAATTCTATGGAATTCACGAAATATGGAATCATGGATTGATATAAATACTTGATCGAAAGTGTCATTTATTCTTACACATTTTGTTCGGTTATGAGGTTCTACTTCTTGATTTGGAAGTCAATGAAAGCCGAAACATAGACTTAAAAGGTGAGTGATCATTTCTTCATAGTGTTATTAGTTATAATAATAAGTTTTCTTTATCTCTTTTCCATTCTTGCTTCAAAAAAGTGAACCTTAGAACAAAACTCTGAAGTTTCAAAGTTTTCAAAACCTTCGGCCCACCAAGTAGAAAGTGACCAAGAAAGACTTGCAACTCAACAAAGTGAACCATCAACCAAGTTGGGGAATAACGAAGTTATGAAAATTTAAAACTCCGCTACAAGGTTATAAAACTCTAAGGACTAGCGACTAAGTTTAGAAAAAGCCAAATTTTTTATATTGTATTCCATGGTATTGAATTTGATATGTGATTCTGCATCATTTTTAAAGAGCAACACTTATCACACTACTTATAAATTCCTATTGCATTGCCATTCACACAATCTTTGATAAATAACTGAAAGGAATTTTATTAATCCATTCCTTGAAAATAAATAAATACAATCGAAAGTGTCATTTATTCTTACACATTTTGTTCGGTTCTGAGGTTCTACTTCTTGATTCGGAAGTCAGCCAAAGTTGAAAACGTAGACTTAAAGGTGAGTGATAATTTCTTCATAGTGTTATTAGTTATAATAATAAGTTTTCTTTATCTCTTTTCCATTCTTGCTTCAGTCTTAAAGATGATATTGAGTAGGGAATGTGATCTATATTGTTATTCTCTGTCCTTAAACAAGAAGACATTTTTTTCCAGATTTTTTTCAAAGTGAGAGATGAATATGTCAAGTGAATCAGAGATCAATATGTCGAGCAGCAAGGGTAAGGCTCATGTCACTCCTCAAGGTGGTGAAGAGACTCTTGCTGCTCCTTAGACTCCTTTCGCTCCTTAGGGTGGTAAGGCTCCTACTGCTCGTCAGACTCTGTAGCTCCTTAGGCTCCTCAGGGTGGTGAATAGACTCCTGCCACTCCTTAGAGTGGTGAAGAGATTGGGAGGCCATCAAAATGCCAAAAACTTAGACATGCCATACAGTCTTACTTTGGAATTTCCAAAGCTTCTGTTCCATCAGGTCAAGATGGAGCTACATGATCAACTCTTCCACCAAATATTGTAGCATTCACAATACCTCACTGCCACCAGAAGGTCAAGTTGAGATTGTCATTAATTTAAAACAAAATGTATCAAATCAAGATGGAAATACCACAAAAGATGTTCCAAGGGATACCCTGAGCCCGGTTGGGCAGAATGAGATAATTGACTTGGATGAGGATGATGATGTTGGTAGCAAGAAAAGAAAAAATAAACCAAAAAAGGGGCGCGAGTGGGAAATGACAAGGAGTTTTCAACTTGGTTGGTTGTCAAAATACCCATTCATGGTACCAATGGGGATTGGCAATGCAAATGATATTGAAAGGGCAACATTGGCCAAATGTAAGATTTGTAGTTGGAAATGTGGAAGAGCCAAGACGTTGCAACCAAAGATTGACACTATAGAAAAGCATATCGGTAAAGTTTATGAAAAACAAATCATAGACGGAAAGGAAGAATTAGTCATACGATGGAAATCAAAGGAAGAATGTCTACATGTTAGGTATGCTGCGGATTATGAAGAGCATGAAAAAATAATGTTGAACATTGCTGCATTTAAAGGTACACTCGAGGCTCAATTTGGAAAAGCAATGGAAACAACAAATCTATCAAAAACTTTTTAGATGAGTGTTGTTTTCCATATTTTGTCCAAAGGGCATCCTATGATAGACCACCTAGAATATTTTGGTTTATTATCTTATTTGAATGTTCCTCACTATCCCTATTCACATTGTTTAGTAAATGTTGGATGGGAATGGGCAAACTATCTTGCTGTAGTGAAAAAGGAACATTTAAAGCATAAAGTAAAAGAGTCAAATTTCATTGCATTATCTTTAGATGAAGTTACTGTGGTAGAAAATACTACTTGGGTTTGTATGCATTTGTATATTGTACAACAACATGTTCGCCAAGCTCATCTTCTTTATGTTCATAAAATGAAGGACAGTTCAACATCACAAAATATATTTGAACTAGTCAAGAAATATTTGAATAAAATAACAAGTATGGATGAGTTGACAATTGTGAAAAAGTTTGTGTGTAGGAGCTGATGGAGTTGCAGTGATGCAAGGTCAAAGGATTAGTGTTTGCACAATGTTACAAACTACTTGTGCACCATAGATGCTTGGCATTCACTGCATGGCCCACAAAATGAATTTAGCATTCAAAATTGTAAGCAAGTTTCCTACAATATCAAAAGTCAAAAATCTAGTCCGTGAGATCAATGGATACTTCTGTCGAAGTCCTAAACATTTCATAGAATTTCAAAATTTTGCTGAGGGAATAACACCAGGAAACAAGCTTCTCAAGGATGTCGATACCAGATGGATCTCCCTACATGGACTAGTACAACGAGTTCTTTTAGAATATCAATCCTTGATTGGAATGATGTACGAAAATCACAGCATAGTAGACAAATCTCCTGACCTCTTACATAGGTTAAGCGATACAAAGAAACTCTTGAATTTAACTAGTATCCTCCCCATGTTGGATGTGATGAACGAGCTTGTGAAGAAATCCCAAGATAAAACTATGTATATTAATGAATATGCCATTCTACGTAAACATACATGCTTGGCCCTTGATCATCTATATCTAGATCTAACACAAGATGACACATATTATTTCATGTGGAAAAAAATTATTGATTTGAATGATCTTGATAATTATTTATAGTTTAATGCAAGCAAGCACTTATGTATCTGTGTACGTGGATATGAGATACAAATGTACCAATGTAAGATAACCAAGGACTCTAGTAGAGAAGTAGCTATTAACGAGGAAGATTTTCAAGGCATTGTTAAATCTGTTGGTGATAATTTGAAGGAAATTGTAAAATCTCTTTCCTCAGAGATTCATGAAAGATTCCCTCAACATGAAATACTTGAAGCCATGAGTATTGTGTATCCTCAATTTTGGGAAAACTGAGATAACCCAAAATATTTTCATGCTTAGGTAAAAATCTTGATCGGACAATTTTCAAAAAATGTAACATATAATGAGCAGCAAATAGAGGGAATTTTAGATGAAGATAAGCTTAGAAAACAATGTAGGAGTTTTGCAATAGCTATAAAAGACTAGTATAAATCCATGGGCAAGGACAAGGCCTTTGAACCAGGATCAATAAAAAAGGTTTGGACAAACTTAGGTTAGAGTGAAATATTGCATGGTTCGATATCAGAATATTTCAAACTTGCTAATTTATGTCAAAAAATGATATTGGGGTTGGTGGAGGATGAGAGAGTTTTCAGTACATTGGGGTTTTTGAAATCAAAGTTAAGAAACAAACTAGACAAGAATTTGGAAAATTGCTTGAGGATGAAAGGAACTGTGTATAATGTCAGAAAATTTCCTTTTGAAAGGGCACTCGCAATCTAGAGGTCCACATGTGAAAGAAGAGGGACTAGTTTGTGCAACACTCCAATTCCAAAGGTTGGTACTGGTGGCAGTGGTAGTGGCAATGGGGCTCAGACAAATGACATTCAAAAAAATGACACAATGAATGTTGAATTTGAGACATAGGCCGAAGAAAATGAAGAGCAGACTTGGAATCAAATTCAAGACGACTCTTTTAATTTATCTGATGATGAATGCCAGTTTGAGGACCCCAACTCCAAGTCCATTTGGGAAATGGAAGAGAATTAGCAACTTTTAGGTATTTATATTGCACTTCATGGATCCCAGGATTAGATTCCATTGTTCCATACTGTAGTTGATGATATTTTATATTGTATTCAATGAAATTGTGAATCATTGCACTTCATGATATTTTATTTTATATTGCACTTCATGAATCATATTCCAAAGTCAAACTGTAGTTGATGATATTTTATGTTGTATTCCATGAAATTGTGATATTTTATATTTTATATTGTATTAAATTATATTTTACATTAGTCTGTACGTAGCATTCAATGAGGTGTCAGATGATGGTACCTTTGAAAGGTTAAGGCAAGATAAGTCCATAATGTCGCGTGGTCACTGAAACTTGGAATCTTAGAACCAAAGTCTGAAGTTTTGAACTTTTCCAAACCTTCGACCCACTGACTAGAAAGATGACCAAGAAAGACTTGCAACTCAACAAAGTGAACCATCAACCATGTTGGGGAATTGGGGAGTTATGAAAATTTAGAGCTTCGTGACAAGGTTATAAAACTCTGAGGACTAGCGACTAAGGTTAGGAAAAGCACAAAAATCGCGTCTTTCAGTGATAGTAACCACAACAATAAAACTAACCAAAAATCCATCATTCCAATTCCAATAATAGATAATCCACGACATGAATTCATATAAATGTTTAGTGGATATGCTAAGTAGTCATGGAGATTGAGTATTGATGTGTGAGTTGTAATACAATTTCACTAAGATTATGGATGCCTAGAATTAAAATCAGCTTATAGTTCATATTTTAATTATGTTAAAAGTAAAAATTGAGCATGTGCTCAGCGATTCATCACTCAACTCAATGCTTATTAGATTAATAACATATTAAAAATAGTATTAGTAGCATATACAACATTGAACATCAACAATCATTTAAATTGTATATAGAAGTTGAAACCACTACCGGAATTTTTCTTCAAATGATATAATAAATAATACAGATAATTGAACATCAACACATTACTGAAGTTTGAATTTGAGATTTTAAATTGATTATCACATGAAGGAATACATAGAGGCATTGGCAATGCAAAATCTTGCTCAAAGACAACTCTACACAGAGCTGAGTTGGAACTTGGAAACTCAGATTATCAAAAATTAAATCACTGCATCACCTTTTCTAGCAACTTCCACTCTTCAAGTGTTGGAATTGTCATTTGTTCTAACTGATGCTGTTTGACTTGAAGATTTGTTAACAATTCATGATTCAAATTGGAACCTGCCTTGGATTCTTCAATCAATTTTGCATTCAGGGTTAGCAATGGTTTGATGGAATCCAAATAGGTCACCACATTTGGGTTATGAGGAAATTGGTTCAAATCAATCTTCCTTGCATCCTCCATCTTCTTTCTAAAATTATTCTTTCCAACGAATCACTCATTTGTGTCAAAAGCCTTTGGCAAACCAAGCTTTGTGAAGTTCCTTACTTTTTCATCCACCTTCTTCATCTTGTTTGTAGCCAAATGCAAATATTTCTCTGTTTCACGCATTCTCAAACACTTTTCAATGACATATGACAACATCATTGATGTAGCAAGCCGATTAGTAATCCCTTTTGATTTCAAAACATTGTCACTAGCTTTGTAGATTATTTGTTGAATTTGATTTGTTGATTTCTCTAATGCCAACACATTTTTGTTCTCCATTAAATATTTGTTGAGCTTATTATGATGTTGTCTAATAGCATCAATCAATTGAAACATGTCACACAAATGATCAATCCCCTGCATTATTTCATCCCAAATCTTTTGTTTCATATGCCTCATTGTTTCTCTACAAAATGAAAATAACTTATTTTGACAAGACTTAATTTTATTTTTTGCTTCCATCAACTCTTCCTCCAATCTTTCATTTCTTTTTCTCTCCTTCTCCAATTTTTGTTCCCACTGTGCATTTCCATTTGCAATGCTTAGTCTTAATTTTTCTAAAGTGGATTTTTCCTCATCATATTTCTTATTGCTCTCATCTAGCCTTTGCTTTAGTTCATTCATTGCAGTCTCATTCTGCTTATCCTCTTTGCTTGTTAATGTAGAGGAAAACTTTTTAATTCTTTTTTCTAGTTCATTGCTCTTGTTATCTGTTGCTTTCCTCTTTGCTTTCCTCTTTGCTAGGTCTTCCTGTAACTTTTCAATTTGAGTCTACAACCTTTTTTTCTCTCTATCTTTCTTTAGCAATGATGTGTACACCAATTCATTGTTATTCTTTGATACATTAATTTTGTTAGTATTTATGAGTCTAGAAAATTTCAACTGAAAATTTTTCACCTCGAATTCAGATGGAGCTATCTGATTTGCTAGTTTTTTTTGAACTGTGGGAACAAGAATTGTGTACTCCATGATTTCTTTACTTGTGTCAGATATGGGTAATACCATGGTTGTTGCATGCTCTGAAGTTAGAGTAGACACACTCTCCATGAGTTGCTTCTTTTATTTTTTATTCAATTATGATTTCTTTTTAAACTCTTCAATGTAATCAAAACCCGAGGATGTAGGAACAATGGAATGGTTGAATGGCGAAGGAATAGGAGTACTTGCAGTTGCTAATGATGTCACAACCAGACTAATTGGCATTGGGGGAGTGCCTGGAAATAACTCCTTTGTGGTGGATCCATTGGTAGTGTGACTTGGAGTTGGACCTATCAAAATCCTTTGCCTCTTCTATATGCCTTGATCACTTGGTGTTTATGTGGTATATTGTGTTGTTGTCCTTTTGTGTGTAATTTTTTGTTGTAGCACATGTTGACCACTACTAGTACTACTACCCATACCATCGCCACTAGAGGCAGTTTTAGTTGCACTAAGCCCTCCACTATGGGCATGTCCTAGTTGTGATTGTGTCTGACCATGAGGACAAGGATTTGAAGCTCTAAAAAATTGAATTGTTTCAGCTCTACTTGTTTTCTCTTGGTCTACTTTATTAGCTCCAAGGCTACATTTATCAACTGGTTTTCTATGTTGTCCATTTATTACTATAGGAATTCCTTGTCCTTGGGACCCCAAACCACCACCTTCATAACCCATTTTTTTAGCTATGGCTGCTCCTGTAGTAAATACTTCTTTTATGGCCTCACTTAAACCAAGTTTGAAATTGGCATGGCTTTCTTCTTCCCTATCATCATCACTTTCTTCATCTTTTTGTTCATTCAGATGCTTTATATTCCATAATTTTCTAAACTCAAGATCTTCTTCATTATCTCCATACTCTGCAAGAGCTCTTGGATCACCTAGCTCCTTCCTCATAGACCAAAAGGCAGTAATATTTTATTGTGACCAATTTTTTTCTATAACTTCCTTCACTAGAGAATCTGGCATTTTTACTCTACTAGATGGTTATGACTTTTTTCATAAAAATGTTGTACCTCCTAATTGTCTTTCGATGCAATGCCATCATTTCTACTAACAATTGTTCAAAAGAAATACCATTCTCAGCAGTACTTTTCTTCATTGCTACTTTGACCTCATCCCAAGAATCCTTGTTTCTCAAGTTTTGAAGCAAGGGTTTACTTCAAATGATGTTGAATTCTACTTTCAACATTCCTATTGAGCACAATCATTGATTTAATGGTGTCACATGGATCATACTTCCAGTGACAGATAGCATCAAAATAAAAAAAATCAAAAGATCATGTGCCACACTAAATGCTTTTCTCTCGAATGTCATCCCTCCACATGAAAAAGGTAAAGAAGGAAATAAGGTCTTCTTCCCCTGACCACTAAAGTGTCTTTCATCAGTACTCTGCATCTACCTTACATATTCCAAAGAAAAAACCCTTTTTGTCACATGTATTGGAAGTTAGTATGGCTATACTTCTGATCCATAAAATCTTTGCACAGTATATTCTTCCATTAAGTACCAATCAGCCAATTGTATTTCTTTTCCTAGTTGAATGTAGTTTCTACATGACATAGGAAATCTAGGCATTGGAGTATTTGTAATTTCTTGATGCAATGGACCCAAAAATTAGTCTACAAAATGACTATAGTTCCTTTGAGAATCATGCAACCTTATAATAGTGGTCCATTCATATACTGGAGCCATTTTCTTTTGCTCAGGATTGCTATTACCATAGGGCTGAATCTAAAGCTTATTGGTCTGAAACATTCCTCTGAATTTGAATAGAAAAAGATAGCACAAGTAGGTTGTGAACTTAAATGTCTTGGTGGAACCTCCTTTAATCATTAAAAATTGTTTATGCATGTATTCTACAATCTGGTCAATAAAATTATATTTGGCATGTGGAACACCATAATGGATATGATACACCATTTCAAGGAGGTATGCACCCACTTCCAAATTGCTATCCAGTCCGAGGAAAAATGCTAGCTTGTAGATAGTATCCTGAACCCATGGTTTAACAATATCCAAATCATTAGGAGGCTTATGATCACCTTTCAATTTATTTCTATCCTGAACTATTCTATTTAAGAAAGAATTTTTCTCCATTTCATCCACTACTTCATAATCACTAGCAAGCTTTTCTAGGCCAATGTGGACATTTCCAAATTATTCAGTTGTAAACCCAAAGGCCAACACTTTTCCAAGTTTTGCATTAATGGATAACAATTCTTTTTTGCTATCTTTATTAACAATTTATCTTTTGTTAACATCATAATTTAGGGCATAGACCATGATAAATTCTGGGTAAGGGAAAACCTCATGTAACATCATGTGCCCTAATCTAATTACCCACACTGCAATGGTACTATTAGTATTAACTTGCAATTGCATTTTCTTTGCAGCCTTATTCTTAGATGAAAATCTAAGTTCTGAGGTACGTGATGAGCCTAGTTTTTGGTCTAGTTTTGGCTAGAATCTATAGTCTATTGTCTCATAGATGTCATGGAATTTAATGCTTAAGTCTTGGTATTGGCATAATGTTTCCCTCAAACCATTGAAATTTTACATTACCCTATCTCTGCAAGTTTTAATGATATTTGGCATAATATGTGGGTCATCTATATTGATTTTGCATATGATTAATGAATGTTTCGTAGAGTGGTTATTGATGTGCAATTATTATGTGTACTAACTGTGACATGAAAATTTAATACGCTAAGTTGAGGAAGACACCATCAGCTGGGCATGCACCATAACGTCCAGTTGAGAAATCGCTCCAAGTCAAAGGTAGCCAACAGTAAAGATTCTTAATGCAACTGAACGTAACCGCCTTGCAGTGGACCTTAATGATTGAGCATGCATGGGCATTAATGTTGTGCTAGATCTATGCTTTATTTTCATGTCTAATTGGGTTCCATGCATGCGTAACTATCATCACTCCACTTTCCCCTGCTTTCCCTAAATGGCGTCCTCTTAGTCGTGGAGTTGACTGCCTCATTTGGATGTAGTATAAGTAATAATTTGATGCTTATTCTTTAGGAAGTTCCATGATTTTATATTGTACTCTCATTTCTCTAGTGATATAGATACATTACTCTTTGTATGAACGATTTACAGTGAATAAAATAAAGTTATGAGTTTGAGCATCTGAGTTCTTGTTAGTTTGGAGGATACTTATCCAAGGGGGACCACTTGGTGAGTAATCCATCTTCTTAGTTTAGCATTAGTTTAGTATTACTTGTTGTTTGGTACTTAGTTAGAAATTTGGCATCGACTCTTCTTGCAGCCACTAGAAGTCCATTTTGTGTATGTTCTTGTAGCTAAAGCAGACATAGTAGTTTCCTATTTGTTGATCAGATCTTTATTTCTGTACACATTTCAACATAAGTATATAGTTGTTGGTTGATATTCAACATTTTCTTTATTCGCTTTCAAGCAATTTACTTTCAGTATTGTGTTTCTTAGTTGTAGCATGCAATGACTACTTGAGCCCCTAATGCACATACAATGCTGACCCATTTCAAGTTCACGTCCCTAGGTTGACAAGTTAAATGCACCTTCATGATGATTGAATGGTTATTTAGGTTAGATGTCCAATCTTCGAATCATGACTGTAAAGGTTTAGTTATGAAATCATTGTAGGAGGCCAACACTTTTTCCACCATTGTTTGGGATGGTGTCAAGCTAGGAAGTCTTTTGGAGTCATTGGTAGTTTTTCCTGTTGTAGTATTTCTCGAAGTTTTTCTTAGAATATCCTCATTTAGGAAGTAATGACTCCCCTAATTCTTTACCAATTCTTTGTGTGAGTTGACTGATAGTGAGTGATACCACATGCATAAAGGAAGGAGAAGGGATGCTTGTGGGAGATTCCTTCCTAACAATCCTCATCCATTTCAACTAGTTGAGTACCAGAACTCTCCAAAAGAAGAAGAAGAAGATCCACACCCCTTCATAGATGCATATCCTAATCTGACTAGCTTTGAAGTCTCCTCAGAAGATCAAAATCAGCTTGAGAACCCCTTTGTCTTAGAACCACATCCAACAGGCATGGGTGATGCAAATAGGAATAGACAAAACCAACCAGCTTTTCCTTTCCCCATTGCCCATCAAAATGAAGTTGACAACATCAAGAACATTCCTGCCTCAAAACTCCCCAATTTTTATGGACTTGTGACAAAAGATCCTGATACTCTCTTATTTGAGTTTGACATACTTTATAGGAGTTATGATTACACTACTGATGCCCATAGGCTTAAGTTATTTCCCACCACTTTGAAATAGGTTGCATGAAGATGGTTCATGAGCCTTGGAAGAGATGTTGTGGAAACTTGGAAAGACATCAAGACAAAATTCCTTGATAAGTACAAGGAATATTGTAGAGTTAGTGACATGAGAGGAGGTGACATTTTAAAGATGCATCAGAAGGAAGATGAGACCTTAGAAGATTATATTGCAAGGTTTATGTTTTTCTTGCAAAAATATCCACACCATACACTTAATGAGGACTCACAAAAGTTTATTTTCCTGAGAGGAATCAATGACAACTGCACTGATACTTTGGACCTCATGGTAGGAGGAGATATCTCCCAAGTTCCTTGGGAAGATATCAAGAAAATATGCTAGAATTACTCTAGGGCAACTTCAAAGAAAGGGAGAGCTTATCAATCTTCCATGAGTAAGTCAACCACCGATGGAGTTTCAAGAATGGAGATCACTCATTTGCTGGAAGACTTCAAGCAAGATATTATCAACAATCTAGCTACTCAGCTAGATACACTTCAGGATAAAAAGAAGCAAGAGGAGGCAGAGATGATGTTGATAGAGTATTGTCCCCATTGTAGACAAAAGAGGAAGAATTGTAGATGTAAGACGGTAGCTAGCCTGGAAAGCAAGCAAGTTCCACTTGAGTTCAAGCCAGTTTAGATTGAAGAATACCAAGCCTACTATGTTGCACAAAGGAAGCCTTGGGCTCCAAGACAAGGTATGCCACCAAATCCACTATCCTATGTTGGACCATATTTTAACTCTTATTCATCTGGTATTCAATGGCAATCCCCATATCCACCCAGTTATGGAGGATATCCACTATAGCCTTGGAGTAACCCTCTAAACACTTGGCCTAGTCATCAGAGTCCTCCACCTCAATGGTAGAAACATCAAGGGAATTGGCAGCAATTTCAAGGGCACTGGCGACCACCTCTAGGGAATTGGCAACAAACAAATTAATGGAGAGGAGGACAACATTGGCCTACTCAGAACACTAGGTACATGCAACCACATTCTCAGCCCCCAAAATAGGCTATAATTCCTCCACCTGCTAATCCAGGCTCAAATGTACCTAAACCAACTCAGCTACCAACTCATCCCACACCCAACCCTAATAACAAACCACAACAATAGCTTGCATATTCTGCCGATTGAAATCAATTCCCTGCATATGCTATGAGTGTAAGTGATATCCACTTGCATTCAAGAACCACACTACCAGCCCCTTCCAAGCCCATCATTACTGAGCTTCCTATGGAAGAGGAGGAGGAGCCTTTGAATGATCCTATTCAGCCAAATGCACCTAAAAATCCTGAACTAGTCCAAGCTAAGCAGACCAAGCAAGAACCACCATTTCCTCAGAGACTTGAAGTTGCCAAGAAGAAAGAAGAAAAAGAGGATACCACTTTTGACATCCTCGACCAATGAAAGCATATATGTGTTCAAATACCCCTATTTCAGGCCATAAAAGATGTTGCAATCTACAACAAAGCTATTAAGGAAGCTTGTCTTAGGAATCCAAGAAGAAAGAAGAAATACCAAACTACAGTTCATGTGGTGGGCCAGCTAGTTGATATCATGTTGGGAAAAGTGACTATTCCCAAGTATAATGACCCAGGCAGTTCTGTGGTAACAATTGTCATAAATGGAATCCAAGTGAAGAATGTTCTAATTGATTTAGGGCGATCAATCAATGTAATGACCAAAGACATCCTGCAACAACTAAATATTACATGTATGAGATCTACTCCTACTATCCTACAAATTGTTGATAGCTCTACTATCAAGCCTTATGGTGTAGTGGAGGATCTTGTGGTAGTACTAGACTCTTGGGAATATCCAACATATTTTATGATTCTCTCTCCTAAGGCTACACTAGGTGGGTATCCCATTATTCTTGGAAGGCTTTGGCTGGAAACTGCAGATGCATACATTGGATATTGGTCTGGTGACATGACCATTTCAGATGGAAGGAGTACTAAAAAAAATTATTCTTTATCCACCTGCTCAACCATCTCATGATGAAGAAGATTCTGTATGGCCATAAGTTGGTGAAGAGGCTGAGCAAGTTAACTTTGTGGTGCAACTTATGATGCTAGGTAGAAGCTCTTTCATCCAACTCCAAGATGAGGATGAAGTGTTGAATAACATCATTCAGAACCATGATGGAGTGGAGGAAGCCTCATATTCTACTTTAGTCAGGACACTTTTGCCTGTTCTTCCTGCAACCACTGTTCCTACAGACATTTCTCTTGCGAACAATCTTCCTACAACCACCAGTGTTCTTGCAGACACTATTCCTACAGACAGACTTCCTACAACAACATGTAAATTCTATGCATTGTTTCCATATGAACTAAAAGTACCATGTGTTAATGAAGCAACCATGATAGAATTAACTACACAAGTACAAGTGTCAGAGGGAAATTACCTGAATGTTAATAGTAAGTTGAATGAAGAACAATTGTTATTGGAAAATCTATTAAGGCCCATCAACATGCATTTGCGTGGAATTATCATGATATGAAGGGACTGGATCCTAAACTTTGTACCCACATAATTTATATTAGAGATGATTGCACTCCAATAAGACATCCACAAAGAAGGATTAACCCTACACTAAGAGAAATTGTGAAAGGAGAACTACAAAAAATGCTAGATGCAGAATTTATCTACCCCATTTTAGATAGTCAGTGGGTGTCTCCATTAATGATTGAGGGAAGTGGCGAGTTTGTGTTGATTATAGAAAACTTAATGCTACCACCAAGAAGGATCACTTTCCTTTACCCTTCATTGATCAAGTTTTGGACACACTTGCAGGAAAGCAATACTTCTCTTTTCTTGATGGATTCAATGGCTACAACCAAATCCAAATTGCATTAGAAGACCAGGAGAAGACCACATTTACCTGTCCATGGGGGACCTATTCCTATTCGGTACTCCCATTTGGCTTGTGCAATGCACCTACAACTTTTTAGAGGGTATTCATTAGTATTTTTTCAGACATTTCTCATGATTGCATGGAGATTTATATGGGTGACTTCACCACTTATGGTGTTGATTTTTACCAAGCACTGGAGAATGTCAAAAGAGTCCTAAAAAGATTCAAAACTTGTCCTTAAATAGTGAAAAGTGCTTTATGATGATGCAAGAAGGTGTAGTTCTTGGCCACTACATCTCCTACAAGGGAATTCAAGTAGATATTGCAAAAATTGAGGTAATTATAGATATTCCTACACTTGCAAAACATAAGGATGTTAGGATTTTCTTGGGTTATGCGGGATATTATAGGTGATTCATCAAGGATTTCAGCAAGGTAGCAACACCATTAAATACCCTTATCACTAAAGATGTTTAATTTCAGTGGACTAAAGCTTGTGACAAGGCATTTTTTGACTTGAAGGCATCATTGACTCATGCTCTTGTACTCAAGGGACCCAATTGGGAGCTTCCTTTCCACATTCACACTAATGCATCAGATTATACCATATGAGTAGTCTTAGGAAAAAAAGAGGGAGCTGTTGAAAATGCTATTTACTTTGTCAGCAAAAATTTACAAAGAGCTGAATTCAACTATAGAGTGACAGAGAAAGAGATGCTTACAACAATCTATGCACTGAGAAAATTCATACATTAATTAATGGGCTACCAAATCTTTGTGCACACTAATCATGCAACCATTAGATATCTCATGAATAAAACTTTGATCACAGATAGATTGGAAAGATGGTTATTATTGATGAAGGAGTTTGATATAACCATTGTAGATAAGCCAAGGAAGGCTAGTGTTGTTGCATATTTTCTTTCAAGGCTAACTACATCAGAAGAAAATCAACCCATAGATGACTCTTTTCTTGATGAGCATATATTCTCTCTTAGTGTGCAAATACCTTGGTATGCTAACATAGCCAATTACTTGGTTATAGGTAGAGTTTCTTCTCACTTTTCCCCAAAAGAGAAAAGGACACTCATTGAAAAATCCTTTCCTTTCTCTTGGATTGCTGGATGTTTGTTTTATACAGGACTTGACCATGTCATGAGAAGATGTGTGAGAGAAGATGAGACATATGACATTTTTCATGCATGTCATAATGAACCATGTGGAGGACACTTTGTGGCCAAAAGGACAATGATGAAGATTTTGAACATAGGATATTACTAGCCAACACTCCACAAGGATGCAATAAGGTATACTAGAAAATGTGATAGATGCCAAAGAATGGGCAGACCGACCAGATCTGATGAGATGCCACTCTACCCTCAGATAGTAATCACTCCCTTTAACAAGTGGGGATTGGATTTTGTGGGACCGATCGACCCTACATCAAATCGTAAGTCTTATATATTGGTATGCGCTGATTATGTAACAAAATGGGTAGAAGTTAAGGCCATGAAGCATGTAAGAGATAACAAGGTTGCATATTTTATTTATGAGGATATTTTCACAAGATATGGAGTTCCAAGGGAAATAGTGGTTGATCAAGGGCCACAATTCACATCAAATCTTGTTACAACACTGGTAGATGAGTACAATATCAGGCAAAAAAAGTCTACTCCTTATCACCCCCAGGCTAATGGCTAAGTTGAGGTGACAAACAAAGAAATTGAAGCCAGTCTGACTAAAACATTAGCTATCTATAGGAAAGATTGGTCAAATAGACTACCTGAAGCTATTTAGGCCTACATGACAACATGGAAAACAACTATAGACTTCACCCCATTCGAGTTGCTGTATGGAAAGACAACTATGATGCCAATTGAATTTTAACATAAAACTCTACGAACTGTAGTGGATTTAGGGATGGATATCTCTGAAGCACAGAGAGAAAGAATCATGCAGCTGAATGCTTTGGATGAAATAAGAAGAGAAACCCTACAACATACAAAAGTAGTGCAGAATTAGAGAATCAATTGGAATGAAAAAATTATCAAGGATAAGAAGTTCAAACTAGGAGATTGGGCCTTGCTCTATGATTCATGATACCAGGACAATTCAGGAAAATTCCAGACAAGGTGGCTAGGACCATACAAATTTTCTAAGGTCTTTCCCAATGGAGTTGTTCAACTTACCATCATTGATCATGTTAGGTTTAGATTACTTGTCAATGGTCATCGACTCAGATTATATCATAAGCCAACTTCTAAAGAAGAGTTCTTGCATCAATTCACCCAACACTCAGCTTCTTGCAGTTGAAGGTGGTGGACCTAGTGTCCCTCCTTCAACCTAATTGAGGTACACACTTTTCATAATAAAGAATTTCAGTTGCATGGAAGTCCATTTCTTCATCATCTTCCATTTCTTCATTCCACCTCAACTTCATTCCTTGCTCAATTCATTTTCCAATAAGGCAAGCGTTACTTTATCCACAATATTTGTAGCAAATCTTCCACACACTGAGGTATGTGCACATTAATTTCTATCTTTGATCATCTTTTAAGTATATTCATTTAATCACTGTACGTTAGTATAGGTATTTTCATAAATTCCATCATTTCCTGTCAATTGCCACTCCCATCTCACATGTGTGGACACATGTCCAAATTTAGGTTGGGGGAGGGGAACAAAAATGATGCAAATATTTTATTTTCCATGTGTCAAATTATATTAGGTTGCGAATTTTTTTTTAGAATGAGTTGATTTGAAATCCAAGTAAGAGAACGACTTGCATGCATGAAGTGACAATGACTGCAGCCACCAATTCTTCCTATCATAATTTCCCTTTATCACTCATTTTCATGCCATTATTTCCCTATCATAATCTTGAGTTGCAAAAAGGCAGAAAAAAAGAAAGAAAATTCAGTCAACACGGGCACTGGAAATTAGCAGACATTGCAGGGAAGTGCATTTGATTTTCAGAAGGGAAATTGTAGGAAAAGAAGTTGCAAAAAATTTGTTTGATTGTAGACAATGGGAGGTGGGTTAGTTCGAAACGAACCCATAGTGCATGATATTTTACTGCAGGATGCACAATTCCTAGCCGAATTTCAAAATTGTGGTTGGATAGATTACTTTTTGAAGTTGGATGGTTTTGATGAAGGCATTTCCCTTGAATTTTCCCAGACATTTTCAAAAGGAAAAACCATAGTGAAAGGGTTAGAAGTTGTGGCAACAGAGGAAAGAATTGCAGAAGTTACAGGGTTACTTGTTGATGGTGAAAATTACCCTAGGGCTGAATTCATAGAGCCAAACAACCCCCCATTGAGCATAGACAAGCAGGGCACAAAAATAGTGTCTTTTCTTGAGCCGTGGAAGTAGATAGTTGTGTATGTCATCAAACACATCACTTGTGAGGGTCACCAATCAAATTTTCATTCTATCCATTTCAATATTTTAAATCACATAAGGCACTGGAGGAGGATGAATGTTCCCAATGTGTTGTACAACATTCTCTCAATCATGGTGGTCGAGACCCAGAAAGGTAGGGATAATTTTGTTTCCCACCATTGCTTGATTAAATTGCTAGTTGAAAAATCTCTGTGTGATGTTTCTGGAATGAATTGGGAACAATTTATTAAGGTTGATCAAGATTATCACAAGGAGGAGTTTGTCAATGTTGAGCATTTTCCACCTAGGGCTATACCTCGATCCCGTAGATCTAGCAGGAGAGTAAGCATGGTTGAAACCATTCCTAATGATTCAACCTCTAGCGTTGGATCTAGCATGAATCCTCTTGCAACTGAGGAAACCATAGAAATTAGTTCTTCTGGAATAGAGCACTTGAAAAAAGAAAGCCTTTCCTCGGATTTTGATGATGAAGTTCCACTTGAAACCCTCATGAAAACCAGGGCATAGTTGAGAGAGGTAGAAATGAGAAAAGGAAAGGCTAAAACACAACCTGTAGAAATAAAAGTGCCAAGTCCAAAAAAGAGGAAGGTTGATACTGTTCCTCCTACAGCCAAATGAAAACATGAAAGACCCCCCAGGAAATCAAGACCATCTGGGCCTACGACTGGTACACCTCTTTAGGAAAGCCCTAAACCTAGTGAGATCTCACATGAGGATCCTGAAGCTCCAATGGAGCACCTAAGCATGTTGAAAAAGAAGAAGAAATATTTAAGAGAGCAACAAACATAATAGTGACCGATCTTGCTAGCATTGCAGAAGAATTGGAGGAAAATCAGAACTTCCTGCAGCATAAGCCAGATGTCCTGCAGCAACAACCAGAACCAGAGCAGGAGTTCTTGCATGAACAAGAGTCCCTGCAGCAGAAGGAAGAAGAAATAGTACCCCCACATCCATAGACAACTGGACAACCCAAGTCCATGTAAATAGTGCCATATGAGGAGCCACCATCAACAAAAAGACTGGTAGGCATTCATAATCCTCCTAGTTTTACAATACATGAAACAATTTTGAGTTTATGGAAAGAGATACAAAGAAGGGAGGAAGAATGGAAAAAGGGAAGACAAAAGTTGAAGAAGGAAATTCAAAACAAGGATGAAGAGATTGAAGAAAAAGATGCATAAATTGCTACCCTGAAGTAGAGAGTAGATGAGATGGTAGCTTTAGCGCCAAATATTTTGGAATGTAGAGAACCCTAGAGGGTCTATGCCAAGACTTGCCTCAGGTTTGAATCCTTCTATTGATACCCCTATGGAATTTTTCAATGCTTATAGGATTACATCCCTTGAAATGAAGAATTTGTTATGTGAATTTTATTTACATATTTATGTTGTCACAAAAGACCATTATTGGAACCTGCTGCTATATGTTGGGGTTGTTCAGTTGAGAGCATACATGTCTTGAGTGCAAAATGAGATTAGTTGGGGACAACAACATGGTGCTTATAAAAAGTTGGAGTCTGATATCCCTCTTCCTGTTAGAGCTAAATCAAGCAACCCAAGGGATATTTACAGAGAATGGCATAGAATGTTGCTCAGACCAAGCTATGGTAATAGGACTATGCCTTGGATTGAGGAAGTTTACACTGAGTATGAAGTAAAAATAGTAGCAAAGGAGGAAACCATGAGGAGATGTTTATCTTAGAGATGGAATAGTTTGACTGATGAGCTAACACAGGCTGAGCCTCATTCCATCCAAAATTATGCTACAACATTAAAAAGAATTGAGAGACATATTCAAATTGGAAGAACTCAAGGATGGTCTTGGCTTCCCCTAAATTTTCAGCCACCCATGCTCCTCTAGCCGGTGCCAAATTACAAATTCTACTAGAGTGACATTGTTGTAGAAAGGTAGAGATGAAACATATTCAATAGATTGGGAGGATTCTATTGGGATCCTGATTCATGTACTGCAACCACTGATATTGGACAACTCTTAGTTGCAAATTTTAGAACTTTGACCAGGCAGAAGAATAACTCTTCCCCGGTTGGAGGACCAGCAAAATGTTAGGTTGGGGGGAGTGATGAGCCTAGTTTTTGGTTTAGTTTTGGGTAGAATCTATAGTCTATTTTCTCATAGATTTCATGCACTTTAATGCTTAAGTCTTGGTATTGGCATAATGTTTCCCTCAAACCATTGACATTTCACATTACCCTATCTCAACAAGCTTTAATGATTTTTGGCATAATATGTGGGTCATCTATATTGATTTTGCATGTGATTAATGAATGTTTCTTAGAGTGGTTATTGATGTGCAGTTATTATGCGTACAAATCATGACATGTAGATTTAATACACCAAGTTGAGGAAGACACCGCCAGCTGGGCATGCACCATAACGTCCAGCTAAGAAATCACTCCAAGTCAAAGTCAACAGGCAGCATAGATTCTTCATGCAACTGAACGTAACCTCCTTGTAGTGAACCTTAATGATCGAGCATGCATGAGCGATACTGTTGTTCTGGATCTGCGCTTGACTTGCATGTTTGAATGGATTCCATACATGTGTAACCGCCATCACTCCACTTTCTCCTGCTTTCCCTAAATGGCATCCTCCTAGTCGTGGAGTTGACTGCTTCGTTTGGTTGTAGTATAAGTAATAATTTGATGCTCCTTCAGGAAGTTGCATGATTTTACATTGTACTCTCATTTCTCTAGTGATACAGATACATTACTCTTTGTATGGATGATTTACAGTGAATAAAATAAAGTTGTGAGTTCGAGCATCTAAGTTCTTGTTAGTTTAGAGGATACTTATCCAAGGGGGTCCACTTGGTGAGTAATCCATCTTCTTAGTTTAGCATTAGTTCAGTATTACTTGTTGTTTGGTACTTAGCTAGAAATTTGGCATCGACTGTTCCTACAACCACTAGAAGTCCATTTTGTGTTTTTTCCTGTAGCCAAAGTAGATAGAGTAGTTTCCTGTTTGTTGCTCAAATCTTTATTTCTGCACACATTTCAGCATAAGTATAGTTGTTGGTTGATATTCAAATTTTGATTTATTCCCTTTCAAGCAATTTACTTTTAGTATTGTGTTTCTTAGCTATAGCATGCAATGAGTACTTGAGCCCCTAGTGCACATATAGTGCTGACCCATTTCAAGTTCACATCCCTGGGTTGACAAGTTAAATGCACCTTCATGATGATTAAATGGCTATTCAGGTTAGATGTCCAATCTCTAAATCGTGACGGTAAAGGATTAGTTATGAAATCATTGTAGGAGGCCAACAATATGCCTACCATAGGTTTCAACATCATAAATATCATGGTATTCATCAGTGAAACCTGGGGTTTTAAGCAATTTTGCATAATGTATTTTTTTATCTGACATTGCTCTAGTGGTACTGGTGGTAGACATGTTGATACAATCAACAATATGAAATTTGTGAATTCCCTATTAGTCCTTAATTTTTCTTAATTCTTAAGCCTCTTAACCGTAAACCTAAACTTCAAAGTTTGAAAAAATAAGATTTTAAGAAACGTCAATCGATGAAACATAGCCACAAGAATTCTTTAACTTACCTGGATTTTGAATTTTGATTCTTGAAGTTGAAACTGGGTTGAAACTTGAAACTTGGTTACTGGAATGGCTTTGTTGGAAGTGGAACTGTGGAACCCAAAATAGGGTGGTGCATTGCAATGAAAAAACTGAAGACTGAAATCTCCCTGTGCTGACACTCTAACTTCAAAATAAAATCACTTAGCAATAGAAAGTGTTGTTTTTTCGAATATTAAAGTGAATGACACCAAAACGTCTACTCGTTTAAACAAGCCATTAATGAAATCTTACTCATGCATTGACAACAAATTCTAAACCATTGATCTTTGTTAATCTAACGGTTATAGGGTGATTCTGGAGGTTTAAGTTCGCAAGCATAGCACTCTGTGCATTTCATTCTGGAATGCAACTACAACCATACATCAAATGTTTATTGAACGGTTGAGTAATTTATGATATAAATAATAAACATAAAACATGTGTTTTATTTCTTTAAACTTTAATGCGAGAGGATTGACATCAAGGCCAAGGGGTTGAAAACTTAATGTTGCAAAGGCCTTAATAAAATGAATTACAATGTCACATTAATAGCACATTGCACAACTAGAAGATGAGGGGTTGTAAAATTGCTCCCATGCAGAAGATAAGCACTTAAAATAAATGCATGGGGCTTGCCTGGTAGGCCATGGTGTCTCAAAATAAATGCAAGAGACTCTCTTGGCCAACCATGTAGACGATGAGGAGTAGTAAAATTGCTCCCATCTTCTACTTGTAGCCTCCATGCATTGGGATAGCACTTATGGCCATCATAGCTCCTCATCCTGGTTCAAAACCTGTCTGAGAAGTCAGGTGAACCAAATCAACTTCTTTCCAATTCCACCCATTCTAAACTTGAAGGAAATTGGTCTTTTACTCTATAACTATATAATTGGAGGTAGGAGAATTTAGAGCATCCCCAATAATACCACATCATCTTCTTCCTGAATCCTTATTAAGTTATTAACCCTACAAAATGAAAACCCTTATGAAAATTAAACAAATTATTTTAGTTGTGCTCACTATCCTTATTTATGGGCCAAAAGTGCCACTACCAGCTTGGTCCCTTGTACACCTCACACATGTCACGTGTGAACTCTGAGGTTGTGTATAATTACTACTAACTAGTAATAATTGTGATTCGCTGAAACCAAAAATCCAACTTAATCGGTACCTCAAGCTGGCTACATGCAAAGTTACAAACTATAGCTCAAGCTGACAAGCTATCAATTGTCAAAATCAACAGTACCACGCAAGCAGTCGATTATAAAAATCATTGGATTATTGACATCATCATCTACGATTCTATAGTACATCGTACAGTTTTCAATATAAAGCTATCTAATCAATCACTCTGGCTATTCATATGGTATTAATATGCCTCGCCTAAACCAAGGAGACAATATTTCGCATGGCAGTAATACCATGCACATGCATAATTTAAAATGGGGACGTCACTAGGTTGACGAGACTCAACCCTTAGGATTAAAGAGTTAAGATTTAAGGCTTTGTCATAAAATATTTTGGTCTAACTTAGGTAAATATTAAACAGTAAACAAGAGCAGGATGACTGATAGACCTAAATAATTAATAAAATATCAACCATTGATTTCTGAAAATCTAACAGTTCTAGTGTAATTCCAGAGATTTAAATTCTCAAATCTAGTGCTTGAGAGATATACTTCCAGAATGCAACTACAGTTGTCCATTGAAAATTCATCGAATGGTCATGGTCCATAGTGTCGCGTGGTCACTAAAACTTGGAACCTTAGAACCAAAGTCTGAAGTTTTGAAGTTTTCGAAACCTTCGACCCACTGACTACAAAGATGACACTTGCAACTAAGGTTAGGAAAATTTGCATTGACACTTCGCCACTGCATTTTTTTATTAGTTTGATATTATGTTTAAATTGCCAATGTTGTTTTCTTAATCATTTGAAAATAGGTTTAATTCACCAATGAATTTTATTTTTTAGTTTGAAAAAAGTTTTAATCAACAACAAAATTTTTTTTCTGGTTTGAAAACAGGTTTAATTCGTCAATCGAAATATTTTATTGGTTTGAAAATAGATTTTAATCGCCAATGGAAAAATTTTAGTGGTTTTAAAAGAATTGCATTTCGCTAGGATTTTCCACAGACTTCTAGCAATTAGAAAATATTTGCCAATGGACTTTTTTTTTCACAAAAAATGAAAAAAATCTCCACTAAAATTAATATTTTTATCGGGAAGTATAAAAGATTCACCAAGATTTTACACCTTCACCGAGTGGGGGGTTTCTTAAAGTTTTCCCTGTTCCATACCCACTTGAGTAGGCTTGTTAATGTATCTTGCACGATTGATTGTTTAGATCACCATCTCCACTTGTAATTGAAAGGAATTATCCATTCAAAAATTGAGCCTAGGACATTGTCTTTTTCATTATATCTTTGTGTATCTCAAAAATCATTAAAAATCAAAACATTCCAAAATAATGAAAAAATCAAAGGTAAAATATAAAACTATCAAATAAAACAATGCTTAAACAAGATCTTTTATTGCATTGCCTTATTTTCCTTCATACTATTTGAGGACTGGACAAATTTTTGGTATCTTGTCATATCATTATCAAAGTTTATCAAAGTTCAAATTGAATTTCCTATCTCTTATTTTATCATATCAAATCATTTGTGGATATACCATCTTGAGAGTCACAAGGCTACTCTTGAGTTGGGTATCTCCACTCTTTATCAAGTTTCCTTGGACTCATAAGTCTAGTTCAAGTGAACTTTATCAATATCTCATAATTCTTGATCTATCATTTTATCTATTAATATCATTATTATCATTGGGAGATCTCAATAGATTTGGTCTAGATTTGAGCAACAAAAATCAAAATTGTTAAAATAAAATCTTATTTTAATATCTGGTCTTATATTGCATATCTATTACAAGATCAATTTAAGAAAAAAATCTAAAGGAAGTGTAGCATAGATTTTTAGCACCCACTTGCTTTTAGCTTTCCTAGGGTTTTTCACCTAGAAGGAGAAAGATGGGCCAAAAATGCTCATGTTACATTCAAATCCAATGCAATATGAATAGAATAAGGATGCAATATGCCTAGATATAATGCTTGAATGCAAGGAACGAATGAGATTGATTGGCTAATGAGTAGAAACTAAAGGAAAACAACTTGTTTGAAAAAACATTATGTAATGCAACAATAAACTAGAAACAAATGTAAAACTAAACATAAATTAATGAAACTAAAATTATGCACCTAAAACCTTGATGAAGACTGGAAATTACATTTAAAATACATTGTTGATGTTGTTTTTCAAGACTAGAGGGACTCATTCGCCATTCTGCGCAAATCAGTCCTAGTTCTGCCAAATTGAGTCAGAACCTATTTCTGCCAAAAGGATATCAAAAAATGTAGAAAACAAAAAACTGAGTTAGAAGTGGGACTCATTCGCTACTCATGGCGAATGAGTCCACTTTTTAATTTCTGAATATTCAAGAGTGGATTCTGGAGCTTCCAATCTGCACTTCGGACTTCTACAAATGTCTACTTCTGAAACTTTGATTTAGGGGTTTGAAAATGAGTTCTTCTTGATTATTTGAATTGTTGAATGAAGAGAGGAATTTATCAAATTTTCAACTTGATCTTCAATGATTTCCAAGCTTCTAAAGGACCTAAATCTGCAAACACACAAGAAGAGAAGAAGAAATGTTGAGTGTTAGGGCATGGGGGTTTTCCTTAGTCAAACCCCTTTTAGGTAATTAGACCAAAATGATGAAAGAAAGGAATGAAACATGCAATAATGGAGTTTATTACCTTTCCATGATGATTGATCTTGAAATTCTACAACATAACATGTAGGATCTTCCCTTGAAAGTCTTAGGAAGCTAAATTAATGACTTGTAATGTGAAAGCCCTAACTTGCTTGATGAATGGTGTGAATGAGCTATGATATTAAGAGATGAATGAGAGAGATGTAAAATGAGGAGAAAAACACATTATCATTATGATAAGTTTATATTTTTTTTTTAATCATTGGCCAAAGTAATGTAGGATCACTTCTTGCATCGTCAGTCCATATTTTTGTAGTTACAAATCAATTAAAATTTCATACTTAGCTAGAGGGTACATAGATTTGTATGATAAGTTATTTGTATTAGTACAAAACACTAGTTCTTAGATGGAATGGTGATCTTGGAGTTTCCCTAGATATTGTACTCTCATGAAGGGTAGGGCCACTTGCATATGGAAGGTGTATGATGGACCACCACTTTATGGTTGGAGGAAAAACACTCAGGTGATGCTCTTGCTTTTGTAGATGAGATGTTGAAGACTTGGCTTATCAAGGACACTACATTTGATTTCACATGTCATTGTATTAGCTATTTGTATTTCACATCCATGATAATATGCATTAGAAATGCTATAAATACCTATTCTTGTAAAGAGGTGATACTTGATGAAAACTAATGTACTCTTCTTATAATGGAATGGTGATGCTATATTTTATGGGGTAAAAGCAAGAAGACGAGTCCACTTATCATGGAAGTTTCATACTTAGCCAAAAATCCGCAATTGGGCAAAACAAAATATGATCCTTGTTTTTTAGAAACATGATCCCATTTCACAAAGGCTTAAAATTAAAAAAAAAATCAAATGGGATCCCATTTGTAGAATGGGATCCTGTTTCTAAAAAATTCAAAATTTGGCCTAATTTTTGCTATGGGTTTTAGGTCAGAAAAAAGGCTTGGGGAGCCAACCCTTAGCTTTGGACTTGCTTTGAACTACAAATTGAAGGTCATGTCAGTGTTAGTAGAAAAGAGTGGCTTTGGACATATGTCTGAAGATGTTTTTTGTAGAATTTTTTGATGAAATTAAAACCCATTATAGTTGGGATTGCGTAGATTCTAAATATGTAATTTTTTTATAATTATATTATTTTTTCTATTTTTCAAATATTTTTTGATGAAATTGGTCCATAAACTTGAAATATCAAGTTTTTTATTATTTTAATAACTTTTTATTAAAATAGCTTTTTGAAAAATAAACTATACGTGCACAATCTTCAGACAATTATTTTTAATTTATAAAAAAAATAAAAAAATAAAAAGTTTAGGCCATCTTATGTATGACCTACACGAAGGATTTTCAAAACAACAATTATGGCTAATAAAAAATTAACAAAAAATTATTAAAAAAATACTAAAAATATCTTGCACATTCTTAAGTATATCTTTTCCTAAAAGGATTCAAAAAATACAATTATTTAGGTCAAAATATGGATGATGTACATGTGCATGGTATGGTAAGAAAAATTAAATAGTGATTTTTAGACATTCCTATTGAAAATCAACTTGTATCATTTGGGTATTAAAATAAATTACATATGTGGAAACTAGACTCATAGTAGTAAATTTTATATTACTGAATTTTTTAAGATTCAATCTCTAAGTGCTTCAAATTTTTAGGTAAAATGAGACACATTTTGAAAATAAGGTAAAACACTTCCATTTTTTGGCCAAAAAGTGGACTCAACTTTTTACACACACCCAATGCTCTTATCTTATAAAAAATGAATGTGAATGTTGAATGAATAAGAAATTGTTATATTATAAATTATTGAATCATTTACCTTATGTTGCTATGTATTTTAAATACTTTTGTATCTATTTTTTTCTTCTATATATGAGTTTTTTTCTAGTTATTGAACTAATAGGTCTATTACATGTGGTATTAGAGCATGGTTAAAACACTAGGATCTATGAGCCTACTATGCAAGAAGTTTTTACAAATATGACCTTGTGTTTTACTTTAATAAGAAAACTGGGTAAATAAAAAAAAAAGTAAATCCAAATAAATCCAAGAAAGTTCAACCTAAAGTTAAGACTGAGAGAACTATAAACATACATAGATGAGGCTTGACTCTTCATTTTTTAAACCTTAGTTGATTCTCTCAAGATAACCAAGCTAGAAAGACAACAAATATAATTTTCAATATCCATTCAAGTTAATTCTAAGAAACCATTGATGATTTGTGACATGCCTTTTAAGGGTGGCCTCAATGTGCCATTTTTAATGAAAGAGGTGATTAAGAAGCACCTACATGTACATCCCCCCATACATTTATATTACTAGATTTTGACAAAGAAGAAATTGAAAAAAATTCTCTCTCTAATAGTGATTTGTAAATTGTAAGAAAACATTTCGTAAATAAGGATGTAAAAATCTAATGATATGAATAAAATCACTTATCTTTTGTTGATTTTAAAATTGATTAGTTCTGATATAAATCTCAATTTTTCTTAAGGAGTAGAATTTTAAAGAAATGTTGCATTTGAGTAGATATTTAACCATTCTTATTTTTAAGTAAAAATACAAATAATACCATGTTTACCTACCAAGTGCAATCATGGTCTAAAAAAGAGTAAAACTTGGAAGTAGTTAGGGTGGTTTTGATTAACCATTAAAGAATCCTATAAAAAAATTGGATCGAACTAATTATTTTGAATAAAACTAAAGATAGATTAGAATATCTAGAACAAGAAGTGAGAGGGAATGTGAGACCCCATCCTTTGTACTCCTAATTTATCTATGATCCTTAGTGTTTATAGATACTTTTACGATGTAGATGATACCTAAGATTTTATGTATGATGCATATTTGCTTATTCATGGATGATATTTGAATGCTCCTATGGATGCTATATTTATGATGATTATTAGATTTCATATATTATTCACTCATGAGATCATTGTTAACGTTGGATATTTGAATGGAGAATTATATATATTATTTTTATGATTGTTAGTTTTGATTTGTGATAATTGTTTCAACTATGAGAAAGTTTGGTGGTGTTGTCATTAATGTTTCCATTGATGTCAACACAGTTTAGTATGTTGCAGATTGTGCATGTGTAGTTGAGATGTTGTGAGTACATGGAGCTATCCTTATGATGTTGTAGATGTGCTGAAATGACAAGTTTCCAAGTGCTTTTGAGAAAATTAATAAAGAGTGAAATCAAAGTTATGTATGGGTTTAGAATGTGCTCTAGTATATGCTCCGTGTTTATTTTTTGTTGATGCTATGCTCGTGCAAATCTGAAGGTTTGTTGTTGGTGATCTATTGGTGTCATCTCTTGATTTGTAGCTTCTGGTTTGAATGGGAAAGTTGTGTTCACCAGTATGTGAACTGATTTGACCCAGTATGTGAACTAATTTGACAGAGTTGGTTATTTGTGGACTGGGAGAAATGTTTGGGTATGTGCAGGATCATCATGGAAAAAATAGGCCCTTAAGTGGCAAAAAATTCAGAAAAATCAGAGTTAGGCAACTTGATGTAAAAATTTGAATAATTTATCTATATTATTTCAAAAATATGTAAGATTACAATTTTTAGCAAATTAAATGTAGTTTCTAAACTTCTAGGATTGTTTTTAAAAGAAAAATCTATTTGGTGAAAATTTGAAATTTCAATGCAGTAGTACTTAAATTTCAGGGAAAAAATAAGAAGTAGGTGTCTGTCTAACCACCCTAACCACAATAAAATGATAATATTTTTTTATAAGATTTTAGAAATAAGTAGAGGACTCAGCTGTCTAGATGCGGGATGCATTTCATAATTTTTTTCCAAGTAAATAATTAATTATGAATTTTTATTACAACTTTTAAAAAATATAAAAAATTGTATGTCCATCACCTTTTAACTTGGTAAAAAATTCATGAAATTCAATTTTTCTTTTTTAAATCCTATAGTATGCAAAGTATAAGCGGTGATGCATGTTTTGGATTCCAAAATGTGATATCGCTTTGAAAGCTATAAATGTTTTTCAATCAGCCTATCAATTAGACTTTAGTCATAATTCAAATAGAAAATAACACAATTATTGATTAAATTCAAAGAGAAGAATAATTCTATATTGGTGGAAAAGATGAGAATCTCCTTTAAACCCTTTTCATTTCATCAATTTTGGGTAAATTTTTTTTGTCAAACACATACCCTTCAAATACCCATCATATCGCCA
>VDFB02256132.1:20474125-20672209 GCA_007258455.2 Sequoia sempervirens
TGTATCATGATATCCTCCCTAGAAGGATATTTTTTAGGATAACTACAAACCACATGTTCTTGACATTCAAGGGTTGGTTCTTCTAAAAGGACTTCATCACGAGGAAGGGAGTTATGAATGGTGTAATTTGTTTGACTATTGAGAGTGGTGGGATTAGAAGAAGACTCTATTTTGTTATGGAGTTGTTTCCACAAGGTCTGTATTCTCTTGTTCCACTTTATTATCTACCCTACTAGGAGGCTTGTATGCTCATTCAAGTTTGAAGGTTTTTTAAGTATTGATAGCTTCATCACAAGTGGGAGGCATCAAGAGAAAGGACCACTATGGCATCATGGTTTTCAAATAGATTTTCCCAAATGGTAGGAGCATTAGGGAAGGGAGGGTCACGATTCTCATGAATCTTACTAGGTATATCTTCTAACATCAACCTATCCTCTTTGCATCGAGGAGGTATATTAGGAGATATACAAGTTTGATGGTCATGAATATGGAGACTAGGTAAGGTGACTTTTAGGAATGTTTCTATGATGTTATGTTGTTGTTTTCTAACATCTTCCAAAGGGGAATGATGAGATCAACAATCAAGACCCTCAATGCTTGTATCTTCCTTCACCAAGATACCTTCATCACTAATAGGAGAGGTATTTGGAGAAGAAAAAGTATGATTGTTAGTATTTTCTACACTACCATTCTCACCAATGGGAAATTAAATATTAAGGATTGTACCAATGGTTTGATCATGTTTCTTAAATTCCTCATTGTGGTAATCAAAATTGAACTCATAAGAGGGAATGTTGTGTTTATGCAATCCATTTTTAACTAGATCAAAGCCACATTGTTTGAAAGAAAACATGCTATGATGAAAAAGAAAAGAAATTGAAATGCAATGACTTAAAATGAAATGCAAGTTTCAGATATGAAACAACGTAATTTTCTGATTACACTATGCACCAATCAAAAAAATGACATGTAAAAAATGCAAATGTAAAACGGAGAAATGCATGAAATGAGATATTTTAAGGTAGATCTAGTGAAATGCATGTTATAGAAACTCAACTAACTAATACAGGTAAGTAAAGGAACCAAACAAAAGCTTAAAAACAAGGTTTTCAGTTCTGTAAAGGGAAGTTTCAAGGGTGAAAAGGGACTTATTTGCCAAAGGTGGTGAATGAGTCCCAGTATGGGCTTTTAAAAAAAAAAATTAGAAAAGTTTGAGTGGTTTTTATGTTTTCTCAGTTCTATGATGCATACCTAAGTTAAAAATGCAGAATTTCAAAAAATTTAAATGAATTTAGATGTCGAAAATGCAACCTAAATGCACTTTTCATGAATGAAAAAATTGAAACCTAGCACACAAATGAATCCATGCAAACCCTAATGCAAGATCAATGCGAGGCTAGATCTATGAAGAAGAACTCCAAGTCAAAAAAGTATTTAAAAATTAGGTTCACCAAAATGAACCATCAATTTTTGGGTCTATTAAGTTTAGAGAGGTGTGCAAGTCTTTTACAACACTTTACAATACCTTTACAAGATGTCGATAAATGCATTTGGAAGGGTCCAAGACCTAGTGTGGATGTAGAAAACACCTCACAACACTTAATCAAGGCCTCATTAAGTCCAATTTATCATCAATTATTCCCCAAATCAAGCAAGTTGCCTTTTTTCTATGGTACACCTTTGAAGTGTGGCCAACTTCACTTGGGTTATTATTCACATTTCCAATAATCAACAGTGCTTGGACCATTAGCAGGAGCAGTGCATGGAGTCTTATAAGCTTTCTCAATAGTATATCCATAGTATTCTAGATATCCTTCCATCTTTTTCTTCTAGAAAATGTAGTCAGTTCCATGAAACTTAGGGAACTCAATAACTATCTTGTTTGCCATCCCAAACCTTTACTCTACTAATGTGATTAATCATTAAGTGCAGAAGTGGAAACTGAAAGAAGTAAAACCATACACATAATAATAGAAGAATTACATGGAAAACCCAATGAGGTAAAAACCACGGTGAGGATTAGCTCACAATATAAAGAATTCCAAAACCGAATACAAAGGCTCACTGCCAAGACAAGACTTACTTGTCCAATGAGGGCTCACTACCATAGAATTCCAAAGAAGATAGAAGAGGATTGTTATAGAGAGAAAATGATCTCAATGCAATGGAGATTCCACCACAATTTTCTCACACTCTTGTAGCCTCACATGAAAGATGGCAGATGCCTTCAACTCACTACCTTAGAAACCCTTACATGAAATTTGCATTGCACTACTCAAATTCACATTTCACATACATATCTCACATCTATCATTCATCTATCTTTCCTCTATCTTGTCTCTATATTATCTATCACTAACATCTCAACTTGTACTTATACCATCTTCAACCTTGAAACCCATCCAAGGTCGGCCATACACCATCTGTATTTACAAATTTAATTTAGGTTGACGCCAAAAAATTCTACGGTGGAATTAGAATGAGGGTAACCCAAGAACATAATAAATGAGGACCTAAATAAATCCCAACATGCCTCAACACACTTCCACAAATTTTGCAAGTAGTGTTTAACACAAGATCGGCCAATGCCAGTGTAAAACACATAAAACAATTAAGCACACACATCCTTAACATGATCCAAACTTTTCAAACAACAAATTTCACTTGAACATGACCTCATCAACTTATTCTTAGAACTGCAAGTCATTTGAAATCAAAATATGATGAAATCTAGAGAAACTACATTTCTCCTTGACCACAACCAAATACACTAAAATGCACAGTTCACATACTGGTGAAAATATCTCACACTGTACGACAATCCAGAAGCCCAAATTCTAGATATAGCAACTACCAATAGCCATGAATAGTACCTCGAATCCTCACTAGCATAGTAGCACATCCCAGAGCATATCCCAAAGCATACACTGAAATACCTACAAACCTTGTTTATTACAATTTTCTCAATATCCTTGACATATACAATTAATAACCAGCTTCCAATTGACATCAATGACAACAATAGCCAGTTAATATCAATGAAAACACCTTCATACTTGCAACAGTATATATATTTATATAGTTAATTTCAAGATCAAACTAGAAATTAATTCTAGATTTATGATCAAAGATATCTCATTTTATAAACCCTATTGATTCTCATTTTAAATTTGTGTTTAAAACTATGGTTATAGATTAATTGTTTAAGTTTCATTGAATAAAAGTTGTCCGTTTATTATTGTTCATTGTTGGTTTTCCTTTTAGCTTCATTTTATTTAAAGTCTATAGCTTTTTGCAATGAGGGGGGTGATCCCTCTCCAATGGTGAGTCGACCCTTTCCATGGGGGTTGCTCCCCTTGGCTGGGGTGACTTCTCCAAGCCGCCATGGGTGGTTGAACAACTGACCCATGGTCAGGTTCCTCATTTAAAAAAATAATTTTTAATATATAAAATTTATATATACTTTTATAAATGCTTTAAATAAATATTTAATAAATGAATTTTTTATATGTTTTTATTAATAATTTTCATTTATTTTTTAAATTAAATTTAACATATAATTTTTTATATATTTTATTAATATTTTAAATTTATATTATTTAGTTTATAATATATTTGTTTATACATGAATGGGTATTAATAAACTTAAAATTAAATTTAATATATGTGTGTGTACATTGTATATATATGAATACACAATTTTAAATGATCATAAATACATTTTTTTTTTTCAACCTATACTTTTCCATTTTATTCTTAAAACTAATTATAAACCCTTCACTTATCTTTTCCAAAGAAATAAAGTTTCATTTGTAATTATATTGGATTAAGTGAGACTTGTAATTAAAAGAAAAGACTTTTTAATTGCTTCCAATTCCATATACACATTCACAAGAACTTTTTTTTTTTTTCAAGTTTCTAATAAATTTGCAAGAGCATATGCATGATCATGTTCTATGATCATTAAACTTTTCTTAAAGATGAATTTGCAAAACAACATGTGTCTTTCTTTATTTTTATCTAAAATACACAATTTTACAAAAAAGTCCTAGTATATAATTCTGCACTGCACTTTAACAAAAGTTCTTAAGTCTTTCACAAGAAATAAAGCAAAGCCATCTTTAATCCTTTTGCACACATCACAAGACCTAAAAATTAAACAACAAAATAAAGGAGAGAAAAATATTAAAGCCAATGGGCTCTCCACCCAACCATAGGGTTATGAGACAACCTACCCTCAAACTTGGGATCATTTAACCACTTGGGTAGACACTTACACATTTCACAACACAACAATATTTGAGTAAACACTTTTCACACATATTACACACATATACATACATGGGCTCACATATTAAACACTTCCAAATACCCCTTTCTAAAAAATTCTAACACAATGGATATCCTATATGGAATCCACTTAGGGGGGTGGGGACTCTACCTAATAAGGGAAAAATAAATTATCTCAATAACCAATGTAAATCTCCATATCATATCTCCACATTTCACAAGGCATCACCAATACAACCATCATCCACCCCCTTTTCCTCCAACACAAAAATCAATTATGGGATACTCTTACCCTTACACATAATCATGGTTACTCATACATTTCCCTTAAAGGGAGCCATACCTACTCAACCTCTTACACATGTAGGACCAAAAAACCACTCTTAAGAGGGGGTCAAATCCCTTACTAAACCACATAGAAGAAGAAAACATATAAA
Organism: Sequoia sempervirens; assembly: GCA_007258455.2. NCBI lineage: Eukaryota > Viridiplantae > Streptophyta > Pinopsida > Cupressales > Cupressaceae > Sequoia > Sequoia sempervirens. The sequence continues at coordinate 20,478,853 of VDFB02256132.1, forward strand.
ACATTAAATAATATTTCCCCAAACAAAAACACCAAAACTATCAATAAACAAAGCATATCACAATCACTCACATTTGTTCATCAAGAAAAGAAAAGATCTTACCCTAAAATTGCACAATACCACTAATGGATATCACAATCACACTCCTCTCTCTTCTCAAAAGAACTCAAGAAAAATAGAAAGATCTCAAAAGACAAATGAAGATTCACTCTCTCCACATTATGGAAAAAGAGTTATAAAGAAGAGGAAGAGTTAACTTCCTTCCTGAAACTAACTCAACCAAATAACTACTTTCCATTTTTCCCCACTTTTGAAAGTGAGACTTAAAGGTGGGTCATAAACCCCCTTTTTAAGTTTTCTATGAAAAAAAATAAACTCCTAAGAAAATTTCAAAACCATAAAATAAAACTTAAACCTTATTAAAGTGTATAAAATCACAAAAAAATAAGTTCACTCAAGAAATCATTGAAAATATAACCAAATAAATTTTCAAATTAGCACATAACACCAACAACACATTTTCACAACATGGTCCAAATTAGTACTCCAAATGAGTCTAGGTATATCATTTAACTAGGGAGACACAAAAGTTGCTAAATAACCCCATCAACCATTGGCACAATGATGTGGGCGCATCATGGAGAAACATCATATTTTGTTGGGGAGCTCCAATCTACAGGCGTTATTCTTTCAAACTGTCTATTTTATCAATTAATTGCATAAAGAAATAATTTATTATATTTTCATTTTTTAGTTGGATTGGAATTGAGAAATGATGAGCTTTTCAACTTGAAAGGTCATGCCAATGGGACACCAAAAATAGAAGATTCGAAAAGACACAAAGAAACTGAAGGGGTGGTGCAAAGTGGGTAATGGTAAACATTAAATAAAAATACAACAAGGAAAAGAACGATGTGGTGGAAGAAGAAATTTTCTCTCACGGCCAAGAGAGCAATATGAAAGCAACGCCTCCTTAATACTAGCATGGGCCAGAGTAGGAAGAAAAACACATAAGCTTCAAGACATAATAACAAGTAGAATAGGAGTGTTGCATACGTTGTATCAAAGAGGGGAGAAGTGATGGTGAATTGTAGATGGAAGACCGATGCTTTTGAATCCAATTTAAGAGTGCAAAGAAGACTCTAAAAGGATGATATGACAGAGGAGGAAGGCAATACAATTTGAAGCCACGTCTTGTGAAATGGGAGAGGTCGATGAGGAAAAATGAGCATGGAAGTGGGGCGTGCAAAGTACATGAGTCAATGGGAAGATCATTGGACAAGAAGAGAGACCAAGCCGCAAGGTATGACATAAGATGGAGCGTTTCAAATTAGTTTACACCTATGCAAGAGGATGGTGAATGGTAATAGAAGAAACCTGATTGGCCGTTGGACAATGAAATTTTTGTGTAGTATGGGTATGAATGAGAAGTCGAGCATCATGGTTTGAAAATATTTTTTACCTAACAAGTGAGGTAGTGAATCTTCAAACAGCCCGTGAGAAATGAGAAATTCAATGGGGATGTTTAAAGGTCAAGGCTGCGGTTGCTTGAAGAAAATGTTGCAAATGGTGGGTCATCTCTTTTCATAGAGGAGATAAGAAGAAGTGGGTAATAAAACTACCTCAATTTTGTAATGTAAAGTTCATGAGATTTGTTTAATAAAGTTATTTTTTTCTTCCAAATGGGTGTTTATTGTCATGCGATCATTATCGATTGAAATCGACATATGTAATTTTTGATTTGAGTTAGTTGTTTGTGAAGGTTGTTGTAATCTAGATTTTTGGGATTTGAGTTTGAGTTTGCTCTGCATTAGATTGGTATCAGAGCTAGAAGACCCTAAGAGTGCAAGGTATGCACCAAGACAAGATATTTGTGAGAGAAATTTTGTTGCAGGCATGAAAGAGAGTTTGTAACTGCTATCCTACAACAAAGATGAGGTTGGGAAGAAGGTGTGAAAATCTCTTCCACTAAGGGAAAGTGGGTAGAAGAGATTGTGAGGGTGCATCCTCCAGAATATTTGTTGGGTAGAAGGCAGTTTGAAGAAAGTGTTGTTTGAAGGTAGATTACAACAGATGAAATGGAATATTTGTGAAAATCGAGGTACGATTGTAGCATGGAATTGTTCCAAAGAAGACAATGTGTAGGGATTTCAAGGCATTTGACAAGAGTTTTCAAGCATGGCTCTTCTGTTTCTACCTTCCATTCAAGTGGAGCTTGAATATTTTCTTTTCCAGGGAGTATTTTGCAAGAGCATCATGGAGAAACATCATATTTTTCTTGAGAGCTCCAATTTGAAAGAGTTATTCTTTCAAATTGTCCATTTTATCAATTAATTGCAAAAAGAAATAATTTATTATATTTTCATTTTTGAGTTGGATTGACATTGATAAATTAAGATCTTTACAATCTAAAAGGTCACACCAATGGGAGACCAAAAATAGAAGATTCAAAAAGACACAGAGAAACTGAAGGGGTGGCACAAACTGGGTAATGGTAAACATTAAAAAAAATACAAGGAAAAGAATGACACGGTGGAAGATCTTTTCTCTTGTGGCCAAGAGAGCAATATTAAAGTCATGCCTCCTCAATACTAGCAAGGGCCAGAGTAGGAGGAAAAACACATAAGCTTCAAGACATACTAACAAGAAGAATAGAAGTGTTGCATACATTGTATCGAAGAGAGGAGAAGTGACGGTGAATTGTAGACGGAAGACCAATGCTTTTGAAGCCAATTTGAGAGTGAAAAGAAGACTCTGAAATGTCAATATGATAGAGGAAGAAGGCGATACAAGTTGGAGCCATGTCTTTCAAAATGGGAGAGGTTGATGAGGAAAAATGAGCATGGAAGTGGGATGTGCAAAGTGCATGAGTCAATGGTAAGATCGTTGGATGAGAAGAGAGACTAGGCCACAAGCTATGACATAAGATTGAGTGTTGCAGATTAGTTTACACCTATGTAAGAGGATGGTGAATGGTAATAAAAGAAACTTGATTGGCCATTGGACAAAGAAATTTGTGCGTAGTGCGGGTATGAAGGAGAAGTCGAGCATCATGGTTTGAAAATATTCTTTACTTGAGAAATGAGGTAGTGAATCTTCAAACAGGCCATGATAAATGAGGAATTCAATGGGGATGTTTAAAGGCCGAGGCCATGGTTGCTTGAAGAAAATGTTGCAAATTTAAAATGCAATGAAAATTGAGTAAGGGTGATGCATAATGGTGGGTCGTGTCTATTCATAGAGGAGCTAAGAAGAGACGGGTAATAAAATTACCTCACTTTTGTAATATAAAGTTCATGCGATCTATTTAATAATGTTATTTATTTTCTTCCAAATGGGTGTTTATTGTCATGTGATCATTATCAATTGAAATTGACATATCTAATTTTTTATTTGAGTTAGTTGTTTGTGAAGGTTGTTGTAATCTAGATTTTTGGGATTTGAGTTTGAGTTTGCTCTGCATCACACAAAAATTCCACCTATTCACTCAAACATGAAGTTTTAGTAAAATATCCATATCATATAGCCAAAGCAACTGTATTATATTAAATATCATATTATTGTTAAAAGGCACAAGACAACTGAGAGGGGGGTAAATCAGTTGTCACCAAATTCAAACACAATACTTCAAAACTTATCAATTTCACAACCACTCTATTCTATTCTTAAGTATGAACATGGAATGCAGATAAAAAAAAGAAAAATAAACACAATGAACACCATATTTTATGTGGAAAACCCAATGAGGGAAAAACCATGGTGAGGAATAACTCACAATTTAAAGTGATAGGAAAACTGAATATAAGAGGCTGACTTCCAAAGGCTCACTTCCTATAGAAAGGACTCACTATCCAATAGGGAGGCTCACTACCTACAGATACAAAACATAACAGAAATATCCACCACAAATATTATATACACACATTCACAACTTTGATCAAAAGAATTGTAGAAACCTTCAGCTCACTGCATTCAAGAATCTAACACAATAAAGTATTTTTTCCTCAACTCACTTTCGCACAACTCTTCTCTTCACTTGTGTCTTACTTCGTTACTTGTGTATCATTGTTATTCTTCACATCTCAACTTGCATTTATACCCTCTTCAACCTTAGAAACTTTCTCCAAGGTCGGCCACATACGCTTCATTTCATAAATTCAAACTAGCTCGACAACTCAACATTCCTATGATGGAAAGGAATGAGAGTGGACCAATTAAATACTTAACCAAGACCAAAAACAATGTCTTAGATCAACCACATGCTTCCTTAATTAAATTTTAAATTCTTCATATGAACTGTAAACACCAAGTCGGCCAAACCTAATGAAACCACAATGAACATTGAAGTACACACTTCCCAGCAAGAAGATAACACACTGACGACACACCACACTTCATCATGCATGAGAACACATCTTAGATACTTCCATATACATCCACAATAGGTGCAAAAACTTTCAAACACAATAAAACTTCCATCAGTCCATCTAAACAGTGTGAACACATACACCAACTTTGAAACTTAACTTTTGGATCACTAAACTACAAACATCTTTTCCAGAACCTAGAGAACACCATTACAAGATATATTCCAGATCTGCAAGAACTGAAACAAAATAGCGGAGGACTACGGAGAAAAAAAATTCTTCCAGTCCATAGATAACCAACTCTGTCAAATTAGTTCACATACCGATGAACACAAATTTCACACTCCATCAAACCAGAAGCTACAAATCAAGAGATGACACCAACAGATCACCAAAAACAAACCTTTAGATCTACATAAGCATAGGATCAACGCAAAATAAATGCAGAGCATATTCTAAACCTGTATATAACTCTGACTTCACTCTTTATTAATTTTCTCAAAATTACTTGGAGACTCATCATTTCAACACATCTGCAACATCATAAGGATAGCTCCATGTACTTAAAGCATCTCAATAGCATCTCAACTATGCATGCACAATCTACAACATACTGAACTTTGTTGACATCAATGACAACATTAATGACAACACCACCAAAATTTCTCATACTTGCAACAATCTCCCCCTTTTTCATTGATGGCAACACATGATGTGAAAAACCATCAAAGACAACTCTCTTCCTCTTCATGACTCTCTCTCCTTTCTTCTACTATTTTTCATGACTTTCTCTCCCTCTTTGAAATTAATGGAAAAGATAAAAAGCTCTAATCACTCCCCCTTAGGAGTGCACCCATTCAACTCATACTGCAACAATGAAAACATTATACTCCCCCTGCAGAGTAGACCCATTCATCAGTCTAGATAAATGAAAAATCTATGAATCTAGTGGACTGATGCCCCTCCATTTGCACCTAGTTCAAAGGGCCAATGACCCCCAAACTCTCCCTAAGATACTCAAAAGTATCCTTCGGTAGAGCCTTAGTGAATATATTTGCAATTTGTTCCTTTGTTGACACATACTCTAGCCTAACTTTGTTCTCCAACACCTTCTCTCTCAGGAAATGATATCTGATAGATATATGTTTTATTCTTGAATGAATTACTAGATTCTTTGAAATGTTTATAGCACTTGTATTGTCATAGAAAATATGAATAGGCTCGTCACATACCACTCCAATATCTTTCATAAATTGCTTCATCCAAAAAACCTGTGTGCAATAGGATGCTGCAGCAATATACTATGCTTCTGTAGTGGATAAGGAAACCGAGTCATGTTTCTTACTCAACCAAGAAACCAAAAATTTTCCATGAAAGAAAGCACCTCCACTAGTACTCTTCCATTCATCCACACAACTAGTCCAATCTGCATCGGTATAAGTACTCAAACTGAAATCAACATCCTTAGGATACCATAATCCATAATCCAGTGTACCTTTAAGATATCTGAATATCCTCTTTACAGTTGTAACATGTGCCTCTTTAGGATCTACTTGAAATTTGGCAACTAGACATACTGTATGCATGATATCCGGTCTAGTAGCAATAAGATACTATAGTCCACCAATCATAGTTCTATATTTTCTCTCATAAGCTTTAGTAGATTCATCATCTTTACTCAGCTTACATATGGTTACCATAGGAGTACTAACCAGTTTGGAGTCATTCATTCCAAACTTCTTTAACAACTCTTTCACATACTTAGATTTTGAAATGAATATCCCTTTATCATTTTGATTAACTTGAAGACCAAGAAAGAAATTCAACTCACCAATCATGGACATTTCAAATTCATTTTGTATTTCCTTTGCAAATCTCTTACACATATTTTCATTTTCTCCAAAGATGATATCATCAACATATACTATTACTATCAACATTTTGTTACCTTGCACTTTGAAGTAGAGATTGTTGTCAGTAGAATCTTTACTGAATCCTTGTTGTGCTAGGTATCTATCCAATCTTGCATACCATGCTTTGGGAGCTTGTTTCAGTCCATACATTGTCTTCTTTAATTTACAAACCATATCTAATTTTTCTAATAACTAGAATCCTTCAGGTTGTTCCATGTATACTTATTCTTCCAATTCACCATTCAGAAATGTAGATTTGACATCCATCTGATATACTTTGAAATCCTTGTGGGAAAAAAATGCCAAAAGCATCCTAATAGCTTCCATTCTTGCCACTGGGGAAAATTTTTCTTCAAAGTCTATGTGTTCAACTTGTGAGTATCCCTTGCATACAAGTCTTGCTTTGTTTCTTATAACTTCACCATTTTCATTCAACTTATTCATGAACACCCACTTTGAACCAATCACATTCTTATTCACGGGTCTAGGACCAATTCACCATTCAAAAATGCATATTTGACATCCATTTGATATACTTTGAAATCTTTGTGGGAAAAAAATTCCAAAAGCATCCTAATAGCTTCCATTCTTGCCACTGGGGAAAATGTTTCTTCAAAGTCTATGTGTTCAACTTGTGAGTATCCCTTGCATACAAGTCTTGCTTTGTTTCTTATAACTTCACCATTTTCATTCAACTTATTCATGAACACCCACTTTGAACCAATCACATTCTTATTCACGGGTCTAGGAACCAATTCCCATGTCTGGTTTTTCTCTATTTGCTGCAACTCTTCTTTCATGGCTCTAACCCAACTTTCATCTTCACATGCTTCACATACAAACTTAGGTTCAATTTTAGAAAGTAAGCGCAAATTTACCTCTACTGCTACTTTGCTTCTTGTCTTCACACCTTCACCCCTATCTCCAATTATTTTTTCTTCTGGATGATTCTTCTAGACATACTTAGGAGTCTTAACAACAATTTCTAGAATTTATTCTTCTTCTATCTGTTCGTCTTCTTCTTCCTCCTTATTCTCTTCAGGTAATTTTCCACATATAGGATCATTGGGTTCAACTTCAATTATCTCAATGGGCATGTGCATGTCCTCATCAACCTTCACATTAGCACTCTCAAAAATCTTCCTCAATATTTTATTAAAGCATCTATATGCTTTACTGCTAGTTGAATATCCAAGGAAAATCCCTTCATCACATCTAGCATCAAACTTCCCAAAATTTTCATCTCTTTTAATGTATCATCTGCTTCCAAACACCTTAAATTATTTCACAATAGGAACCTTACCAGTCCAAAACTCATAAGGAGTTTTTGTGTTGTTGCCTCTAATCTAAACTCTAATAATAACACAAGAAAACATTTATATTGCCTCTCTCCAATACACATGAGCTACATTTTCTTCTTTCATCATGGTTCTTATAGCTTCCTATATAGTATGGTTCTTTCTCTCAACCACTCCATTCTGTTGAGGGGTTCTTGGAGCATAAAAGTGTCTCTTTATGCCATGCTTTTCACAAAATGCATTAAACTCACTAGAAGTGAATTCTCCACCTCTATTAGATCTCAAACATTTGATTCTTAGGTTCACTTCATTTTCTACTCTTGCTTTAAACACTTTAAACCCATCTAGAGCCTGAGTCTTTTCTCTAAGAAAAGCAACCCATGTCATTTGAGAATAATCATCAATAAGTAGCATGAAATATTTGACACCATTTAGGATTCTTGTTCTAGTAGGACCATAGAGGTCTGTATGAATTAATTCCAACATTCTGGTAGTATTTTTCTCTTTTCCTTTGAAACTGTATCTTGTTTGTTTGCCTAACTAACAACTTCTGCAAACTGTATTACCAGGTTTTATGATTTTAGGAAGACCTCGAACAACATCTCTTGAACTGATTTTAATGAGATTATCAAAGTTTACATGTACCATTCTTCGGTGCCACAACCAGCTTTCATTCACTTGAGATACAAGGCATTGACCATCAACATCCTTAAGCCGATAGATGTTTCCATGAGTTCTTCTTCATGTAGCAACCATAACTCCAAATCCTTTTATGATCTCACAGGTATTATCCTAAAACACAAGTTTAAAACCTTTGCTATATATCTGTCCAACACTCAAAAGGTTATGCCTTAGACCCTTTACATAATATACATCATCAATGTTTTGTATTCCATCAAAACTAATTGTACCTTTCCCAACAATCTTTCCTCCTGAATCATCACCAAACATGACCAAACCACCATCATAATTTTCAAGTTTACTAAACTTACTTTTATCTTTGGTCATGTGATTAGAACATCCACTATCAATCACCCAATAGTCTTCATCCTATCTAGCATGAAAGGCGATGACCAAAGTACCTTCCATCTCATCCTTCTTGTTCTTTGAATCACTTTTTCTTGCACATTTTCCAGAGTTAGTAGACGCAAATTTACTCTCCAAAGCTAAGAACAAGCATTTACTATCATCATTCTCATAATCAGATTCATCATCAGAGATTCCAGCTTCTCTAACACAGTACAACTTTTTGTATTTCTTATCCTTTCTATCTTTATGATCGTTGTTCTTCTTATGTATAGTTCTATTTGGGAATCTTGAAGCATAGCGACCAATATTACCACAACTAAAACATTTAAAGGGAAACATACCTTTATACTTTCCGGTACCCTTCTTCAACTTCCTTGTAAATTTTTCTTCCAACTCATCTAAACCATCACTATTTGGATCATTTTCAATCTTTGTTGCTTTAAATGTTGTTTCTGTCTTTTCCTCTTTCTTTCCAAACTTTCTCATCTCAAATGCAGTCAAGCTGCCAAATAGCTCTTCTTTAGTATATTTCTTAGGATCATATGTTTCCTCAATAACTAAAATTTTGTCACTGTAACATTCTAGTAGATTCATTAGAATATTCTCAATTGTATCTTCATCAGTCAGAGTACCCTGTTGATTTCTAACTTCATTTGCTACTAGATCAATTCTCTGAAGATAGCTTGCAGTATCTTCTCCTTCTTCCATTTCATATTCTCATATCTACACTTTGCTATTAGCTTCTTTGTCAATTTCACTCTATCATTTCCTTCATAAAGATCTTCCAACTTCTTCCAAACTTCATAAGCAGTGCCTAGAGAGATAACTTTCATTCGCTCAGTCTTGGATAAAGCACTGTAGATAGCATGTACCTCACTTTTTCATTCTCCTCATAAGTAGAAACCTCATCTAAATTAGTAGAACCACTCCTCGAAGCAACATACTTCAAGTCAATAGCCTTCCAGGTCTTGTAACCACGAGAGATAATATATCCTCTCATCTACACTTTCTAGTCACCATAATCAGATCCATCAAACATAGGGATTGCCAAATTATGTTCCATCAGATATTCCTTAAGTGGTTAAGCTCTAAACCAAGGAACCAAAGCTATGATACCAATTGTTAAAAGGTGCAAGACAACTGAGAGGGGGGTGAATCAGTTGTCACCAAATTCAAACATGATAATTCAAAATTTTATCAATTTCACAATGACACTATTATGTTCTTAAGTATGAACATGAAATGCAGATAACAGAAAGAACAAAAAACACAATGAACACCAAATTTTATGTGGAAAGCCCAATGAGGGAAAAACCATAGTGAGGATTAACTCACAATATAAAGTGATAGAAAAACCGAATACAAGAGGCTCACTGACAAGGGCTCACTACCTGAATACAAAGGCTCACTGCCTATAGAAAGGACTCATTGTCCAACAAGAAGGCTCATTTCCTACATATACAAAAGATAACAGAAAACTCTGCCATAGAAATATACACACATTCATATATTTGATCAAAAGAATTGTAGAAACCTTCAGCTCACTACATTCAAGAATCTAACACAATAAAGTATTGTTGCCTCAACTCACTTTCACACAACTCTGGTCTTCACTTGTCGCTTACTTCATTAGCTGTGTATCATTATTATTCTTCACATATCAACTTGCATTTATACCCTCTTCAACCTTAGAAACTTTCTCCAAGGTCGGCCACATATGCTTCATTTCATAAATTCAAACTAGGTCCACAACTCAGCATTCCTACGATGGAAAGGAATGAGAGTGGACCAATTAAATACTTAACCAAGACCAAAAACAATGTCTTGGATCAACCACATGCTTCATTAATTAAATTTGAAATTCTTCATTTGAAGTGTAAACACCACATCAGCCAAACCTAATGAAAACACAAATGAACATTGAAGTACATGCTTCCCAGCAAGAAGATAACACATGGACAACACAACACACTTCATCATGCATGGGAACACATCTTAGATACTTCCAAATACATCTGCAACAGGTGCAACAACTTTCAAACACAGAACACCTTCCATCAGTCCATCAGGATAGTGTGAACACTTACAACAACTTTGAAACTCAACTTTTTGATCACCCAACCACAAACATCTTTTCCAGAACCTAGAGAACACCATTACAAGACATATTCCAAATCCACAAAACTTGAAACAAAATAGCGAAGGACTACGGAGTATAAACTGGTATGTGCAGGATCATGATGGGCCAAAAAGTGGCGATATGATGGGTATTTGAAGGGTATGTGGCTGATGACTTTTTTTTACCCAAAATTAATGAAATGAAAAGGGTTTTTAAAAAATATTCTCATCTTTCCACCAATATAAATTATTCTTCTCTTTGAATTTAATAAATTATTATTATTCATTTTCTATTTGAATTATGACTAAAGTCCTAATTGATAGGCTGATTGAAAAACATCTATAGATTTCAAACGATATCACATTTTTGGAATCCAAAACATGCATCACCTTCTATGCTTTGCATACTATAGGATTAAAAAAATAAAAATTGAATTTCATGAATTTTTTACCAAGTTAAGGTGATCAGACATACAATTTTTTATATTTTTTAAAAGTTGTAATAAAAAATTCATAATTAATTATTTACTTGGAAAAAATTTATGAAAAAATATGCATCACATCTAGACATGAGTCCTCTACTTATTTCTAAAATCTTATAAAAAAATATTATCATTTTATTGCGGTTAGGGTGGTTAGACAGACACCTACTTATTTTTTCCCTGAAATTTAAGTACTACTGCATTGAAATTTCAAATTTTCACCAAATAAATTTTTCTTTAAAAAATAATCCTAGTAGTTTAGAAACTACATTCAATTTGCTACAAATTGTAATCTTACATATTTTTGAAATAATATAGATAAATTATTCAAATTTTTACATCAAGTTGCCTAACTCTGATTTTTCTGAATTTTTTGCCACTTAAGGGCCTATTTTTTCCATGATGATCTTGCACATACCCAAACATTTCTCCCAGTCCACAAATAACCAACTCTATTAAATCAATTTACATACCGGGTCAAATCAGTTCACATACCGGTGAACACAACTTTCCCAACCAAACCAGAAGCTACAAATCAAGAGATGACACCAACAGATCACCAACAAAAAACCTTCAGATTTGCACGAGCATAGCATCAACACAAAATAAACACGGAGCATATACTGGAGCACATTCTAAACCCATACATAACTTTGATTTCACTCTTTATTAATTTTCTCAAAAGCACTTGGAAACTCGTCATTTCAGCACATCTACAACATCATAAGGATAGCTCCATGTACTCACAACATCTCAACAACATATCAACTACACATGCACAATCTGCAACATACTAAACTATGTTGACATCAATGACAACATTAATGACAACACCACCAAACTTTCTCATAGTTGAAACAATTATCACAAATCAAAACTAACAATCATAAAAATAATATATATAATTCTCCATTCAAATATCCAACGTTAACAACGATCTCATGAGTGAATAATATATGAAATCTAATAATCATCATAAATATAGCATCCACAGGAGCATTCAAATATCATCCATGAATAAGTAAATATGCATCATACATAAAATCCTAGGTATCATCTACATCGTAAAAGTATCTATAAACACTAAGGATCATAGATAAATTAGGAGTACAAAGGATGGGGTCTCACATTCCCTCTCACTTCTTGTTCTAGATATTCTAATCTATCTTTAGTTTTATTTAAAATAATTAGTTTGATCCAAATTTTTTATAGGATTCTTTAATGGTTGATCAAAACCACCCTAACTACTTCCAGGTTTTACTCTTTTTTACACCATGATTGCACTTGGTAGGTCAACATGGTATTATTTGTATTTTTACTTAAAAATAAGAATGGTTAAATATCTACTCAAATGCAACATTTCGTTAAAATTTTACTCCTTAAGAAAAATTAAGATTTATATCAGAACTAATCAATTTTAAAATCAACAAAAGATAAGTGATTTTATTCATATCATTAGATTTTTACATCCTTATTTACAAAATGTTTTCTTACAATTTACAAATCACTATTAGAGAGAGAATTTTTTTCAAGTTCTTCTCTGTCAAAATCTAGTAATATAAATGTATGGGGGGATGTACATGTAGGTGCTTCTTAATCACCTCTTTCATTAAAAATGGCACATTGAGGCCACCCTTAAAAGGCATGTCACAAATCATCAATGGTTTCTTAGAATTAACTTGAATGGATATTGAAAATTATATTTGTTGTCTTTCTAGCTTGGTTATCTTGAGAGAATCAACTAAGGTTTAAAAAATGAAGAGTCAAGCCTCATCTATGTATGTTTATAGTTCTCTCAGTCTTAACTTTAGGTTGAACTTTCTTGGATTTATTTGGATTTACTTTTTTTTTTATTTACCCATTTTCTTATTAAAGTAAAACACAAGGTCATATTTGTAAAAACTTCTTGCATAGTAGGCTCATAGATCCTAGTGTTTTAACCATGCTCTAATACCACATGTAATAGACCTATTAGTTCAATAACTAGAAAAAAACTCATATATAGAAGAAAAAAATAGATACAAAAGTATTTAAAATACATAGCAACATAAGGTAAATGATTCAATAATTTATAATATACCAATTTCTTATTCATTCAACATTCACATTCATTTTTTATAAGATAAGAGCATTGGGTGTGTGTAAAAAGTTGAGTCCACTTTTTGGCCAAAAAGTGGAAGTGTTTTACCTTATTTTCAAAATGTGTCTCATTTTACCTAAAAATTTGAAGCACTTAGAGATTGAATCTTAAAAAATTCAGTAATATAAAATTTACTACTACGAGTCTAGTTTCCAAATATGTAATTTATTTTAATACCCAAATGATACAAGTTGATTTTCAATAGGAATGTCTAAAAATCACTATTTAATTTTTCTTACCATACCATGCACATGTACATCATCCATATTTTGACCTAAATAATTGTATTTTTTGAATCCTTTTAGGAAAAGATATACTTAAGAATGTGCAAGATATTTTTAGTATTTTTTTAATAATTTTTTGTCCAGTGGTGTAAGGGCAATTTGCATTTATTTCAGTTTATCATTTTCATATATTTTCGTTGTTTTGAAAATCCCATTTGCGAAAATCTTCCGAGTTGGATTTGAGTTAGAGCAATAAATTTTCAATAAGATGGCCTTTCCAAACTTATATTTTTTTAGAAGATTTTTTTTTTGAAATTTGAAATTGTAAAAATAAACTCAAATGTTGTTTTGGCTCCAAACTAAAGAGGAGCTCTATTTATGTTTCTAATATTTTTAGGTAACACAAGTCGCATATTGTTTATTTTTCATGTGTTGTAGAACTTGGGAGAGATCTATTTTTTTCTGAATAAAAAATTATTCTCTTATTTGTGGGTTATTAAAATAATAAAAAATCCTTGATCATACATAAGATGGCCTAAACTTATAATTTTGTTTATGGACCAATTTCATCAAAAAATATTTGAAAAATAGAAAAAATAATATAATTATAAAAAAATTACATATTTAGAATCTACGCAATCCCAACTATAATGGGTTTTAATTTCATCAAAAAATTCTACAAAAAACATCTTCAGACATATGTCCAAAGCCACTCTTTTCTACTAACACTGACATGACCTTCAATTTGTAGTTCAAAGCAAGTCCAAAGCTAAGGGTTGGCTCCCCAAGCCTTTTTTCTGACCTGAAACCCATAGCAAAAATTAGGCCAAATTTTGAGTTTTTTAGAAACAGGATCCCATTCTACAAATGGGATCCCATTTGATTTTTTTTTTAATTTTAAGCCTTTATGAAATGGGATCATGTTTCTAAAAAACAGGGATCATATTTTGTTTTGCCCAATTGCGGATTTTTGGCTAAGTATGAAACTTCCATGATAAGTGGACTCGTCTTCTTGCTTTTACCCCATTGTCAAATTTTACTATAAAATATAGCATCACCATTCCATTATAAGAAGAGTACATTAGTTTTCATCAAGTATCACATCTTTACAAGAATAGGTATTTATAGCATTTCTAATGCATATTATCATGGATGTGAAATACAAATAGCTAATACAATGACATGTGAAATCAAATGTAGTGTCCTTGATAAGCCAAGTCTTCAACATCTCATCTACAAAAGCAAGAGCATCACCTGAGTGTTTTTCCTCCAACCATAAAGTGGTGGTCCATCATACACCTTCCATATGCAAGTGGCCCTACCCTTCATGAGAGTACAATATCTAGGGAAACTCCAAGATCACCATTCCATCTAAGAACTAGTGTTTTGTACTAATACAAATAACTTATCATACAAATCTATGTACCCTCTAGCTAAGTATGAAATTTTAATTGATTTGTAACTACAAAAATATGGACTGACGATGCAAGAAGTGATCCTACATTACTTTGGCCAATGATTAAAAAAAAAATATAAACTTATCATAATGATAATGTGTCATATTTTCACACACCTCTTTGTCAAACTTGTTATCAACAACTAATTTGAACAATTGTTACTAATATGTATATGTTTAAATTAAACACATATTCATTTTTACACATAATTTCCAAATCTCTTCTATATCACATTGATAAAATAATGTTACCATTTTTCAAGAACCATTCCTCTTTTTTTGAGTATTTACACAACACATATAATTTGAATACATTTTTTTTATTGGAATAAGAACATAAACATGTTACAAATTACAAAGAAAATGTTGAATATGCATTGTCAACAGCATAAAAATGAAGAAGAGCTACAGCTGAAACTGTTGTCCAACAATGAGCAGCATTTTAAAATAGTATACATGTTGTATAGTAGACATTTGCATTTATGAATATGCATATACTTGTATGCATATATAGTCTTCTACTACCATAGTTTAATAAACCTTTCTCAAATAGAAAGAACATATATTTTCAAAAGTATTTGTTCATATATAAAACTCATTTATTATATATATATTATAGACTCTTCTCTAACACGATAGTAATACATAAAATATACTCATATTAATATGTATTCATATATAAACGATATACATATATAGTCATATGAGCATTAAATAATCTCCTATAGTACAAAGTTTTATAAAATAAATCTAGTCCTTATGCCTATGGCCTCTATTCATTTTTTAAATAATAAAAATTAAGTATGCACAAACATACACAATTGTAGAGTTTATATATTTGATGTTTACATCATAAAATAAGAGTTGTTGCATGTTCAGTTCATATTCTTTTTGATCTTGTCTGAATGTGGTTTACAAAAAGTATTTAAAATGGATTTTTTCTTCAATTGAAAGTAGATAAATGATCAATTTGTTGTAAAAATGTTCATAAATTGCATTATTTAACAATCAAATCATCCTTAAAACATACCTCTCAAAATAAATATTAACTTGACCTATTTGACCAAAGCTATATTATTGAATGTATCATCATAATAATACAAAGGTCAAAATATATGCTTTTCACAACCATAAAAATGATAAGACAAACTCTTATTCTTGGCACATGCAAAATAAAAGAAATGCTATTTAAAGATAGTCTACTAATAACCATAGAGAGGCTCATGAACATAAAAGCATGATTATATCATAACTCCTTATCAATAACCCAACCTGAATGATTCAGGAAAATCAGTCACAAGGTAAACAAAATCATTTGACAATGTTTAAGTTGAAGGCTTAACGTTTCAATCCATTAACTTTGTCATGGCGGAAAGACTTCAAAATAATTATACATAGTCACTAAATATTAACCAATTCAAAAGGCTTACAAATAAAGACATAAAAATCATTTATCAATTATCACACATAGAGGTTTTGCCTATGCGATAATATATTGCTAACAAAGTTGAAATATTCTTAAAGTAAAATTCAAATGATGTTCTCTCTTCACAAGGGGATGTTCTTAAAATAAAGTTGATAAAAAAAAATATTCATGAGCATAGTGTTTTATCTCTCTACATTTATAGCATGTGGCTTCTCATGTTTGTCTTCAATTTATACCTCATCCACCATGATAATTTATAAAATATTCTCTATCCTTATTCGTTGGATACTTAGAAGTATGTTGTGTTGGGCTACATCGTGGTGTATTTTAGAGCGTATGGATATTTTTCTAATTTATTGTGTGTATCCATGGCATGGGGTATATAATAGTTTTTTTGTTAGCCCTTTTAGATATGCCATTCTATATTGTATGGATTCCTTATTATTTTAGTGGTGATTTCATGATGGTTCATGATGGTTCATGCTCTTGTTCTTCTTCATAGACTTTGAAAAGTAGTGATGGAAAATCATCTATTTCATGACCATCTCATTATCCATATATCCCATAATAAACTATTTTTTTCCTTCTAAGAGTTACAATAAAATGATATTTTTCTTATTAATTATTTAATTAATTAGATCTATTTTCACACTAGCATATGTAATCTTACTTGGGTCATGTGCTTCTTTATCTCAAGTCATCAGATTGGGAGACATGTCCTGATCTAAGTTTATCCTCACCTAGAATCTAATCTAGGGATGGTTTTTATTCTTTCCTAATTATAAATATTCAATATTATATAATTATATAATGCATATTCATTATGATTCATGTTTTTTAGGGTCAATAGTCTTTTTATCCTTTATATCAATTCCATATCTTTTTCTATCTTTTTATGATATTTTTTTATTGCGAGTGATCCTTGGGAGAAGTACGATTGAGAATTCAATTCCAACATGGTACTAAATCTCTAGATTTGTAATTTATTATCCATTTTTTAAATGGATTTAGCCATGAATGATCAAACAATGCATCTTAAAGAAAAAAGCCTCAACATTGTGTCCAAAATGAGAAACCAAGTAAGATTGCTTGTTAACATGCTAAAATTTGAGCAAGTGAAAATTAAAAAAAATATTTTTAGGGTCTTGAAATTAACAACTAATTTTTTTTATAATTGAATAGATCATAATATAATTTCTATGTCTATACTCTCCACATAGCACCATATGGTTAATATAAGCTCTAGCCCAATCCATTAATGTTTCTATTGTTTGTACTACGCTCTAGTTTTTGCAAAAAACAAAAAAACAAAAAAATAGTATTGGTATATTTTTCTTGACTAGCGATACTTAAAATTTCCATATGTGTCATTTATTCTTTAAATGGGTGAAGAGAATTTAATAACAATAATTAAAATAGACATCGTAAACTTGATGCCATCAATTTTAGATTAACTTTAAAACTACAATAGCATTAGCAAGTTGAAAAAATTGGTAGCTGTGTATGGTTTAGGCTGAGTAAATTTTAGGTCATGACAATAACAATAATTAAAATATAATAATATGTATTATTGTAGCCATGTGTGAGGTGAAAATAGAGGTAATTAATTATAAATCAATTTATTTATGTGATATGAGATAGAAAATGGACTAAATTATATAATAAGACAATAGGTGACTAGTTAATGTATTGGATCATTAAAATAAGGGTGTACTAGGTAAATATCTAAGAAAATATTTAGGTGCCTACAATTAAAAATATATATTTTATAATAGAGAAGAGAGTTAAATTATATGTATGTATGTATGTATG
Organism: Sequoia sempervirens; assembly: GCA_007258455.2. Taxonomy (NCBI): domain Eukaryota; kingdom Viridiplantae; phylum Streptophyta; class Pinopsida; order Cupressales; family Cupressaceae; genus Sequoia; species Sequoia sempervirens. Next base: position 20,497,118 of record VDFB02256132.1, read on the forward strand.
TATGTATGTATGCATGTACATATATATGTATGTATGTGTATTTGTATGTATATATGTATATATATGTATGTATATATATATATGTATATATATGTATGTATATGTATATATGTAAATATGGATATATAATTCTTCTACTTTCATATAAATATTATATTTAAATAAAGAATGACCAGTAAAAGACTTATTCTTTGGTTTATTCCCCCTTTCCACATTTATACTTTCATTTATCAAGTAATGTGGTATAATATGATATTTCTTTCAAGAATTAGTTGAAATTTACTTTTCACTCATGTTAAGAGTGCACAAGATTTCCCTATACAAATTATTATAGGTAATTTCACTTTTATCTCCTTTTTGCCTTATTTTTCCTAGGTTTTCCCAAAATTATATGGTTCATACAAGAAGAAACATGCCCCTACTTATAGAATTAAGGAGATAGATTCCATGTGTAATAGTTTTGTCTTGAATAGATGGTTGAATAATTACATTTCTAATCCTTGATTTGGGATCTATGAAGTTTACAATAAAAAATATCAATCTAAAAGGTATAAAGAATAGAGGCTCTTCTAGGTATATAGTTTTAATAATCAAGGGCTTTAGTACAAGGCTCTAGATGTAGATTATAGATGAAAAAATCCTTAGATTTATTTTTGTAGATATTTTAACCACACCAAAAATTATATAAGATAAATTTGAGTAGAAATTGCTAAACCCTAGTTAAGAGGGATGTTTGACCAATAATATATAGGAGGAAATGGTAAACCTCAGAAATAGATAATAATGTTTGAAGATTGATATAGAAGAATACATAAGCTTTTGTGTAATTCTTATCTTTTGTGTAAACAACTTAAAAATTATAGGAATTACTTTATTTGACAAGGATGAAATTATTTGTTATAAATATTGTGCTTATAGATAGAAGGGTAGTGGAGATAAGGAGAGAAGAAATTTTGTATGTGGTAGTAGAAGCACAATTATTAGCATTGAAGAAGTTGAAACTTGTTTGAATAAAAAAGAAGTGATTTATTATTTGATAGGCTACATAGAGTGTGATATTTGAGCCTGAAACAAGTCTTGCACTTTCAAAAACTTATTGAGTCATTGGAAAATAAGTTTAAGTTGTCGTTTAATGTTAAAATCCTCCAAAATATAAGGTGAAAGCCTTGAAAATCTCATTTATTATGAAAAATATAGATAAATATTTATTTTCCAACTTGATAGGAACATTCTATTTCCATTTGTAGTGGGTTTTACCAATTCGGTGGCAACTTTCCTTTTTCATTTGGATTAATTTATTTCCTAAATCTATATGCAAATATTCCTATGACTGATGAAAATGTGAATCACTAAGAATAAAAATGAAAAATTCACATTTTCAGAATCACGCAATGAAGTTCAAGGTCTTGGCTTAGAATATAGAATTTAGATAACAAGGAAAGTCATCATAGCTAAGATCTTGATTTGATCCATTGTTGGTTTCTCTTCAAAGTAAAAAACTATGAAAGAAAAATAATTATATGATACAATGATATTTGATAAATTCTCAAAGATAAATTATACCTATTCTTGCTAAATGGTAATTATAAATGCCTGATAATGTTTGAAAATGATTGATGATGCTTGATAATACTTGAATTCTTGAATGCTAAAAGTGGTATAGTAACTTTGGTCATAAGAATGCTAGGGGGTATGAATGAAATGAAAGCTTCTTATTTAATGCTCCACTTGATATTTGATCAATGGTAGAGATTGGTTTGCAAGATAATGGAAAGGAAAATTCAAGATAGGGTAGGACCTAAATTTTGAATTTTGAAGAACGATGGAATTAAATAAATAAATTTATTTAATTCAAATGATAGCTTGGAGAAAATAAATAAAATATTTATTTATTTATTTTAGAAGAAAATATTTAATTTAAATAAATTATTTTGATTTATTTAAAAGATTAGTGTTAGCTAATTAAATGATTTTTAAAAATTATTTAATTATAAAGTAAAAGATTTAATTTAAATAAATTATTTTTAATTTATTTAAAAGAGGAATGTTAGCTAATTAAATAATTTTTGAAAATTATTTAATTTGAAAGGACCAAAGATAAATTTAATTTAATTTTAATTCATGTTGGAGGGAAAAAGTGTAATTAAAAACTATTTAATTATTATGGATGGAAAGAGGAAAAGTTAGATTAATTAAATAATTAAAATTTATTTAATTAATATAGATAGAAGAAATGATAAGGATAACGATTAAATGAAAATTGCATTGGTCATTTTTACATGTCTACATTTTGCCTATCTTTGAGAAAATGTGTTTTAAATCATTGTTTCAAAAAAAAAATTGATGATATGCCCCAACATGCCCCATCAAACAAGGGGATGGAGGATATAATGCACCCTGAGCTCGATTGCCTATAAATCAAGTCTTGAGTCAATATCAACAAATCAATAATTATTTATGATAATGATGATGATTTATTATGACCATGCATATATATATGATGATGAAAATAATTTATGATTTATGACTATGATGTGCACATGATATGATTATGATACTATTATGCATACTAGTGAATGCAATGAAATTAATCTCCACCAAGGATCAAATATCAAAATGAAACCTATAAAGAGAAGATGAAAAAAATGATATGCAAAGAAGCAAAGCAATAAACAAAGAAAAAACACATTGTTACTTTTAAAAGGAATCTCAGCAAGTAGATATCATTTATCATTTACCCAGCTTGTATACACACAAAACACGTGAACATAAGAAATAAAGAAGGTCATGCGTGTAAACCCAAGCTTCTCTAAGCACATTAAGATATAGGCCTTCATTGAGAAAATGGGATATAAAATAAAGTCAAACATGATAAAGAAGATGCTCATGCTATGAACCAAGCTACTCTAAGCACATTATGATACGCTTTCATTGAAAAAATGGGATAGAAAAGATAAGACCAAGAAATCAAATGAAAGGAAACTAAGAAACAAAATCAACAACCAACATATCTCTTGCCAAAAGATAAGCCCATATTTGATAGATAAGGTCCATTATAGGAAGGATACATCTATTAGGACATCATTTGTTTTGATAATGACCATGTCATAGGAAAGATAATTTTGTTAGGACATGAAAGAATTTTTTATATAGTGATACCAAAAGATAGGAAACAAGCTATGTAAGCCAAAGATTTAACTCAATAGCTGACATTTATTTTTCTCATGATTTTCATTAAAGCCTAAAATTTTAAGATTTTCATATGATCTCAAGATACAAGAATCCAGACCGACACCTAGGTAAAGGGAAAGATACCCCCAGTTTGGTATAAGATCACTTATTATGGGATTTATGGATTGACTATGGTGTGATAGGTGGATACGTGGATGATAGGAGAAGAGATCTCCAAAGGTTTTATTTCAAGGAATGAGAAAAAATAATTCTTTGGATAAAAAGACGATGTCTAAAGGACATGGATTGTAAGGATTTACATTGTTAAAAACATAATTGGACAATGTTTTCTCCCAACTTTACCAAGATCAAAGTACCAAGGATAAGGTGATGGATAGGATAATAAAGATAAAAATAAGGAAGTAAGAATTTATTTGGATGGAATGAGGGGTATGTGGTGGAATGGAAAAATTAAGGGTGGATTAAGATTTTGAACAAGTCAATTTGGACTCCCTTTTAGTTCATGTTTTGATATGTCTTATTTGGATAGGGATGGTAGAATCTTGTGGAGGAGTAGGATTGTGACATGAAAGGATATTTTTATCTTGACATGGGAGGGGATCACTACATGGAGTGAAAGGTATGGGATCATGATAGGTGAGAGGATCATTATATGGAATGGAAGTGAAAAGGATACCTTTCTCATGAGGTGACATGGAAGAGATGCTTAGATCTAGAGATGGAGTGGGATTATGAAGTGAAAGGAAGATATCTAGATCTTGAGATGGAAATGGATCATTGGAAATGATACTTTGATATTTATTAATAAGTGGATCATTGGATGTTATTTTGTACCTGCATGTTGCAATTGTGCACTCGAGAATTGTTTTTTTTTATGGGAGAGATTCCTTCTACTCAATCTATGGTTTATTCATATGGAATAGAAGCATGATTGGATCCTTTATTATGGCTATTTTTATTTAAAGGTTCCCCTTTTCTATTATTAGGGATAGGATCCTTGAATATCCTTAGATCATTGTTAATTGAAGGTTGAATGTTTTCACTAACATCAACTTGATTTATAAGGTCTTGCATAAGATTTTTCAATTTCAAGCAATATAAATCATATGTCACTTGATCCTATATAGTACACAATATCCAATCTCTTTATACCATGGAGGTTTGATACATGGTTCCTTATTTCTTACTTCGGCTAAGGTGATAAGTTTAGCTTGAACTAACTTTTTCAAGGCAAATTCAAGAGATTGACCTAAAGGAGTGAATTATATTTTAGACAGATTGTTTTGCCTAGGTGGCCTTCTACCACCTTGATTATTTTGAGGATTTTTCTCTTCCAATTGCAAGGTAGGTTGAACACTCTTAACCAATTTTGTATCTACCATACCATCATTGATAATGTCCTTATTTTGAGTCCAAATCCTTGGTTTATCTTTAGATATTGAAGGGTTATCCTTATGATCTTTAGAATTTTTTATAATACCCTCATCAATGAGAGATATTTCTATTTCTATTTCCCTTTCAATGATCTCATCAAAGGTACTAGCACATTATATTCTCAGGTCCAAAGTCAATTTGTTGTTTAGATTTTGGGAAAAAAATGTAAATAAGTTGCTTTTTAGGAATAGGATAAGGGAATTTTCCTACCATGTTTCTCCACCCTTGTAAAAAGGACACAAAGTATTCTCCATCATTTTTTTGCATTACATAAATCATTCTTGGATATTTCATGATCAATGTTATATGAAAAATATGTAATGAATTTGACTTCCAACTCGTGAAAGGTTTTCATCCCATGAGGTAAATATGAAAACCACTCAATAGCTTGACCTCCTCTACTTCTAGGAAACAGGAAAATTAGATGTGTTATTATAGGATACCTCTAGCCAAGCTATGTAAAATTCCCTTAAGTGTTCCCTTGGATCGCCTATTCCTTTGTATTTCTCAAATCAAGGAATTTCAAAGTTTTGAGGGAAAGGGACCATGATATAATAATTTTCAAAAGGATAGGGACATATGTATTGCAATATATAGCTCTTCTTCATGTGACCCATCCCCATGTTTGTAACCATTTTCCTCAATTCTTGATTTTTTTGTCCCAAGTCATTTGTAGATGTGGATGGAGGTACACTTGTGGAAATGTATTGGTGTTGATATTGATGTTGTTGGTGTTGATTCAAGGAAATGTGATGTTGTTGAGGTTGACTTGGTGGAATGTAATTTTGTTGGTGTTGACTTGGTGGAATTGTCATATGTTTCATGCTTATAGTATCCATATTTAAATAAGATTCAACAAAGGTAGGTGATTGTTTTAATAGAAATGGAACTTGATGTGTCTCTTGGTAAGTGCACCATTGACCTTTTGATGTGTCAGGTGGAGAAGGTGGTGAGTATGTGAAATTAGAAGTCACCTTTTCCATTGATGTTTGCATTAGGTTTGATTCACTTGTTTCTATCCCAATTTAAAGATTAGTGAGATCTACATCCTTGATAATATGAGTGGGTATTTTAGAACCTTTTTGAGCCAACACTTGAAGGTAATGATTAGGATTTTTCTCAAATATCATTTCCATTAGTTTCATTGCTCTAGGGTCTTTCTCAAGTTCTAGAAAATTTTCGGATGTGCGTCCTTCACCACCCGCCATGTGAGGTACCTTTAAAGGCTCATCATGAAGTAAGGATGGTTTAGAAGATGTTCCTTGCACATGTTGACCCATACTTCCTAGAATGTTCAATTCTTCCTATGCCATAGAAAAAAGGACCCTTTGCTTGACATGGGATTAATTCATAATAAAATGGAATTAATGAGGCTTTAATCTAGTGTTGTGAGGCATTTTACGCATCCACACTAAGTCTTGGACCCTTGTAAATGAAATAAAATGTATTTATTGACATCTTGTGAAGGTGTTGTGACGTGTTGTAAGACATTTCTACATTCTTCTAGACTTTATTTTTTACAACTCACCTAAAATTCACCTTTTCATCACTAAACAAGTCTTATTTTGAAGTGTTGTAAAGTCTTGGAACCAACTTTCACACTTTTCTAGGCACATCTTCACTATTTATCCCTTTCTTATATTTTATTTGACCCCTTTATGCCCTCATATGTCTTAATTAAGTGTATATTTTAATGTAAACCTGACAAACAACATTAAATGCAAGTTAGTTCCTGACACCCACTTTCAAGTCCAAGGTGGGACCCATTCTCCATGGTGGTGAATGGGTCCTTCTTGGCTCTAATTTCAAAATATTTTTTAATTTATTTTTGGGTTTTATTAAAAATCACTTGATGTCGGCCTGTGATGAGGTATGAATAGGTGACTAAGGAATAAGAGTATATAAAGATGTGTTTTTCTCCTCATTTTACATCTCTCTCATTCATCTCTTAATATCATAGCTCATTCACACCATTCATCAAGCAAGTTAGGGCTTTCACATTACAAGTCATTAATTTAGCTTCCTAAGACTTTCAAGGGAAGATCCTACATGTTATGTTGTAGAATTTCAAGATCAATCATCATGGAAAGGTAATAAACTCCATTATTGCATGTTTCATTCCTTTCTTTCATCATTTTGGTCTAATTACCTAAAAGGGGTTTGACTAAGGAAAACCCCCATGCCCTAACACTCAACATTTCTTCTTCTCTTCTTGTGTGTTTGCAGATTTAGGTCCTTTAGAAGCTTGGAAATCATTGAAGATCAAGTTGAAAATTTGATAAATTCCTCTCTTCATTCAACAATTCAAATAATCAAGAAGAACTCATTTTCAAACCCCTAAATCAAAGTTTCAGAAGTAGACATTTGTAGAAGTCCGAAGTGCAGATTGGAAGCTCCAGAATCCACTCTTGAATATTCAGAAATTAAAAAGTGGACTCATTCGCCATGAGTAGCGAATGAGTCCCACTTCTAACTCAGTTTTTTGTTTTCTACATTTTTTGATATCCTTTTGGCAGAAATAGGTTCTGACTCAATTTGGCAGAACTAGGACTGATTTGCGCAGAATGGCGAATGAGTCCCTCTAGTCTTGAAAAACAACATCAACAATGTATTTTAAATGTAATTTCCAGTCTTCATCAAGGTTTTAGGTGCATAATTTTAGTTTCATTAATTTATGTTTAGTTTTACATTTGTTTCTAGTTTATTGTTGCATTACATAATGTTTTTTCAAACAAGTTGTTTTCCTTTAGTTTCTACTCATTAGCCAATCAATCTCATTCGTTCCTTGCATTCAAGCATTATATCTAGGCATATTGCATCCTTATTCTATTCATATTGCATTGGATTTGAATGTAACATGAGCATTTTTGGCCCATCTTTCTCCTTCTAGGTGAAAAACCCTAGGAAAGCTAGAAAGCAAGTGGGTGCTAAAAATCTATGCTACACTTCCTTTATGGGTTTCCATTTTTTTCTTAAATTGAGATCTTGTAATTAGCATATGCAATATAAGACCGTAGATATTAAAATAAGATTTTATTTTAACAATTTTGATTTTTGTTGCTCAAATCCAAAATAGACCAAATCTAAGTTGGAGATCTCCCAATGATAATAATGATATTAATAGATAAAATGATAGATCCCACTTGAACTAGAATTATGAGTTCAAGCAAGGAGATATTGATAAAGTTCACTTGAACTAGACTTATGAGTCCAAGGAAACTTGATAAAGAGTGGAGATACCCAACTCAAGAGTAGCCTTGTGACTCTCAAGATGGTATATCCACAAATGATTTGATATGATAAAATAAGAGATAGGAAATTCAATTTGAACTTTGATAAACTTTGATAATGATATGACAAGATACCAAAAATTTGTCCAGTCCTCAAATAGTATGAAGGAAAATAAGGCAATGCAATAAAAGATCTTGTTTAAGCATTGTTTTATTTGATAGTTTTATATTTTACCTTTGATTTTTTCATTATTTTGGAATGTTTTGATTTTTAATGATTTTTGAGATACACAAAGATATAATGAAAAAGACAATGTCCTAGGCTCAATTTTTGAATGGATAATTCCTTTCAATTACAAGTGGAGATGGTGATCTAAACAATCAATCGTGCAAGATACATTAACAAGCCTACTCAAGTGGGTATGGAACAGGGAAAACTTTAAGAAACCCCCCACTCGGTGAAGGTGTAAAATCTTGGTGAATCTTTTATACTTCCCGATAAAAATATTAATTTTAGTGGAAATTTTTTTCATTTTTTGTGAAAAAAAAAAGTCCATTGGCAAATCTTTTCTAATCGCTAGAAGTCTGTGGAAAATCCTAGCGAACTGCAATTTTTTTAAAACCACTAAAATTTTTCCATTGGCGATTAAAATCTGTTTTCAAACCAATAAAATATTTCGATTGACGAATTAAACCTGTTTTCAAACCAGAAAAAAAAAATTGTTGCTGATTAAAACTTTTTTCAAACTAAAAAATAAAATTCATTGGTGAATTAAACCTATTTTCAAATGATTAAGAAAACAACATTGGAAATTTAAACATAATATCAAACTAATAAAAAAATGCAGTGGCGAAGTGTCAATGCAAATTTTCCTAACCTTAGTTGCAAGTGTCAAATCCTAACCTTAGTTGCAAGTGTCAGTGGGGTCGAAGGTTTTGAAAACTTCAAAACTTCAGACTTTGGTTCTAAGGTTCCAAGTTTTAGTGACCACGCGACACTATGGACCATGACCATTCGATGAATTTTCAATGGACGACTGTAGTTGCATTCTGGAAGTATATCTCTCAAGCACTAGATTTGAGAATTTAAATCTCTGGAATTACACTAGAACTGTTAGATTTTCATAAATCAATGGTTGATATTTTATTAATTATTTAGGTCTATCAGTCATCCTACTCTTGTTTACTGTTTAATATTTACCTAAGTTAGACCAAAATATTTTATGACAAAGCCTTAAATCTTAACTCTTTAATCCTAAGGGTTGAGTCTCGTCAACCTAGTGACGTCCCCATTTTAAATTATGCATGTGCATAAAGTTTTTTTTAAAAGAGGGACCGTTCGATGAATTTTTGATGGACGGCTATAGATGCATTCCAAAAGTAAATCCTTGAAGCACTAGACTTACGAACTAAAACCTATAGAATAACACTAGAACCATTAGATTTTCATAAGTGAGCAAAATTTATTGTGACTTATTAGGAAATTGATAATCATTAAGGTAAAATGAGACATTTAATTCTCTCTTTTCAATGCATCGAAGTACTCTACCTTTCATTTATTCTATTGAAATTCTCAATTTGGTTGTGGTACTAGGCAGCGGCACAGATTAATACCATATGAATAGCCAGAGTGATTGATTAGATAGCTTTATATTGAAAACTGTGTGATGTACTATAGAATCGTAGATGATGATGTCAATAATCCAATGATTTTGATAATTGACTGCTTGCATGGTACTGTTGATTTTGACAATTGATAGCTTGTCAGCTTGAGCTATAGTTTGTAACTTTGCATGTAGCCACCTTGAGGTACCAATTAAGTTGGATTTTTGGTTTCAGTGAATCACAATTATTACTAGTTAGTAGTAATTATACACAACCTCAGAGTTCACACGTGACATGTGTGAGGTGTACAAGGGACCAAGCTGGTAGTTGCACTTTTGGCCCATAAATAAGGATAATGAGCACAACTAAAATAATTTTTTTAATTGTCATAAGGGTTTTCATTTTGTAGGGTTAATAACTTAATAAGGATTCAGGAAGAAGATGATGTGTATTATTGGGGATGCTCTAAATTCTCCTACCTCCAGTTATATAGTTACAGAGTAAAAGACCAATTTCCTTCAAGTTTAGAATGGGTGGAATTGGAAAGAAGTTGATTTGGTTCACCTGACTTCTCAGACAGGTTTTGAACCAGGATGAGGAGCTATGATGGCCATAAGTGCTATCCCAATGCATGGAGGCTATAAGTAGAAGATGGGAGCAATTTTACTACTCCTCATCGTCTACATGGTTGGCCAAAAGAGTCTCTTACATTTATTTTGAGACACCATGGCCTACCAGGCAAGCCCCATGCATTTATTTTAAGTGCTTATCTTCTGCATGGGAGCAATTTTACAACCCCTCATCTTCTAGTTGTGCAATGTGCTATTAATGTGACATTGTAATTCATTTTATTAAGGCCTTTGCAACATTAAGTTTTCAACCCCTTGGCCTTGATGTCAATCCTCTCGCATTAAAGTTTAAAGAAATAAAACACATGTTTTATGTTTATTATTTATATCATAAATTACTCAACCGTTCAATAAACATTTGATGTATGGTTGTAGTTGCATTCCAGAATGAAATGCACAGAGTGCTATGCTTGCGAACTTAAACCTCCAGAATCACCCTATAACCGTTAGATTAACAAAGATCAATGGTTTAGAATTTGTTGTCAATGCATGAGTAAGATTTCATTAATGGCTTGTTTTAACGAGTAGACATTTTGGTGTCATTCACTTTAATATTCAAAAAACAACACTTTCTATTGCTAAGTGATTTTATTTTGAAGTTAGAGTGTCAGCACGGGGAGATTTCAGTCTTCAGTTTGTTCATTGCAATGCACCACCCTATTTTGGGTTCCACAGTTCCACTTCCAACAAATCCATTCCAGTAACCAAGTTTCAAGTTTCAACCCAGTTTCAACTTCAAGAATCAAAACTCAAAATCCAGGTAAGTTAAAGAATTCTTGTGGCTATGTTTCATCGATTGACGTTTCTTAAAATCTTATTTTTTCAAACTTTGAAGTTTAGGTTTACGGTTAAGAGGCTTAAGAATTAAGAAAAATTAAGGACTAATAGGGAATTCACAAATTTCATATTGTTGATTGTATCAACATGTCTACCACCAGTACCACTAGAGCAATGTCAGATAAAAAAATACATTATGCAAAATTGCTTAAAACCCCAGGTTTCACTGATGAATACCATGATATTTATGATGTTGAAACCTATGGTAGGCATATTGTTGGCCTCCTACAATGATTTCATAACTAATCCTTTACCGTCATGATTTAGAGATTGGACATCTAACCTGAATAGCCATTTAATCATCATGAAGGTACATTTAACTTGTCAACCCAGGGACGTGAACTTGAAATGGGTCAGCACTATATGTGCACTAGGGGCTCAAGTACTCATTGCATGCTACAGCTAAGAAACACAATACTAAAAGTAAATTGCTTGAAAGTGAATAAATCAAATGTTGAATATCAACCAACAACTATACTTATGCTGAAATGTGTGTAGAAATAAAGATTTGAGCAACAAACAGGAAACTACTCTATCTACTTTGGCTACAGGAACAAACACAAAATGGACTTCTAGTGGTTGTAGGAAAAGTGGATGCCAAATTTCTAACTAAGTACAAAACAACAAGTAATACTGAACTAATGCTAAACTAAGAAGACAAATTACTCACCAAGTGGACCCCCTTGGATAAGTATCCTCTAAACTAACAAGAACTTAGATGCTCAAACTCACAACTTTATTTTATTCACTGTAAATCATCCATACAAAGAGTAATGTATCTGTATCACTAGAGAAATGAGAGTACAATGTAAAATCATGCAACTTCCTAAAGGAGCATCAAATTATTACTTATACTACAACCAAATGAGGCAGTCAACTCCACGACTAGGAGGATGCCATTTAGGGAAAGCAAGAGAAAGTGGAGTGATGGCGGTTACGCATACATGGAATCCATTCAGACATGCAAGTCAAGCACAGATCCAGAACAACAGTATTGCCCATGCATGCTCGATCATTAAGGTTCACTACAAGGCGGTTACATTCAGTTGCATGAAGAATCTATGTTGCCTGTTGCCTTTGACTTGGAGTGATTTCTTAGCTGGACGTTATGGTGCATGCCCAGCTGGCGGTGTCTTCCTCAACTTGGTGTATTAAATCTACATGTCATGATTAGTATGCATAATAACTGCACATCAATAACCACTCTAAGAAACATTCATTAATCACATGCAAAATCAATATAGATGACCCACATATTATGCCAAAAATCATTAAAGCTTGCTGAGATAGGGTAATGTGAAATGTCAATGGTTTGAGGAAACATTATGCCAATACCAAGACTTAAGCATTAAAGCGCATGAAATCTATGAGAAAATAGACTATAGATTCTACCCAAAACTAAACCAAGAACTAGGCTCATCACTCCCCCCAACCTAACGTTTTGCTGGTCCTCCAACAGGGGAAGAGTTATTCTTCTGCCTGGTCAAAGTTCTGAAATTTGCAACTAAGAGTTGTCCAATATCAGTGGTTGCAGTACATGAATCAGGATCCCAATAGAATCCTCCCAATCTGTTGAATATGTTTCATCTCTACCTTTCTACAACAATGTCGCTCTAGTAGAATTTGTAATTTGGCACGGGCTACAGGAGCATGGGTGGCTAAAAATTTAGGGGAAGCCAAGACCATCCTTGAGTTCTTCCAATTTGAATATGTCTCTCAATTCTTTTTAATGTTGCAGCATAATTTTGGATGGAATGAGGCTCAGCCTGTTTTAGCTCATCAGTCAAACTATTCCATCTCTAAGATAAACATCTCCTCATGGTTTCCTCCTTTGCTGCTATTTTTACTTCATACTCGGTGTAAACTTCCTCAATCCAAGGCATAATCCTATTACCATAGCTTGGTCTGAGCAACATTCTATGCCATTCTCTGTGAATATCCCTTGGGTTTCTTGATTCATCTCTAATAGGAAGAGGGATATCGGACTCCAATTTTTTATAAGCACCATGTTGTTGTCCCCAACTAATCTCATTTTGCACCCAAGACATGTATGCTCTCAACTGAACAACCCCAACATATAGCAGCAGGTTCCAATAATGGTCTTTTGTGACAACATAAATATGTAAATAAAATTCACATAACAAATTCTTCATTTCAAGGGACGTAATCCTATAAGCATTGAAAAATTCCATAGGGGTATCAATAGAAGGATTCAAACCTGACGCAAGTCTTGGCATAGACCCTTTGGGGTTCTCTACATTCCAAAATATTTGGCGCTAAAGCTACCATCTCATCTACTCTCTACTTTAGGGTAGCAATTTATGCATCTTTTTCTTCAATCTCTTCATCCTTGTTTTGAATTTCCTTCTTCAACTTTTGTTTCCCCTTTTTCCATTCTTCGTCCCTTCTTTGTATCTCTTTCCATAAACTCAAAATTGTTTCATGTATTGTAAAACTAGGAGGATTATGAATGCCTACCAGTCTTTTTGTTGATCCAGTGGCTCCTCATATGGCACTATTTACATGGACTTGGGTTGTCCAGTTGTCTATGGATGTGGGGGTACTATTTATTCTTCCTTCTGCTGCAGGGACTCTTGTTCATGCAAGAACTCCTGCTCTGGTTCTAGTTGTTGCTGCAGGACATCTTGCTTAAATGCTGCAGGAAGTTCTGATTTTCCTCCAATTCTTCTACAATGCTAACAAGATCGGTCATTGTTATGTTTGTTGCTCTCTTAAATATGTCTTCTTCTTTTTCAACATGCTTAGGTGCTCCATTGGAGCTTCAGGATCATCATGTGAGATCTCACCAGGTTTAGGGCTTTCCTAAAGAGGTGTACCAGTCGCAGGCCCAGATGGTCTTGATTTCCTGGGGGGTCTTTCATGTTTTCCTTTGGCTATAGGAGGAACAGTATCAGCCTTCCTCTTTTTTGGACTTGGCACTTTTATTTCTACAGGTTGTGTTTTAGCCTTTCCTTTTCTCATTTCTACCTCTCTCAACTATGCCCTGGTTTTCATGAGGGTTTCAAGTGGAACTTCATCATCAAAATCCAAGGAAAGGCTTTCTTTTTTCAAGTGCTTTGTTCCAGAAGAACTAATTTCTATGGTTTCCTCAGTTGCAAGAGGATTCATGCTAGATCCAACCCCAGAGGTTGAATCATTCGGAATGGTTTCAACCATGCTTACTCTCCTGCTAGATCTATGGGATCAAGGTATAGCCCTAGGTGGAAAATGCTCAACATTGACAAACTCCTCCTTGTGATAATCTTGATCAACCTTAATAAATTGTTCCCAATTCATTCCAGAAACATCACGTAGAGATTTTTCAACTAGCAATTTAATCAAGCAATGGTGGGAAACAAAATTATCCCTACCTTTCTGGGTCTCAACCACCATGATTGAGAGAATATTGTACAACACATTGGGAACATTCATCCTCCTCCAGTGCCTTATGTGATTTAAAAGATTGAAATGGATAGAATGCAAATTTTATTGGCGACCCTCACAAGTGATGTGTTTGATGACATACACAACTATCTACTTCCACAGCTCAAGAAAAGACACTATTTTTGTGCCCTGCTTGTCTATGCTCAATGGGGGGTTGTTTGGCTCTATGAATTTAGCCCTAGGGTAATTTTCACCATCAACAAGTAACCTTGTAACTTCTACAATTCTTTCCTCTGTTGCCACAACTTCTAACCCTTTCACTGTGGTTTTTCCTTTTGAAAATGTCTGGGAAAATTCAAGGGAAATGCCTTCATCAAAACCATCCAACTTCAAAAAGTAATCTATCCAACCACAATTTTGAAATTCGGCTAGGAATTGTGCATCCTGTAGTAAAATATCATGCACTATGGGTTCGTTTCGAACTAACCCACCTCCCATTGTCTGCAATCAAACAAATTTTCTGCAACTTCTTTTCCTACAATTTCCCTTCTGAAAATCAAATGCACTTCCCTACAATGTCTGCTAATTTCCAGTGCCCGTGTTGACTGAATTTTCTTTCTTTTTTTCCGCCTTTTTGCAACTCAAGATTATGATAGGGAAATAATGGCATGAAAATGAGTGATAAAGGGAAATTATGATAGGAAAAATTGGTGGCTGCAATCATTGTCACTTCACGTATGCAAATCGTTCTCTTACTTGGATTTCAAATCAACTCATTCTAAAAATTTTGTCGCAACCTAATATAATTTGACACATGGAAAATAAAATATTTGCATCATTTTTGTTCCCCTCCCCCAACCTAAATTTGGACATGTGTCGACACATGTGAGATGGGAGTGGCAATTGACAGGAAATGATGGCATTTATGCAAATACCTATACTAACATACAGTGATTAAATGAATATACTTAAAAGATGATCAAAGATAGAAATTAATGCACACATACCTCAGTGTGTGGAAGATTTGCTACAAATATTGTGGATAAAGTAACGCTTTCCTTATTGGAAAATGAATCGAGCAAGGAATGAAGTTGAGGTGGAATGAAGAAATGGAAGATGACGAAGAAATGGACTTCCACACAACTGAAATTCTTTATTATGAAAAGTGTGTACCTCAATTAGGTTGAAGGAGGGACACTAGGTCCACCACCTTCAACTGCAAGAAGCTAAGTGTTGGCTGAATTGATGCAAGAACTCTTCTTTAGAAGCTGGCTTATGATATAATCTGAGTCGATGACCATTGACAACTAATCTAAACCTAACATGATCAATGATGGTAAGTTGAACAACTCCATTGGGAAAGACCTTAGAAACTTTGTATGGTCCTAGCCACCTTGTCTGGAATTTTCCTGAATTGTCCTGGTATCATGAATCATAGAGCAAGGCCCAATCTCCTGGTTTGAACTTCTTATCCTTGATAATTTTTTCATTCCAATTGATTCTCTAATTATGCACTACTTTTTTATGTTGTAGGGTTTCTCTTCTTATTTCATCCAAAGCATTTAGCTGCATGATTCTTTCTCTCTGTGCTTCAAAGATATCCATCGCTAAATCCACTACAGTTCATAGATTTTTATGTTAAAATTCAATTGGCATCATAGTTGTCTTTCCATACAGCAACTCGAATGGGGTGAAGTCTATAGTTGTTTTCCATGTTGTCCTGTAGGCCCAAATAGCTTCAGGTAATCTATTTTCCCAATCTTTCCTATAGATAGCTAATGTTTTAGTCAGACTGGCTTCAATTTCTTTGTTTGTCACCTCAACTTGGCCATTAGCCTGGGGGTGATAAGGAGTAGACTTTTTCTGCCTGATATTGTACTCATCTACCAGTGCTATAACAAGATTTGATGTGAATTGTGGCCCTTGATCAGCCACTATTTCCCTTGGAACTCCATATCTTGTGAAAATATCCTCATAAAGAAAATATGCAACCTTGTTATCTCTTACATGCTTCATGGCCTTAACTTCTACCCATTTTGTTACATAATCAGTTCATACCAATATATAAGACTTACCATTTGATGTAGGGTCGATCGGTCCCACAAAATCCAATCCCCACTTGTCAAAGGGAGTGATTACTATCTGAGGGTAGAGTGGCATCTCATCAAATCTGGTTGGTCTACCCATTCTTTGGCATCTATCACATTTTCTGGTATACCTTATTGCATCCTTGTGGAGTGTTGGCCAGTAATATCCTGTGTTCAAAATCTTCATCATTGTCCTTTTGACCACAAAGTGTCCTCCACATGGTTCATTATGACATGCATGAAAAATGCCATATGTATCATCTTCTCTCACACATCTTCTCATGACATGGTCAGGTCCTGTATAAAACAAACATCCAGCAATCCAAGAGAAAGGAAAGGATTTTTCAATGAGTTTCCTTTTCTCTTTTGGGGAAAAGTGAGAAGAAACTCTACCTGTAACCAAGTAATTGGCTATGTTAGCATACCAAGGTATTTGCACACTAAGAGAGAATATATGCTCATCAAGAAAAGAGTCATCTATGGGTTGATTGTCTTCTGATGTAGTTAGCCTTGAAATAAAATATGCAACAACACTAGCCTTCCTTGGCTTATCTACAATGGTTATATCAAACTCCTTCATCAATAATAACCATCTTGCCAATCTATCTATGATTAAAGTTTTATTCATGAGATATCTAATGGTTGCATGATTAGTGTGCATAAAGATTTGGTAGCCCATTATGTAATGTATGAATTTTCTCAGTGCATAGATTGTTGTAAGCATTTCTTTCTCTATCACTCTATAATTGAATTAAGCTCCTTGTAAATTTTTGTTGACAAAGTAAATAACATTTTCAACAGCTCCCTCTTTTTTTCCTAAGACTACTCATATGGTATAATCTAATGCATTAGTGTGAATGTGGAAAGGAAGCTCCCAATTGGGTCCCTTGAGTACAAGAGCATGAGTCAATGATGCCTTCAAGTCAGAAAATGCCTTGTCACAAGCTTTAGTCCACTGAAATTCAACATCTTTAGTGATAAGGGTATTTAATGGTGTTTCTACCTTGCTGAAATCCTTGATGAATCACCTATAATATCCCGCATGACCCAAGAAACTCCTAACATCCTTATGTTTTGCAAGTGTAGGAATAATTGTAATTACCTCAATTTTTGCAATATCTACTTGAATTCCCTTGTAGGAGATGTAGTGGCCAAGAACTACACCTTCTTGCATCAGCATAAAGCACTTTTCACTATTTAAGGACAAGTTTTGAATCTTTTTAGGACTCTTTTGAGATTCTCTAGTGCTTGGTAAAAATCAACACCATAAGTGGTGAAGTCACCCATATAAATCTCCATGCAATCATGAGAAATGTCTGAAAAAATACTAATGACTACCCTCTAAAAAGTTGTAGGTGCATTGCACAAGCCAAATGGGAGTACCGAATAGGAATAGGTCCCCCATGGACAGGTAAATGTGGTCTTCTCCTGGTCTTCTGATGCAATTTGGATTTGGTTCTAGCCATTGAATCCATCAAGAAAAGAGAAGTATTGCTTTCCTGCAAGTGTGTCCAAAACTTGATCAATGAAGGGTAAAGGAAAGTGATCCTTCTTGGTGGTAGCATTAAGTTCTCTATAATCAACACAAACTTGCCACTTCCCTCAATCATTAATGCAGACACCCACTGACTATCTAAAATGGGGTAGATAAATTCTGCATCTAGCATTTTTTGTAGTTCTCCTTTCACAATTTCTCTTAGTGTAGGGTTAATCCTTCTTTGTGGCTGTCTTATTGGAGTGCAATCATCTCTAATATAAATTATGTGGGTACAAAGTTTAGGATCCAATCCCTTCATATCATGATAATTCCATGCAAATGCATGTTGATGGGCCTTAATAGATTTTCCAATAACACTTGTTCTTCATTCAACTTACTATTAACATTCAGGTAATTTCCCTCTAACACTTGTACTTGTGTAGTTAATTCTATCATGGTTGCTTCATTAACACATGGTACTTTTAGTTCATATGGAAACAATGCATAGAATGTATATGTTGTTGTAGGAAGTCTGTCTACAGGAATAGTGTCTACAGGAATATTGTCTGCAAGAACAGTGGCTGTAGGAAGATTGTTTGCAAGAGAAATGTCTATAGGAACAGTGGTTGCAGGAAGAACAGGCAGAAGTGTCCTGACTAAAGTAGAATATGAGGCTTCCTCCACTCCATCATGGTTCTGAATGATGTTATTCAACACTTCATCCTCATCTTGGAGTTGGATGAAAGAGCTTCTACCTAGCATCATAAGTTGCACCACAAAGTTAACTTCCTCAGCCTCTTCACCAACTTGTGGCCATGGGTATGTGCAGGATCATGATGGGCCAAAAAGTGGCAATATGATGGGTATGTGGCTGACGACTAATTTTTTACCCAAAATTGATGAAACGAAAAGGGTTTTTAGAGGAGATTATCAGCTTTCCATCAATATAAATTATGCTTTAATTTGAATTTAATAAGTAATTATTATTCATTTTCTATTGAAATTATGACTAAAGTCCTAATTAATAGGCTGATTGAAAAACACCTATAGCTTTCCAATGGTATCACATTTATTGAATCCAAAACATGCATCACATTCTATGCTTTACATACTATAGGATTAAAAAAGAAAAATTGAATTTCATGAAGTTTTGACCAAGTTAAGGTGGTCAGACATACGAATTTTTATATTTTTTAAAAAGTTGTAATAAAAAATTCATAATTAATTATTTACTTGGAAAAAAATTCAAAAAATATGCATCACATCGAGGCATGAGTCCTCTACTTATATCTGAAATATTATCAAAAATATTATCATTTTATTGTGGTTAGGGTGGTTAGACAGGACACCTACTTCTTATTTTTCCCGAAATTTAAGTACCACTACATTGAAATTTCAAATTTTCACCAAATAGATTTTTTTTGAAAAAAAAACCTAGTAGTTTAGAAACTACATTGAATTTGCTACAGATTCTATTCTTACATATTTTTGAAATAATATAGATAACTTATTCAAATTTTTATGTCAAGTTTCCTAACTCTGATTTTTATGAATTTTTTGCCACTTAAGGGCCTATGTTTTCCATGATGATCCTGCACATACCCCCATACAGAATCTTCTTCATCATGAGATGGTTGAGCAGGTGGATAAAGAATAAATTTTTTAGTACTCCTTCCATCTGAAATGGTCATGTCACCGGACCAACATCCAATGTATGCATCTGCAGTTGCCAGCCAAGGCCTTCCAAGAATAATGGGATACCCACCTAGTGTAGCCTTAGGAGAGAGAATCATAAAATATGTTGGATATTCCCAGGAGTCTAGTACTACCACAAGATCCTCCACTACACCATAAGGCTTGACAGTAGAGCTATCAGACATTTGTAGGATAGTAGAAGTAGATCTCATACTTGTAATATTTAGTTGTTGCAAGATGTCTTTGGTCATTACATTGATTGATCACCCTAAATCAATTAGAACATTCTTCACTTGGATTCCATTTATGACAATTGTTACCACAGAACTGCCTAGGTCATTATACTTGGGAATAGTCACTTTTCCCAACATGATATCAACTAGTTGGCCCACCACATGAACTGTAGTTTGGTCTTTCTTCTTTCTTCTTGGATTCCTAAGACAAGCTTCCTTAATAGCTTCGTTGTAGATTGCAACATCTTTTATGGCCTGAAATAGGGGTATTTGAACACATATATGCTTTCGTTGGTTGAGGATGTCAAAAGTGGTATCCTCTTTTTCTTCTTTCTTCTTGGCAACTTCAAGTCTCTGAGGAAATGGTGGTTCTTACTTGGTCTGCTTAGCTTGGACTAGTTCAGGATTTTTAGGTGCATTTGGCTGAATAGGATCATTCAAAGGCTCCTCCTCCTCTTCCATAGGAAGCTCAGTAATGATGGGCTTGGAAGGGGTTGGTAGTGTGGTTCTTGAACGCAAGTGGATATCACTTACACTCATAGCATATGCAGGGAATTGATTTCAATCGACAGAATATGCAGGCTATTGCTGTGGTTTGTTATTAGGGTTGGGTGTGGGATGAGTTGGTAGCTGAGTTGGTTTAGGTACATTTGAGCCTGGATTAGCAGGTGGAGGAATTATAGCCTATTTTTGGGGCTGAGAATGTGGTTGCATGTAACTAGTGTTCTGAGTAGGCCAATTTTGTCCTCCTCTCCATTAATTTGTTTGTTTCCAATTCCCTAGAGGTGGTTGCTAGTGCCCTTGAAATTGCTGCCAATTCCCTTGATGTTTCTACCATTGAGGTGGAGGACTCTGATGACTAGGCCAAGTGTTTGGAGGGTTACTCCAAGGCTATAGTGGATATCCTCCATAACTGGGTGGATATGGGGATTTCCATTGATTACCAGATGAATAAGAGTTAAAATATGGTCCAACATAGGATAGTGGATTTGGTGGCATACCTTGTCTTGGAGCCCAAGGCTTCCTTTGTGCAACATAGTAGGCTTGGTATTCTTCAATCTAAATTGGCTTGAACTCAAGTGGAACCTGCTTGCTTTCCAGGCTAGCTACCATCTTACATCTACAGTTCTTCCTCTTTTGTCTACAATGGGGACAATACTCTGTCAACATCATCTTTTTGTCCTGAAGTGTATCTAGCTGAGTAGCTAGATTGTTGATAATATCTTGCTTGAAGTCTTCCAGCAAATGAGTGATCTCCATTCTTGAAACTCCATCGGTGGTTGACTTACTCATGGAAGATTGATAAGCTCTCCCTTTCTTTGAAGCTGCCCTAGAGTAATTCTAGCATATTTTCTTGATATCTTCCCAAGGAACTTGGGAGATATCTCCTCCTGCCATGAGGTCCAAAGTATCAGTGCAGTTGTCATTGATTCCTCTCAGGAAAAGAAACTTTTGTGAGTCCTCATTAAGTGTATGGTGTGGATATTTTTGCAAGAAAAACATAAACCTTGCAATATAATCTTCTAAGGTATCATCTTCCTTTTGATGCATCTTGAAAATGTCACCTCCTCTCATGTCACTAACTCTACAATATTCCTTGTACTTATCAAGGAATTTTGTCTTGATGTCTTTCCAAGTTTCCACAACATCTCTTCCAAGGCTCATGAACCATCTTCATGCAACCTAGTTCAAAGTGGTGGGAAATAACTTAAGCCTATGGGCATTAGTAGTGTAATCATAACTCCTACAAAGTATGTCAAACTCAAATAAGAGAGTATCAGGATCTTTTGTCACAAGTCCATAAAAATTGGGGAGTTTTGAGGCAGGAATGTTCTTGATGTTGTCAACTTCATTTTGATGGGCAATGGGGAAAGGAAAAGCTGGATGGTTTTGTCTATTCCTATTTGCATCACCCATGCCTGTTGGATGTGGTTCTAAGACAAAGGGGTTCTCAAGCTGATTTTGATCTTTTGAGGAGACTTCAAAGCTAGTCAGATTAGGATATGCGTCTACGAAGGGGTGTGGATCTTCTTCTTCTTCTTTTGGAGAGTTCTGGTACTCAACTAGTTGAAATGGATGAGGATTGTTAGGAAGGAATCTCCCACAAGTATCCCTTCTCCTTCCTCTATGCATGTGGTAGCACTCACTATTAGTTAGCTCACACAAAGAATTGGTAAAGAATTAGGGGAGTCATTACTTCCTAAATGAGGATATTCTAAGAAAAACTTCGAGAAATACTACAACAGGAAAAACTACCAATGACTCCAAAAGACTTCCTAGCTTGACGTCATCCCCGACAACGGTGTCAAAAGTGTTGGCCTCTTACAATGATTTCATAACTAAGCCTTTACAGTCATGATTCAGAGATTGGACATCTAACCTAAATAACCATTCAATCATCATGAAGGTGCATTTAACTTGTCAACCTAGGGACGTGAACTTGAAATGGGTTAGCACTGTATGTGCATTAGGGGCTCAAGTAGTCATTGCATGCTACAACTAAGAAACACAATACTGAAAGTAAATTGCTTGAAAGCGAATAAAGAAAATGTTGAATATCAACAAACAACTATATACTTATGTTGAAATGTGTATAGAAATAAAGATCTGATCAACAAATAGGAAACTACTATGTCTGCTTTAGCTACAAGAACATACACAAAATGGACTTCTAGTGGCTGCAAGAAGAGTCGATGCCAAATTTCTAACTAAGTACCAAACAACAAGTAATACTAAACTAATGCTAAACTAAGAAGATGGATTACTCACCAAGTGGTCCCCCTTGGATAAGTATCCTCCAAACTAACAAGAACTCAGATGCTCAAACTCATAAATTTATTTTATTCACTGTAAATCGTGCATACAAAGAGTAATGTATCTATATCACTGGAGAAATGAGAGTACAATGTAAAATCATGCAACTTCCTGAAGAATAAGCATCAAATTATTACTTATACTACATCCAAATGAGGCAGTCAACTCCACGACTAGGAGGACGCCATTTAGGGAAAGCAGGGGAAAGTGGAGTGATGATAGTAACGCATGCATGGAACCTAATTAGACATGAAAATAAAGCATAGATCTAGCACAACATTAATTCCCATGTATGCTAAATCATTAAGGTCCACTGCAAGGCAGTTACGTTCAGTTGCATTAAGAATCTTTACTGTTGGCTACCTTTCACTTGGAGCGATTTCTCAACTGGACATTATGGTGCATGCCCAGCTGATGGTGTCTTCCTCAACTTAGCATATTAAATTTGCATGTCACGGTTAGTACACATAATAATTGCACATCAATAAACACTCTAAGAAACATTCATTAATCACATGCAAAATCAATATAGATGACCCATATATTGTGCCAAATATCATTAAAACTTGCAGAGATAGGGTAATGTAAAATTTTAATGGTTTGAGGGAAACATTATGCCAATTTAAGCATTAAATTCCATGACATCTATGAGACAATAGACTATAGATTCTACCCAAAACTAGACCAAAAACTAGGCTCATCACGTACCTCAGAACTTAGATTTTCATCTGAGAATAAGGCTGCAAAGTAAATGCAATTGCAAGGTAATACTAATAGTATCATTGCACTGTGGTTAATTAGATTAGGGCACATGATGTTACATGAGGTTTTCCCTTACCCAGAATTTATAATGGTCTATGCCCTAAATTATGATGATAACAAAAGATAAATTGTTAATAAAGATAGCAAAAAAGAATTGTTATCCATTAATGCAAAACTTGGAAAAGTGTTGGCCTTGGGGTTTACAACCGAATAATTTGGAAATGTCCACATTGGCCTAGAAAAGCTTGCTAGTGATTATGAAGTAGTGGATGAAATGGAGAAAAATTCTTTCTTAAATAGAATAGTTCAGGATAGAAATAAATTGAAAGGTGATCATAAGCCTCCTTATGATTTGGATATTGTTAAACCATGGGTTCAGGATACTATCTACAAGCTAGCATTTTTCCTCGGACTGGATAGCAATTTGGAAGTGGGTGCATACCTCCTTGAAATGGTGTATCATATCCATTATGGTGTTCCACATGCCAAATATAATTTTATTGACCAGATTGTAGAATACATGCATAAACAATTTTTAATGATTAAAGGAGGTTCCACCAAGACATTTAAGTTCACAACCTACTTGTGCTATCTTTTTCTATTCAAATTCAGAGGAATGTTCCAAACCAATAAGCTTTAGATTCAGCCCTATGGTAATAGCAATCCTAAGCAAAAGAAAATGGCTCCAGTATATGAATAGACCACTATTATAAGGTTGCATGATTCTCAAAGGAACTATAGTCATTTTGTAGACCAATTTTTGGGTCCATTGCATCAAGAAATTACAAATACTCCAATGCCTAGATTTCCTATGTCATGTAGAAACTGCATTCAACTAGGAAAAGAAATACAATTGGCTGATTGGTACTTAATGGAAGAATATACTATGCAAAGATTTTATGGATTAGAAGTATAGCCATACTAACTTCCAATACATGTGACAAAAAGGGTTTTTTCTTTGGAATATGTAAGTTAGATGTAGAGTACTGATGAAAGACACTTTAGCGGTCAGGGGAAGAAGACCTTATTTCCTTCTTTACCCTTTTCATGTGGAGGGATGACATTCGAGAGAAAAGCATTTAGTTTGGCACATGATCTTTTGATTTTTTTTATTTTGATGCTATCTGTCACTGGAAGTATGATCCATGTGACACCATTAAATCAATGATTGTGCTCAGAAGGAATGTTGAAAGTAGAATTCAACATCATTTGAAGTAAACCCTTGCTTCAAAACTTGAGAAACAAGGATTCTTGGGATGAGGTCAAAGTAGCAATGAAGAAAAGTACTGCTGAGAATGGTATTTCTTTTGAACAATTGTTAGTAGAAATGATGGCATTGCATCGAAAGACAATTAGGAGGTACAACATTTTTTATGAAAAAAGTCATAACCATCTAGTAGAGTAAAAATGCCAGATTCTCTAGTGAAGGAAGTTATAGAAAAAAATTGGTCACAATAAAAAATTACTGCCTTTTGGTCTATGAGGAAGGAGCTAGGTGATCCAAGAGCTCTTGCAGAGTATGGAGATATTGAAGAAGATCTTGAGTTTAGAAAATTATGGAATATAGAGCATCTGAATGAACAAAAAGATGAAGAAAGTGATGATGATAGGGAAGAAGAAAGCCATGCCAATTTCAAACTTGGTTTAAGTGAGGCCATAAAAAAAGTATTTACTACAGGAGCAGCCATAGCTAAAAAAATGGGTTATGAAGGTGGTGGTTTGGGGTCCCAAGGACAAGGAATTCCTATAGTAATAAATGGACAACATAGAAAACCAGTTGATAAATCTAGCCTTGGAGCTAATAAAGTAGACCAAGAGAAAACAAGTAGAGCTGAAACAATTCAATTTTTTAGAGCTTCAAATCCTTGTCCTCATGGTCAGACATAATCACAACTAGGACATGCCCATAGTAGAGGGCTTAGTGCAACTAACACTACCTCTGGTGGCGATGGTATGGGTAGTATTACTAGTAGTGGTCAACATGTGCTACAACAACAAATTACACACAAGAGGACAACAACACAATATACCACATAAACACCAAGTGATCAAGGCATACAGAAGAGGCAAAGGATTTTGATAGGTCCAACTCCAAGTCACACTACCAATGGATCCACCACAAAGGATTTATTTCCAGGCACTCCCCCAATTCCAGTTAGTCTGGTAGTGACATCATTAGCAACTGCAAGTACTCCTATTCCTTCGCCATTCAACCATTCCATTGTTCCTACATCCTTGAGTTTTGATTACATTGAAGAGTTTAAAAAGAAATCATAATTGAATAAAAAATAAAAGAAGCAACTCATGGAGAGTGTGTCTACTCTAACTTCAGAGCATGCAACAACCATGGTATTACCCACATTTGACACAAGTAAAGAAATCATGGAGTACACAATTCTTGTTCCCACAGTTCAAAACAAACTAGCAAATCAGATAGCTCCATCTGAATTCGAGGTGAACAATTTTCAATTGAATTTTTCTAGACTCATAAATACTGACAAAATTAATGTATCAAAGAATAACAATGAATTGGTGTACACATCATTGCTAAAGCAAGATAGAGAGAAAAAAAGGTTGTAGACTCAAATTGAAAAGTTACAGGTAGACCTAGCAAATGAGAAAGCAAAGAGGAAAGCAGCAGATAACAAGAGCAATGAATTAGAAAAAAGAATTAAAAAAATTTACTCTACATTAACAAGCAAAGAGGATAAGTAGAATGAGACTGCAGTGAATGAACTAAAGCAAAGGCTAGATGAGAGCAATAAGAAATATGATGAGGAAAAATCCACTTTAGAAAAATTAAGACTAAGCATTGCAAATGGAAATGCACAGTGGGAACAAAAATTAGAGAAGGGGAGAAAAAGAAATGAAAGATTGGAGGAAGAGCTGATGGAAGCAAAAAATAAAATTAAGTCTTGTCAAAAAAAGTTATTTTCATTTTGTAGAGAAACAATGAGGCATATGAAACAAAAGATTTGGGATGAAATAATGCAGGGGATTGATCATTTGTGTGACATGTTTCAATTGATTGATGCTATTAGATAACATCATAATAAGCTCAACAAATATTTAACAGAGAACAAAAATGTGTTGGCATTAGAGAAATCAACAAATCAAATTCAACAAATAATCTACAAAGCTAGTGACAATGTTTTGAAATCAAAAGGGATTACTAATCGGCTTGCTACATCAATGATGTTGTCATATGTCATTGAAAAGTGTTTGAGAATGCGTGAAACAGAGAAATATTTGCATTTGGCTACAAACAAGATGAAGAAGGTGGATGAAAAAGTAAGGAACTTCACAAAGCTTGGTTTGCCAAAGGCTTTTGACACAAATGAGTGATTCGTTGGAAAGAATAATTTTAGAAAGAAGATGGAGGATGCAAGGAAGATTGATTTGAACCAATTTCCTCATAACCCAAATGTGGTGACCTATTTGGATTCCATCAAACCATTGCTAACCCTGAATGCAAAATTGATTGAAGAATCCAAGGCAGGTTCCAATTTGAATCATGAATTGTTAACAAATCTTCAAGTCAAACAGCATCAGTTAGAACAAATGACAATTCCAACACTTGAAGAGTGGAAGTTGCTAGAAAAGGTGATGCAGTGATTTAATTTTTGATAATCTGAGTTTCCAAGTTCCAACTCAGCTCTGTGTAGAGTTGTCTTTGAGCAAGATTTTGCATTGCCAATGCCTCTATGTATTCCTTCATGTGATAATCAATTTAAAATCTCAAATTCAAACTTCAGTAATGTGTTGATGTTCAATTATCTGTATTATTTATTATATCATTTGAAGAAAAATTCCGGTAGTGGTTTCAACTTCTATATACAATTTAAATGATTGTTGATGTTCAATGTTGTATATGCTACTAATACTATTTTTAATATGTTATTAATCTAATAAGCATTGAGTTGAGTGATGAATCGCTGAGCACATGCTCAATTTTTACTTTTAACATAATTAAAATATGAACTATAAGCTGATTTTAATTCTAGGCATCCATAATCTTAGTGAAATTGTATTACAACTCACACATCAATACTCAATCTCCATGACTACTTAGCATATCCACTAAACATTTATATGAATTCATGTCGTGGATTATCTATTATTGGAATTGGAATGATGGATTTTTGGTTAGTTTTATTGTTGTGGTTACTATCACTGAAAGACGCGATTTTTGTGCTTTTCCTAACCTTAGTCGCTAGTCCTCAGAGTTTTATAACCTTGTCACGAAGCTCTAAATTTTCATAACTCCCCAATTCCCCAACATGGTTGATGGTTCACTTTGTTGAGTTGCAAGTCTTTCTTGGTCATCTTTCTAGTCAGTGGGTCGAAGGTTTGGAAAAGTTCAAAACTTCAGACTTTGGTTCTAAGATTCCAAGTTTCAGTGACCACGCGACATTATGGACTTATCTTGCCTTAACCTTTCAAAGGTACCATCATCTGACACCTCATTGAATGCTACGTACAGACTAATGTAAAATATAATTTAATACAATATAAAATATAAAATATCACAATTTCATGGAATACAACATAAAATATCATCAACTACAGTTTGACTTTGGAATATGATTCATGAAGTGCAATATAAAATAAAATATCATGAAGTGCAATGATTCACAATTTCATTGAATACAATATAAAATATCATCAACTACAGTATGGAACAATGGAATCTAATCCTGGGATCCATGAAGTGCAATATAAATACCTAAAAGTTGCTAATTCTCTTCCATTTCCCAAATGGACTTGGAGTTGGGGTCCTCAAACTGGCATTCATCATCAGATAAATTAAAAGAGTCGTCTTGAATTTGATTCCAAGTCTGCTCTTCATTTTCTTCGGCCTATGTCTCAAATTCAACATTCATTGTGTCATTTTTTTGAATGTCATTTGTCTGAGCCCCATTGCCACTACCACTGCCACCAGTACCAACCTTTGGAATTGGAGTGTTGCACAAACTAGTCCCTCTTCTTTCACATGTGGACCTCTAGATTGCGAGTGCCCTTTCAAAAGGAAATTTTCTGACATTATACACAGTTCCTTTCATCCTCAAGCAATTTTCCAAATTCTTGTCTAGTTTGTTTCTTAACTTTGATTTCAAAAACCCCAATGTACTGAAAACTCTCTCATCCTCCACCAACCCCAATATCATTTTTTGACATAAATTAGCAAGTTTGAAATATTCTGATATCGAACCATGCAATATTTCACTCTAACCTAAGTTTGTCCAAACCTTTTTTATTGATCCTGGTTCAAAGGCCTTGTCCTTGCCCATGGATTTATACTAGTCTTTTATAGCTATTGCAAAACTCCTACATTGTTTTCTAAGCTTATCTTCATCTAAAATTCCCTCTATTTGCTGCTCATTATATGTTACATTTTTTGAAAATTGTCCGATCAAGATTTTTACCTAAGCATGAAAATATTTTGGGTTATCTCAGTTTTCCCAAAATTGAGGATACACAATACTCATGGCTTCAAGTATTTCATGTTGAGGGAATCTTTCATGAATCTCTGAGGAAAGAGATTTTACAATTTCCTTCAAATTATCACCAACAGATTTAACAATGCCTTGAAAATCTTCCTCGTTAATAGCTACTTCTCTACTAGAGTCCTTGGTTATCTTACATTGGTACATTTGTATCTCATATCCACGTACACAGATACATAAGTGCTTGCTTGCATTAAACTATAAATAATTATCAAGATCATTCAAATCAATAATTTTTTTCCACATGAAATAATATGTGTCATCTTGTGTTAGATCTAGATATAGATGATCAAGGGCCAAGCATGTATGTTTACGTAGAATGGCATATTCATTAATATACATAGTTTTATCTTGGGATTTCTTCACAAGCTCGTTCATCACATCCAACATGGGGAGGATACTAGTTAAATTCAAGAGTTTCTTTGTATCGCTTAACCTATGTAAGAGGTCAGGAGATTTGTCTACTATGCTGTGATTTTCGTACATCATTCCAATCAAGGATTGATATTCTAAAAGAACTCGTTGTACTAGTCCATGTAGGGAGATCCATCTGGTATCGACATCCTTGAGAAGCTTGTTTCCTGGTGTTATTCCCTCAGCAAAATTTTGAAATTCTATGAAATGTTTAGGACTTCGACAGAAGTATCCATTGATCTCACGGACTAGATTTTTGACTTTTGATATTGTAGGAAACTTGCTTACAATTTTGAATGCTAAATTCATTTTGTGGGCCATGCAGTGAATGCCAAGCATCTATGGTGCACAAGTAGTTTGTAACATTGTGCAAACACTAATCCTTTGACCTTGCATCACTGCAACTCCATCAGCTCCTACACACAAACTTTTTCACAATTGTCAACTCATCCATACTTGTTATTTTATTCAAATATTTCTTGACTAGTTCAAATATATTTTGTGATGTTGAACTGTCCTTCATTTTATGAACATAAAGAAGATGAGCTTGGCGAACATGTTGTTGTACAATATACAAATGCATACAAACCCAAGTAGTATTTTCTACCACAGTAACTTCATCTAAAGATAATGCAATGAAATTTGACTCTTTTACTTTATGCTTTAAATGTTCCTTTTTCACTACAGCAAGATAGTTTGCCCATTCCCATCCAACATTTACTAAACAATGTGAATAGGGATAGTGAGGAACATTCAAATAAGATAATAAACCAAAATATTCTAGGTGGTCTATCATAGGATGCCCTTTGGACAAAATATGGAAAACAACACTCATCTAAAAAGTTTTTGATAGATTTGTTGTTTCCATTGCTTTTCCAAATTGAGCCTCGAGTGTACCTTTAAATGCAGCAATGTTCAACATTATTTTTTCATGCTCTTCATAATCCGCAGCATACCTAACATGTAGACATTCTTCCTTTGATTTCCATCGTATGACTAATTCTTCCTTTCCGTCTATGATTTGTTTTTCATAAACTTTACCGATATGCTTTTCTATAGTGTCAATCTTTGGTTGCAACGTCTTGGCTCTTCCACATTTCCAACTACAAATCTTACATTTGGCCAATGTTGCCCTTTCAATATCATTTGCATTGCCAATCCCCATTGGTACCATGAATGGGTATTTTGACAACCAACCAAGTTGAAAACTCCTTGTCATTTCCCACTCGCGCCCCTTTTTTGGTTTATTTTTTCTTTTCTTGCTACCAACATCATCATCCTCATCCAAGTCAATTATCTCATTCTGCCCAACCGGGCTCAGGGTATCCCTTGGAACATCTTTTGTGGTATTTCCATCTTGATTTGATACATTTTGTTTTAAATTAATGACAATCTCAACTTGACCTTCTGGTGGCAGTGAGGTATTGTGAATGCTACAATATTTGGTGGAAGAGTTGATCATGTAGCTCCATCTTGACCTAATGGATCAAAAGCTTTGGAAATTCCAAAGTAAGACTGTATGGCATGTCTAAGTTTTTGGAATTTTGATGGCCTCCCAATCTCTTCACCACCCTAAGGAGTGGCAGGAGTCTATTCACCACCCTGGGGAGCCTAAGGAGCTATAGAGTCTGACGAGCAGTAGGAGCCTTACCACCCTAAGGAGCGAAAGGAGTCTAAGGAGCAGCAAGAGTCTCTTCACCACCTTGAGGAGTGACATGAGCCTTACCCTTGCTGCTCGACATATTGATCTCTGATTCACTCACATATTCATCTCTCACTTTGAAAAAAAACTGGAAAAAATGTCTTCTTGTTTAAGGACAGAGAGTAACAATATAGATCACATTCCCTACTCAATATCATCTTTAAGACTGAAGCAAGAATGGAAAAGAGATAAAGAAAACTTATTATTATAACTAATAACACTATGAAGAAATTATCACTCACCTTTAAGTCTACGTTTTCAACTTTGGCTGACTTCCGAATCAAGAAGTAGAACCTCAGAACCGAACAAAATGTGTAAGAATAAATGACACTTTTGATTGTATTTATTTATTTTCAAGGAATGTATTAATAAAATTCCTTTCAGTTATTTATCAAAGATTGTGTGAATGACAATGCAATAGGAATTTATAAGTAGTGTGATAAGTGTTGTTCTTTAAAAATGATGCAGAATCACATATCAAATTCAATACCATGGAATACAATATATAATTTTTGGCTTTTCCTAAACTTAGTCGCTAGTCCTCAGAGTTTTATAACCTTGTCGCGGAGTTTTAAATTTTCATAACTTCATTATTCCCCAACTTGGTTGATGGTTCACTTTGTTGAGTTGCAAGTCTTTCTTGGTCATCTTTCTACTCGGTGGGTCGAAGGTTTCAAAAACTTTGAAACTTCAGAGTTTGGTTCTAAGGTTCACTTTTTTGAAGCAAGAATGGAAAAGATATAAAGAAAACTTATTATTATAACTAATAACACTATGAAGAAATGATCACTCACCTTTTAAGTCTATGTTTCAGCTTTCATTGACTTCCAAATCAAGAAGTAGAACCTCATAACTGAACAAAATGTGTAAGAATAAATGACACTTTCGATCAAGTATTTATATCAATCCATGATTCCATATTTTGTGAATTCCACAGGATTTTTAAATGGTATATTAAAAATTTGGCGAATCCTACGTGCTTATACAATGATACGTTGTAATTTTCAAGGTGAAATATGTCCTCAAATGTAATTATTTTTTAATGTTATTGGCAAAATAGGTCCTCGTGAGCAACTATTTATAAATTTTAATTAGTGAAATCGGTCTTCACAAGTAACTATTTGTAAATTTTCATTGGCGAAATGGGTCATGATACAATGATGTTTTAATAGTATTGGTCAATATGTAGGTGTTTTATTAAATGCTTTCGAGATTCCAGCGAAAATATTAGCCAGTCCAATTGAAACGCGTAGTTTGACAATGGCGAATTTGTCTCATAAAAAAACTCATTGGCGAATAGAAATGCATTGGACCTATAGTTCGTAAAATTCGAGTGATTTGGACACCCTGTTGGGTGCAAGAAATTTTCCACTAAAGTTTTCCCTAGTATGGAAAATAAGTTTTGAATAGGCTTTACAAGCTCAACTAGGGGTATCCTCAAGATATAACACAAGGGCATGTGAATCCTAATCCATAGATGAAAGGGAATAATGTCAAATAGTCAGGATGAGAGGGTAACCCACTCTCCTCCTTCACTTCTTTAAGGTATGAATTCCTTAGACACTTAGCTTATATTGACAAGATTCCACATCCAAGAGGTGTATCTTCTGATTCACCCACTGCTCTTTATACTCTATGGGAACATGGGAGTTAAGGTCTTCCCATAAAGTGATCAGTTCTCTAGGCAAGGCCCTTAAAATAAAAATAATATCACTTATTTTTTATCCTCAAGATTATCGTAAGGTGTGAGAGTAGAGCATGCATAAGTAGATCTTTGGGATTAAAAGACACTTCTTTTTTAGATATCAAATCCAAATGTGAAAGGTTAATTTTAGTGCAATTTCCAATGTGAGGAAGACACACCAAGAAAGATTGATTGGAGCAATGTAAATAATGTAACTATTTTAGCACTTTGCAAAATTAAGAGTGATAAGGGGATTAGAGTGAATGAACCTAGATTATAATGCTAATCTTGAAATTTCAATTTGATGAACTACTCCAGTTCCACTTTTCTTTTGTACCCCTTTGAATTTTCAATATCTACACATAAAAACCAACAAATAAGGCTAGAAATGAAAAAAAATAACTTACTTTTGATCCTCAAGATCACTCTGAAGGTACAAGAGGAAAGCATACATAAGTAGATCTTGGGGATTAAAATACTATGATTCATTTGAGATACCAAATCAAAATTTGAATAGTGAATTTCAAGCTCAATCTCAAATGTGTGAAAACATGAAAAACAAGATAGTCTAGAGAAAATAATGATAATACCAATGGATTGCTCAGGATTTTATAAATGATAATAGAACTCTTGTAGCAATCAACAAATAATTTCATAATGTAGCAAAAAGACGTTTAGAAAAAGATATGCTCATCACAAGGTTGCAATTTCAATTTTTTATTAATTTTCACTTATTCAAACTAGATCTAATTATTTTGCAATATTTTTAGTTCCAAACTAAAATATGCAAAGAATAAACCCCTACTCAAATTCTAAGATCTTTCAAAAAATGTAAAAATATCTAAAAATTTGCTTTATTTGTGCCCTAAAAAATTAGATTTATGGTGAAACCCTAATTTTCAAAGATCTAATTTTGGTCACTATTTTGACCTTAAAATTAGAACACAAAGAACAAACCCATATTTAATTTCAAAAAGATTTCTAAAAAAAAAAATTCAAAAAATTCATTGATTTGCAACATTAAAACTAGATTTATGAAAAACCCTAAAATGAGAATAAATCACCAAATATTGTTTATCTGAGTCTAATGTTTCTAATGTAGCCTTGTAAGACGATCGCTAACCTTTAGTAAAAAATTGTAGAAAAATTCCAAGTTGTTTGATAAATATGATAAAATATTTTAAAAATAGGGTTATTCCTTATTTGATAGTTTCATCCTAATTTTAATCTCAAAAATTAAAATACAAAAAACAAACCCTTATTCAATTTTTGAGATCTTTCCAAAAATATAAATATTTTTTAAAAATTTGTTGATTTGTGACCCAAAAACTAAATTTATGAAAAACCATAAAATATCAATAACTCACTAAATATTTATGATCTAAACCTATATCTTTGAAATTAGGGTTTTTCCTTCAACCTACAAAAGTTTGCTCCAAAAAAATTTCACATAAAAGAGCTAAAAACAACCAAAATGGGATTAGAAAAACCTTCAAAAATAAAGATGTTATAGGGATTTGGGTACCGCTGGATGTGCCAAAATGTGAATCACAAAGAACAATACAAAACCCACACTTTCACAATTACACAATGAAGTTCAAGATCTTAGCTTAGAATTTAGACGACAAGCAAAATCATCATAGCTAAGATCTTAATTTGTTTCATTATTGGTTGCTCTTCAAAGTAACAAACTATAAAAGAACAATAATGATATGATACAATGATAATGATAAATGCTCAAAGATTAATGATACCTATGCTTTATAAATAACAATGATAAATGTTTGATAATGCTTGAAAATACTTGATGATGCTTGATAATACTTGAATTCTTAAAAATGCTTGAATATTTGAATGTTAAAAGTGTTAAAGTAACTTTGATCATAAGAATGATAGGGGGTATGAATGGAATGAAGATTTTTATTTATATACTTCACTTGATATTTGATCAATGGTAGATAGATTGATTTTCAAGATCAATGAATAGGAAAATTCAAGATCGGATAAAACCCAAATTTTGAATTTTGAAAGAGAGAATTAAATAAATAAAATGATAGCTTGGAAAAAATAAATAAATATTAATTTATTTATTTTAGGAAAAAATATTTAATTTAAACAATTTATTTTAATTTATTTAGAATATGAGTGTTAGCTAATTAAATAAATTTTGAAAATTATCTAATTATTAAAACAAAAATTAGAAGAAGAATTCTAGTTAATTAAATAATTTTAAAAAATATTTAATTATAGAAAACGAAAGATAAATAGAATTTAATTTTAATTAATATTGAAGGGAAAGAGAATAACTAAATCAAATAATGAATAATTTCAATATTTTCTATAAGAGCATCCTTACACCTAAAATAAAAGTACTAATAAAATAGATAATAATTTAAAAGACATGTGACTTGTCATAGTTTTGAGTATTTTTTTATAATGACATAATTTTGACGGGCAGTGGAGAGCTTGATGGCTTCCAATATAACGCTGTCTTTTTAACCCCTTTTTAGTTGGATGTGTAGTAGCTACCCTTGCAATCTATTTTACTTGGAGAACTTTCCCTAATGAAGATTCCCTTTATAAAAATAACGGTGAAATGCTGAGAAGGGGTTCATGTGATACCTGTGTTTACATAAAAGGGGTTCTTTTATTTATTTTTCATAAAAAAGTTATCTGAGCCTCTTTAGGGAGTTTCCCTATAAAAGAGTTTGCATATTGATGATTCTTATTGTCACTACCTCTTTCAGCTCGAGCAGGCGAAGAGCATCGACAGGGTTAAGCTTTTTCAATCATGGTGTTGGATATGGGATATGAGCCCCCGGAGTTTTATGAGTTCGAGGCGTCACCTGATTTTGATACTCCTTCGAACACGTCTGGTATGTTATCGCCTTTCCCGACTGCTGTTAGTTATTTGGGTAGCGATTGGGATGTGCAACAGCCTATTGAAAATTTGAAGACCGCCTTAATGGTGGCAGCAGTGGTTTCATTTATTTTTCTAATTGCAAAGGATGCACACAAGGCTTTTATGAGGAGAGCACATTGGATTCCCTGTGATTTCCTTGTGCTCAGCGCTTTTTCAATCCAATTGCTAAACATGCTGAATACTCGGAATCAGGCGTCGGGGGCTACTTCCTCCAACGCGAAGTTCAGTAGTAAAGTCGAGACCCCCCACGTTCCTAAGAATGCCCAATGGAAGGACTTTGTGATGATCCATAATAGTCGAACTATATTGTGTGTATTTACAGCATATGTGATGCCCGCAATGGCCTATCCCGGCCTCGAACATGCTTGGGTTAGGTGGGTGGCTTTGGTAATAACTGTCTTTCATCATCTAACCTCTCAGTACTATAGTGGAAAAGATACCTCTACTGCACAAGTTGTCTCTCCTGCAAAAGATAATAGTGAGCTCCCTAACTTACTTCGTTTATGGCCTCAACCAAATAATAGGAGTCCTGATGCTCAATATTATGCATAAGCTACAATAATATCCCTCTCCTTCATTCTGCTAATTCTTCTTCTTGCCTGCGCTACTATTGCCGGCAGAAGTATTGAGGGCATCGTGACCAAAAAGATTTCTCAAGTTCTAAGAGGTGAAGGGGAATTCTGTGCTGGCATAGCTGAGAAGAGCGAAGAGGTTCAACCACATCATCCCCCTCACCATCACTTCTGTTGGCGGACAGTCAAATCTGATGTTAAAAGAGCCAATCACCATTATCATAATCACTCCTCTTTGCAGGCAGTTGAAGAGGCCGTGGTGAGAGCGGAGAAGAGAGATGAAGATGGTCCAGTAAGAGGGGAGAAGGCGGAGGAGGAACAGTATCGCCGTTACTGTCACTACTGTTGGCATACAGTTGAAGATGCAGTGCTCAAAGCCTGGATAATTGTTCGTGCCTATTCCGTTCAACCTGTCCTTGCCAGATCAGCATTGACCGCCGTGGCTGCAATCATAGTTACAACTCAAATTGTGATTACGATCGTGGGAGGGCTTTCCAAGGAGTTGATGGTGAACAATTCAGATGGAGAAAAGGATGCAGCTGACAAAAATAACTAAAAGTTGGTTGCCACTATTGTGGAATCTATATTTATCTTGATAGCCTGGGCGCTTATCAATTTTAGGTGGGCTATTGCTGTGGCTTATGACCAAAGACCTGAAACGTATGGCTGGCGTAGTGCTTTACGGATAGAGGATTTCTGGACAAGGCACCTGAAAGAACTGCAGCAGGCGGGGGAGTCCCCGCTGGAGGAGGCACAATCGCTCGACACCGAAATCGAACAATTGGTTTCCAAGAAGCAGAGAACACGCACTGTAGCCAGTAATTTATTGTATGTAGCGATTTGGCTGCAGTTGCTTCTCGTTTCATTCAGCAAAGCTTGTTGGCTTGCCTCTTTCATGATTTTCCACAACAAATTCATGCATAACTTGTTTTCCTTCATTTTTGGAAAGCACATACTGTGTATTTGAAGACTACAAAAAGTATGAGAAAATATTGGAGGATGTGCAGATGTTAGGGGAGAGCCCTAAAAGCCTGTGGGTGTCTAACCGCAAGTCCATTGAAGAAGCGAAAAGCCTCATTATACAAGGTAATCAAGACGGTGAATATAACTGTGAAGATCTGGTTTACTTTCTTTCTAATAAAATGACGGTTTCCGGTCTAGGCTTGAGCTGTTTAGAGCCTTAGAAGCCTCAATCAGGATTGAAGTTCTTGTGGAAGAGGCCGACTCAGAGCACTCAGCAACCACAAGAAGAGAGCGACGTTGAAAAGCAAGAATCACGAGGACGAAAAAATGAGCAATTCACAGACGTGAATACAAAGTCATGGAAAATGACAGCAGTGTCCTTGCTCAGTATCATTGTTCATCTCTCTCCAATTTCTGCAGATGTTGACAAGGGACAGTGTTCAACTTCTCATGATTTTCCTCCAAAGGCAGTTAAGGATTGTTTGAAGGCATATTCTCAAGCATGGGAAATCATAGATTTCGTTGAGGAGGCAGATACAGAAGCTGATGGAAACACCAGTGAAGCAGCTGAGATGCACTTCGAAGTTCTACAAAAGAAAGTGAATAAACGAGAGTCTCCTGCAAGCAATATCAGGCATGCAATACCTGCATACGTGCGTCAGGCATTGGATGAGCTTAAAAAGGAAAGTAAAAGCAAAACAGAGCCGCTCGAAAGTGCAAATGGAGAAAAACAAGGCCGTCCAAACGGATGGAAGGGCGACGATTCCATAGACTGGAAAGTATCAGCAATACACAGTGCCGTGTACAATTTATGCAAGAGCATTGAGTGCAATGATGGAACCGACGTGAGTGAACTGCTGAAAGAATTAGAAAGCTCTTTGGCAGATATAATAAACGAATGCCTAGGAAAAGCCCAGCGTCTGCTCTTATTGAAGTCCAGGAAATGGACGCTAAACAGGAATGAAAAGCTGATGGGGAAAGCACTTTTTACTGCGGGAAAAGCTAAGGCAATCATGGAGAAGTTAGCGTGTAACAAGTTAGCAATAGTTTCCTTTCGTTGATTTTGTGTCTTCTTTTTGTAAAAACAGGCCCAAAACACTATAAAAATCACTGTAACAGCTGCTGCAAATAAGATAAAACAGGGCAAAACAGAGCATAATCAGAAATATGTATTTGAAAAAACAATAATATATTAATCAGACTTGCTTACAGCCATCCAATGCTTTCTAACATGCCTTCTAAAAACTCCACTGTTTGCTTGTGCACAATACATATTTATAGATGCAATACAAAATCTGGGAACTTCTCTTTTCTAGAATATTCTACATCTTGAATGTTCTACTCAAAATCTGGACTGTTCTACAGAAGACTCTAGAAAGTCTCATCTTCCTAACATCTTTGGATAGTTCTAAACGATCTTAACTTCTTAACATCCCCTTAAGATTGGATAGAATATTACAAAGATTTTACAAAAAAGGGGAAAAAAGATACAAAGGAGAGGGGAACATTATAAAACTATCCCCCCTTAATCTTCACCTTTCGAATCCAAATTGCTTCCTTTTTTAAGTCTTTTGCTGCTCTATATTTTGCTCCACAAGAAGACAATGATGTAGTAATATTCTTTTTGCTGCTCCATGTAATTGGACTTGACCCAATATGAAAATCAAAGCTTCCAACAGATTTTTGGTCATTTATATCACCACCATATTCTTCTTTCATAGGTTGCTCCCATTTTTTCTTCCCTCTAGCTTGCTCATATGAAATTGGATCATCAATCTGTAATACTTTGGCCATAAAAGCACTACCATTTCTTCCTTGAAGTTTTGATCCTTGCCCATATATATCTTCAACGCTCCTTGTCTTTTGTCTAGCTGAAAAGCCTTCTTCTTCATCGTCACTACCTGCAGAAAATGGCTGGTCAAAAACATTAGTTGTTTCATTTTCAATGATATTTTCATCATTTGTAGAAGTGCACAACTCATCCTCATCAATATTTCCTTGGAAAATATCTGAAAGGTTGGAAGCATTTGTTGTTGTAGAATGAGAAGTGGGTATAAATTGTGATTCTTCATCAAACTTTACATCTCTACTAACAAAGACCTTGTTTGTTGTCAAATCATATAACCTTTAAGCCTTTGAATCTTCGCTATAACCTATAAACAAACACTTATGACCTTTTGGTTCTAATTTTTTTCTCTTTTCATTAGGAATGTGTGCCCAAGCAAGACATCCAAA
Source organism: Sequoia sempervirens (assembly GCA_007258455.2). Lineage (NCBI taxonomy): Eukaryota > Viridiplantae > Streptophyta > Pinopsida > Cupressales > Cupressaceae > Sequoia > Sequoia sempervirens. The sequence continues at coordinate 20,536,497 of VDFB02256132.1, forward strand.
TACCTTAAAATACCCAAAATGAGGTTTTTTTCCACTCCATGCTTCTTCAGGAGTAACATATTTGAGGGCATTAGTAGGAATTCTATTCAAAATATGTGTAGCACAAGAGACAGCCAAACCCCAAAATTTATTATCCAAACTTTTAAAATGCAACATACAACGAGCCATCTCTAAAAGAGTTCTATTCATTCATTCAGCCACCCCGTTTTGTTGAGGAGTATAAGGAACTGTTCTTTGCACTTTAATACAATAATTTTCACAAAATGATTCAAATGCATAATTGCAATATTCACCCCCATTATCCGTTCTTAAGCATTTAATTCTTTTGCCACTTTGATTTTCAACTAATGCCTTAAACTTTTGAAACACTTCAAACACTTCTTTTTTCCTTTCAAGAAAATAAACCCATACTCTCCTGCTGTAATCATCAATTAAAGTGAGAAGGTACCTGGCACCTGAAAGTGAAGGATATCCTGGTTCACCTAAATCACTATGAATGAGTTGTAGTGGATGATTAGCTCTCCATACTTTACCTGAATCAAAAGAATCTCAATGATGTTTCCCTAACACACAACCTTCACACACACCTTCACAAGCTGAAATTTTTATTAATCCTCTAACCATATCCATTCTAACCATATCTTGTAATTTTCTATAATTTAAGTGTCCAAGTCTAGCATGCCAAAGTTGTGACATATAATCAGTCTGAGCAATAAAAGTATGAGAGAGTGTATATTTATCATCAACAAACCCCACAAATTTAAATAAATTCTCTTCATTGTCAACTCTACCAATAGCAATTATATTGCTTGGGTTTTTTCTATCTCTAACAATAACTTGATCAACAGTGACAACAAACTCATATCCAGCTTGAACTATTTTGTATACTAAAATAAGATTCACCCCCAATCCTTTAACCAGTAAAATATTTTTCAAAGACCCATTTGTTACATTAACAGTTCATGTTCCTAAAATTGGAAGTTTCATTTTATTGCCAATAGAAATTTCTTGATCTGAATTCTTCCCTTCATAAAAATCAATAAACAAAGATCTATCCCCAGTCATGTGAGATGATTCCCCTGAATCTAAAATCCATTCTTTATTAGAATCTGAAGCAAAGTATCCCCCCTTAACACTAGATTTACTCTTGGGTGTAGCAATTACCTCCTCATTTGATTTCTCTTTCCTTTTTAAAGAGATAGCTACGAAACTATGTTTATCCTTCTTTCCATTCTTAAACCTTTCTTGCTTGGGCTTATATTGATGCCTTTCATTGTCCCTCTTCTTCAAACAAAATTTCTCCATGTGATTCTCACCCCCACAATACCTGCAAATAATGGGCTTTCTTCCAGCTTGCTTTTCTGCACCATCATATCTAGAAAAATGGTTAGAACCTTCATTATTTCAAAATTTATTATTTCTTTTCCAATTATTTTTTCCATCATTTCTAAAAAATTTACTTTTGGCTGTATATGCATGATTCTTCTTAATATGCCCTTCTTTAATAAGTTGAACTTCTTCATCTAGAACAGACTTGCAAAATTGATCAAAAGTTTGTTGGGGGGGTATTGGGATTTAGTTGAAGAACCCTTTTCCTTGATTCCTTAAATACTTTATATGGCTGGGGAAGCTTACTTTCAACCATTGCAATCAACCAAAAATCTTTTTTTGCATATTCAGCACCTATTTTTTTTAGCTGAGCATTTAAAAAAGTAACTTCATTGAAGTAATCAGACATTTTTTCAAAATCAGATGGATCTAAATTCATCAATTTTTCTTCTATACTAAACATGCTAGCAATGTCTGCATCTTTATAATACTTTTCTAAAGTCTCCCACAGCTCTATTGGATTATCAACATCAACAAATCTTCTATTTAGATTGGGGCTCAAAGCTTTACCAATAATACCTCTAGCTTGCTCCAACTTGCATTTCCACAACTCCTTTTCTCTATCATTTTGTTGAGGTTCCCCAATTTCTTTATTTACTATCCTCCATAAAGCCTTCTCTCTTAGAGCATTCTTGACTGCAATCTTCCAATCTGCAAAACCACTTCCATCAAAGATAGGCAAAACTTCATTTGAAGAACCCATGTTAGCAAAAAAAATTAGTTTTCAAACAAATCTATCAATACTCCAGCAACATAACAACCCTGCAACTAAACATCACTCCAAAAATATATCAGCCCTGCAAACAAACCATTTCCAGCAATATATTTTCCTGCAGCAAAACCCTCTAGCAATATTTCTAGCTGAACCTCTAGATGAATCTCCAGCTGAATCTGGCTAAATCTAGCTCTAATACCATGTAAAAACAGGCCCAAAACACTATAAAAATCACTATAACAGCTGCTACAAATAAGATAAAACAGGGCAAAATAGAGCATAACCAGAAATATGTATTTGAAAAAATAATAATATATTAATCAGACTTGCTTACAACCATCCAATGCTTTCTAACATGCCTTCTAAAAACTGCACTGTTTGCTTGTGCACAATACATATTTATAGATGCAATACAAAATCTAGAAACTCCTCTTTTCTAGAATATTCTACATCTTGAATGTTCTACTCAAAATCTAGACTGTTCTATGGAAGACTCTAGAAAGTCTCATCTTCCTAACATCTTTGGATAGTTTTAGACAATCTTAACTTCCTAACACTTTTATCTATTACCTAGTACTTCGCCTCAAGTTTCTAGGCATGTCTTCAAGCTAAGTCCCATTTACTTAACCAGGTATTGTTTTAGTTGCTTCTGAAGTAAGTAATTATGTAAGAGTGTTTTTGTTATTTGTCTTTTGCTATGTAAGGTAGTTCATGTTGTAAATTTTGTTATTTGTCTTCTGCTATGTAAGGTAGTTCATGTTGTAGCTACAATACTACAATGTGTGGCAAACTGAAAGGACTGATTTCCTAAATATATTCCAGGTTTGTATTGCTGTTATAATTAAATTTTATAAGTTATAACATTATTATGTGTGGCTGAAATGACTGATTTTCTAAATATATTTCAGGTTTGTATTGAAGTGTTATAACTAAATTTCTTAATTAAGATATTATTATTTTTTAATTATTTATTTATTTAATTTTTTCAAAAAATCAATTTTTATATATCATTTATCATTTTATTAAAATTATAAATTTGAATTTGTAGAATAAGATTAATATAATATGAGAGAAGCTATTTCTAGATTAGATTGTGTAAGCTTTTTTTGGTTCAACGTTTCGAATCACACTCTGTGATCCATCATCAGGATAGAGAGCTCAAGGAGATGAAAAAGGTTTGTTGCAGACCCAACAGGTATAAAAAGAGGCAAAAAGATGGTAGAGGGATAGAAGGCACAAGGCCCAAGAGAGACAGGAAAGAAATTAGAAAATGGAATTAAGAGAATAGAAATATATTAATCTAATAACATTGATTAATATAATATTTATTTAATCAATTATTTTTTTAATAAATTCAATAAGATAAATTATAAATAGTTTGTGAAATTCCGCAATACATTTAACATGTACTTAATTCTTCACAATGCATCATGATATAATTTGTAGAAGTTACATCTCCTTCAATTTTTCATTATAATTTTTCTTGTTTTCGAGTCATTTTATCTCTTTGAATATTGACAAGTTCATTCCAATCAAGTAACTATATAATAAAAATGTTACCTATTTTATTCTTGAAGTATTTAATGTTATTTTTTAATATTATCACTAAAAAAACATCCTAATCCTTCTTTGTATAATCTTTAATGGTGCTAATATGTTCACAGATTAAATTGAATTGTAAATATAAATATGGAATCCATTAGAGAGATTAACAGACGTGAAGATGTCAAATTCAAAAAAAAATGATGATTTCTAATTAATTAATTATTATGTTGATTCAATAATTATACTAACTTAGACTATTTTTTTTTCATTTTTGCTAGCTAGTTAAAACTAGTTTCAAGGAGAAAGGTTTTATGCACATGATTAAATCATTTCTACAATAATTTTTGTGCACCAATCATTTTTCCAATTAGCATTATTAAGATTTTTAAAGGTCTTGTTTAGGACCAATGCACTATACATGGCCACCAACACTTGAAAAGATCACCTAATGTGCGATGTGTTAAACAAATCAGTATTTGGGATTGAACATTTGGATTCTTATCTATACCAAGACAAGCCTAAAATAATGTATGGGTAAAGAAGAGAGATTATAGAAATAATATAAAATAAAGAAAGGCTTATGCAAAATAAATACATTTTCACGATTAGTTTAGAGCTTAGTAGCTCATGATATTTAGTAGAACAAACTATAACAAATTTATATATAAATTAACTCCTCAACATTGATAAGACTCAAAGTTTATCATAATAGCAACTTCCTATATGAATACTCATGTGATTAATTATATAGTGCATAAAGTCAATTAATGGAATAGGCATAGAGTCTCTCCTATATTATAATGAGAGTCAAGATCAAGATCAAGATCACACACCAGCTCAAAATATTGCCTTTATAATGATCAAATTGAAACTTAAATTACACATCAATCTCAAAGGCTCAACTTTACAAAACTACGTCTAAACTATAAAGACACACATAGACTAGTATTTATGGTAAGAATTCCCCAATTCATAATAATTTTTTCTCCAAAAATAAGAGTTTGATGTTAGACAATATCAAAGAATATAGTGATATCCCTTTAGAATTATTTCCTTCAAATATCTTTTTAGTGGCTAGAGTCTATACTAAAGGCCAGGGATGCAAAATTAATAAATTTTTATTTAATAATACACGTTATAGATACAATTAGGTGAATTCATCTACTGTGTACCACATAAGATAGTGTTTGGTTAGCCCTGAAAGTTATTTTAATTTTTGTTATGGATTTTTAATTTATGACATGACACACCCTACCCAAACTAATTGAGAGTTAGAAGATAATCAGTCAATGTTATGCATGACATACAAATGTAAAAGTATACCTTCATAGAGAAGATGGTGATATCCTAAACAAAATGGTTACTCAACCTCACATCATTGAATGAAAGTTTGTGGCAGTAGATCAAATAACATGTTATTTTGGAGATAATATTCATATTACCTTTCACAACTTCCATGAGCACATATTGTGTTTGTTATAATATTCCAAATAAACTAATACTATTATGATGAGTAGGTCCTACTAGCGTAGAATAATCAATAGTGGGGCTTCATGAGAAAATATTTATTTATAATACTATTAAAAAGCATGAATTATTAGATCATATTTCACTTCTCATCTAAATGCCTAAATGTTTCTAGAATTGGAATACTTTGTGAGCCACATTAAGCATACTTGTTTTTGCTTGCAAACTTGTCATATCACTATCAGATAATTTTGTAGGTGATTTTTGTAAGTTGACAAGATATAGGGCTTCAAATGCAATAATAAATAAATGATCGTCAAACTTCCTTCAATCCTCTCTAAACCTAAAACCTGCACATTCAAAGAGAGGGAAAATTTTGGGCCATTTAGGGGCTTACCTTAGTCAAACCCCAAGTGTTTTCACTTACATAATGGCAATGCTAATGATAAATGAAAAATTGAAACGAAGGAATGATGAAATCACAAAGTGTTGCAAGTAACCACCCTTCAATGGCTTCCTTGAAGGATTGAATTCATGCACATCACTACAAGGTCTTGGATCCTCTTTTCTTGATTGCTTGGATTGCTTAGAGATCTACAAAAAATGTTAGCCTTCACAAACAATGATAACATAAACACATATAAACTCATATAAGATTTCACATGATGTTAGGATCTTGAATTACTACAATAAATCTCTGAAATGCTACTCTTGATTTTCTTGATAGTGCTCTCAATCGCTCACTTATTACCATATAATTTCACTTAGATTTTAAATGATGCGATAACTAGGTATTTATAGGGATTTCTCTAATTTCCCAAAAATTAAATCCTTATAATCAACATTTGCAACCTAAATTTAAAATGTTAAAACTTCGATATCAACATATTCAAATTTGGGTCCCAAAAAATAGGGGGACTTAGACATTGAAGGGCATCCTAGTCTTGGCCCTATTTTATAGGACTTAGGATTGTGGGGGAAAAACATTAAATAAATGCATTTTTAATGCCTGTCATTTATGAGAAAAAGGTAAAAATAGGCTATAGAATGCATAATTTAAGAAATTAGGAATTCAATTCGGCTAAAATAATTTAGGGGGGACAAAACATAATGTGAAATTGTTAAGGGCGACAATTTATGATGCTACATTTAGCCCCCACTTTAGTGATAGTATGAACTTATTCTTAGATTCACACTAAAGTATAAAATATGTCAAGAGGGGTTTGATTTTCTAAATGTTGAAGAGATAGGATTACTAGGGATCTAGGGGGGGTGTAAAAGCCCCTAGGATCCAAGATCCCATGGTAAACCAACATAATCACAAACGAACACACACATGTATGAAATGCAACAAGAGAACATACATAAACATAAAACACAAAGCATACATGATGAAAACATGTGACATAAGGGTATGTGCAGGATCATCATGGAAAAAACAGGCCCTTAAGTGGCAAAAAATTCAAAAAAATCAGAGTTAGGAAACTTGACATAAAAAATTGAATAAGTTATCTATATTATTTCAAAAATATGTAAGAATAGAATCTATAGAAAATTAAATGTAGTTTTAAACTACTAGGTTTGTTTAAAAAAAAATTCCATTTGGTGAAAATTTGAAATTTCAATACTTAAATTTCAAGGAAAAAATAAGAAGTAGGTGTATGTCTGATAACCACAATAAAATGATAATATTTTTTTTTAGATATAAGTAGAGGACTCGATGTGATGCATATTTTTTTGTAATTTTTTCCAAGTAAATAATTAATTATAATTTTTTATCACAACTTTTAAAAAATATAAAAACTCATATGTTTGACCACCTTAACTTGGTCAAAACTTCATGAAATTCAATTTTTTTTTTAATCCTATATTATGCGAAGCATAGAATGTGACGCATGTTTTGGATTCAAAAAATGTGATACCGTTTGAAAGCTATAGATGTTTTTCAATCAACTTATCAATCAGGACTTTAGTCATAATTTGAATAGAAAATGAATAATAATTACTTATTAAATTCAAAGTAAAGCATAATTTATATTAGTGGAAATATGAGAATATCCTTTAAAAACCCTTTTTGTTTCATCAATTTTGGGTAGAAAAATAGTCGTCAGCCACATACCCATCATATTGCCACTTTTTGGCCCATCATGATCTTGCACATACCCATAACATAACATGTAGATGTTAAAAAAATAAACATAAAAATGATTCAAACACAATGCAAATATGAAAAAGACATACAAAAGACACACACAAAACACAAGGTTAGTACTAAAAGGATTTGAGTCAGTAAGGCAAATAGACCTCAGTCTTAAATTGTCTCAAATACCAAACATCATCCATTAAATAAATTTTAGTTAAAGGAATGCTCCCATGAGGACTAGAAAGTTAGTTGTGTTATGCCAAATCACTCATGAGCCACATGGATCCATTTGCTATCAAGTTGGGTTATGCTAGGTGTCCATGCAATATGATGATTTCCACATGGCTAGCAAGGTACGTTATGATAGGCACTCATGGATATATAGCTCTACTAGCAAGCAAGGTTTGTTATGATAGGTGGCCATGTTAAGGAATTCATGACTCACACAATAGAAAATTTTGATATTTTTTAGGTGAATCACAAATAGGAAGGCCACATAGGCTAGTGAAGTCTAATATTTACTAGGTGAGCCCCCAAATACAAGGTAACAAAATGAGAAACACACTAGGTTTAGTGAAGTTTGCTATTCACTAGGTGTGTACAAATTACCATACCAAGAGTTATACTACCTGATAACTCTAATAAGGTGCTACAAAATGATTAAGGTGTTATACCAATGCATCACTAATTTCAATGCCTATGAACAAACTGAACCAAAACTACCAAACTCACCTAAGAAGGTGCAAAAAATCACCTAAGGAGGTGCATAAATAACAAGAAGGTAAGGACAAAACCTCAAAGGGTGTTAAAACAACACCATCACAAAAGGTGATTTACAAAATCAATAAAGGGGCTTTTCTCAATATATGAAAGGTCATACCTTAGGGAATATCACACATGACATCACCACCAAGAGAGGAAAAGTTATGGAATAGAAACTCACACCTTAGGGAATACTAACCATAGCATTACCACCAAGAGGAACATCATATTCCAAGAATGGTCACACTCTTAGGGGATATCAAACCCAATATCACCACTAAAGAGACACTAACATAGATTGAGAAGGTCACACTTCCTAGGAGTTGTATGTTATCATCACTAAAAAGGGACCATTTCACATGCAAATAATAAATGGGGGACTATATCCCCCCTTAAAATATTAGTGTACTTTCTACATTAATATTTGAAGGAGAAACAAAGGGATCCCTTGCTAGAAGGAATTCACCTAACACAAGGCTATCTAACCCCTTTCTCCCCAAGTGTAGGGACAAAGATGATCCAAGATGGATGATGATATGTTGCTCCTTGTGAAATGAAATATGATTTCATAAAGTTTAGTTTATACCCCATGCATGGTAACGAGTTTTGTATGATACTACAACTACCACATGGAAAGAAGTAAAACACATGATTCTTAATCTATCATGTACATTCAATTCAATCCTCCTAATGATCAAATTTCCTCATTTCCTTTTTTAAAGCACAACATTCATCAGTAGTGTGTCCAAGTATTCTATGATACACATAGTAGAATGTTTTTTTATTCTTTCCTTTTTTATCTCCTTGGTCATGGATAGGAGGTAATGTAATGTATCCTAATTTTAGAAGTGTGTTTAACGCATGTTCAATCTTGGATATAAGATGCATGAAATGTAATGAACCTTTCTTATGTTGTTTGGTTGGTGGGAAAAAATGTTTTATCCAAAGGTGGAGGACCTTGGTAACCTAATCCTTTTGTATCTTTAGACAATGTTTGTTCCAAAAGGGAGTGGATCTTTTGTTCATATTCTTTATTTCACATCCTTGTTTTGCCAATATCTTAAAGACGTGTCTATATCTCTATTCTAATTTAGCGGGTGTGTTTGTAACTTTATGATCATATGATGGGAGATTTTTTGATGTACTTTCCTTGTGATTGTTTTTGATATGTGTCTCCATGTGCATTGGTTGAGCTATGAATTTCAAGCCACTTTCTTTATGTAATATGGAAAAAATTTCAAGTGGTGGCATGATAGGTGGTGTGGGATGATTAGGAAATCTCACATGGAAGGATAAAAGGCTACATTATTCTCAAGGTTGCATAACTAATTATGTATGAATTCATTCATGCTCTCCTCATCTTGTCCCAAGATATCTATATCATGACCACATGTGTTGGAAGGTGAAGGATCTTAAATATTCTCACTGGGATTAGAGTCATCACCAAACACAACTTGAAACATCAACCAAGGATTTCAAAGAAGTCAACATCTAAGAAAAACATTAAGCCATCACGATGATTCCTTCTACTAAGTTTCAGTTTGTTATGCAATAGGTTTTTGGAAGATAGAAAAAAAATCTAGATAGAGGATCCCGAGAAGATTCTGTCATAAAAAAATTGAGCCAAAAAGAGTAGGAGGATAGAGGCACCCAAGGTTGTTTTTGTCTTGGGAGGTTTTTCATAAATTCAAAGTTTGACTATGTAATTTTTTCAAGGATTTTGGGTCTAGTTGCAGATAGGTCTAACAATAAATGTATTTTTAGAATTTTTTCAATTTATGCTAATTCAAGTGTGTAGCAATACGTGAACAATAAATGGCAATTTTGAATGCAATTTTTCTGGTCTAAAATGCAAAAATTGACTAATTGTAAGATTTCTAAATCAAAAAATGATGATTTTGATGCAATTTTGAAACAAAACAATATAATATTTTTTCGCTTTTTTTTCTTTTTTAAGTTCTATGAAAGATTCCTAAATGAATGCAAATAAGAATTTCAAAATAGAGATTTGCAAGAAAACACGAAATGAAGGCACAAAGATAGAGAAGTGTACAAAAGTTTTTTGATTCAAGTGTAGAAGGACAGAGGTTCCCAAGGGTGTCTATATCCTTGATAGGGTGTTTGAAAACTAAAAAATTGAATGTTTAGTAGACTAACTGCTTTTTTTTTGTGTGTAGACAGATCTGTAACTAAGTATTTTTCTAAAATTTGCTTGATTTAAGACAATGTGATTTAAATACAAATATATGTAACAATGCAAATGACAATTATGAATGTAAATTTTAATGTAGATCTGACACAAATGTTTGATATGAACCCTAATGCAACCTATGATGCAAAATGATATGAAATTATTTTTGAATTTTTATCTTTTATGATGCAACAATGAAACCCTAAATAAACAATGCAATAAAAAAACTAGATCTAGGGTTGAATTTCTTTAGATTTTAGAAGGTTTTTATGATGTCAAAATATCAAGTTCACCAAAATGTAACAAATAAAAAGGGAATCCTAAGTTTAATGTCTAAACCTAAGATTTATTTTTGCTCCTTTTCAAGGGTACATTAGGATGCAAATCAAAAAGGTGTTTAGATTGAATTTCAAGTATGAAGGTGAGCCAATCAAACCTGGGTCTGCGTCTTTTTAAGTCTTGGAATGGATTGGAATTTATTTACCTTAATTAACCTAATTAGACTATGTGCCCTAACATGAAAATTGAAAGATTAGATGACAACTGATATACTAAAACAAAGATTTACAAACAGATCTAGGAAGGGCAAAGGGATGTGTACCTATCCTAAAAGTTTGGTGACAGTTATTATAGGAGAATAGAGTCACCCAAGGGCATATAAGTCCTTGTAGGGGTGTCTTTCTCTACTTTTCTAGTCTTCTCATGGTAGATCTGAGATCCCTATTTTTGCTTGCAGACTTATCGAATCACTGTCAAATGATTCTATAGGTAAGTTTTTGTGAGTTAAAAACATGTAGGGCCTCAAATGTAGCAATTAATAAATGATCCTTAAACTTCTTTCAATCCTCTCTAAACTTGAGGTCTATACATTCATAAAGAGAAGAAATGTTTTTCCATTTAAGGGCTTTCCTTGGTCAAACCTCGTGTTAGTTTTTTCACTTCCACAATGGCAATGTCAATGATAAAAATGGATAATTGATAGGAAGGAATGATGAATCAACAAATTTTTACAACTCACCACCCTTCAATGGCTTCCTTGAAGGACTGAAGTCATGCACATCACTCCAAGGTCTTGGATCTTGCTTGCTTGAATTTCTTGGAGACCTACAACAACTGTTATCCTTCACAAACAATGATAACATAAGCACCTATAAACTCACTTAATATTTAGCATGATGTTAAGGTATTGAATTACTATAATAAAGCTTTGAAATGCTACTCTTAGCTTGCTTGATAGTTCTCTCAATGTTCACTCAATACCAGATAATTTCACTTAGATTTCAAATGACGCAATAATTAGGTATTTATAGACATTTCTCTAATTTCTCAAAAATTAAATCCCGATAGCTGACATTTGCAACGCGAATTTTAAATGTTAAAATATTGAAATTGACATATTCAAATTAAGGCATTGGAAAAATAAGGCGACTTATATGCTCAAGGGCATCCCAGTCTTGGCCCTATTTTCTAGGACTTAGGGTTTCAAGGGAAAAACATTAAATAAATACATTTTTTCAATGCTTTCTATTTCTCAAAAAATGATAAAAATAGGTTATATAATGCCTAATTTAAGAAATTAGGGACTCAATTAGGCTCAATAATTTAAGGGGGAAAAAATATAGTGTGAAATTTTCAAGGGTAACAATTTACAATTCTACAAGAATAATAAATATTTACAACTTAAAAATGACTTACTCACAATAAAAATATTCAATTCATGTCTTTAGTTTCTAAATTAAACCTACTCTAACCCATTCATTATAAAAAGGTGTGAACTACAACTAGATAAAATACTTTTCTTATTTCTTCTACTAATATTTAATCTTCTTTCAAATAATATATTAGAGGGATTGGAAATTGAAAATTCATATCTTGTGTTGTACACATGCATTATTGCCTTACCATCATTAGATACTTTCAGTAAATAACTTATATAATTCAAAAACCTTTTATTTCATATTCAATCATTCTAGAGAACTTCCCGTCATTGGTACTTTTCATCTAAATAATAATTCCATTTATTTAATATATAATTACAATTTTGATGTTTTTTATAATAATATAATAAGAATAGGTAAAGAACACTCACAATTAGGTCTAATATTAGAAGAAATAATATACTATTCTTTAGGAAAGTATATTTCATCCATAGAGCTATGAACTTAGTGATAGAAAGAAAAATGTAGACAAGTAGATTACTCACTTGCATACAAATTATTGTAATGCATCACAAAGGTATGAAATGGATCAAGATATATTTTTTCATGTTAATTAAGTCATGCAACTAAAGAATGAAAGAAGGGAAAGATAAGTGAATGATAAATTGATCTCATAAATTGGTTCACATAAATTAAGTCATGCAAGTAAAGAATGAAAGAAGGGAAAGATAAGTGGATGATAAATTGATCTCTTAAATTAGTTCAAATAAAGGAAGGGAGTAATAGAAGCTCAAATTGTATTATAGCAAGGCTAGTTAGCAAAAAAATTCTCAACTAATAAATAAAAATGAGCACATGACAATATTCATTAAAAAAATCAACCTAAAGATTTTTAAAATCCCATATATAAAATTCTAGAATATTTGTAACTAATTATGTGGATTTAGGGTAAAGTATAGGATCAAACACTAGCTAGACTCGCTATAAGGTTTCCTATAATTAAGAAACCTTGAGAAGAAGAAATGTATAGGAAGTTAGTTTTTATTAGGATTCTAAATTACCCTAATCCAATCCATAGTGAAATTAGAGGAAACATACATAAGATTCTAAAATAATTTAGTGAAAGGGTAAGAAAGCTTAAGATACTTCATCAACATAAAAACTAGGTATGAAATTGAGAAAGAGGATGTGATGCCAAAAAAAATTATGCATTCCTTAGAAGAGAGTTCTATAGAATGATATAGAACTATTCTATACTCTAGTATTGAATCTTATAAGGAGCTCCTGATTGTTTTAAAGTTTGAATATGCAAAAAAGGTTGGTACTAATTTTACCATACATGAAATTGTGACTATAAAAAGGGAAATCAATGGAACTAATATGAATTAAAATAGTAGGTTTATCCTTACAAAGATAATGATTTAATCAAATCTTAATTTAAATGATCAAATGTTTCTTTTTTATTGTATTACATTTGAATCAAAAATTAGGAATTATATGTGACATAAAAAACCTATATTTTCCTAGAGAGGTGTATACTATAGCTATCAACATTTAAAATAACATGAGGGTATTGAGAGATCATATCAAGAGGTCAAATACAAAATTATATAATTTGATATGGGTACCCTAGGAAAAATACTTTTAGATGATAATATATTAGGTTGATGGTAGATTTGAATGACCTCTAGTGAAAGATGGATGGAAATGAGAAGTAACATACACCACAATGTGGATCAACTCATGTCAATGAGGAATATAGGTTACATAAGAACATTATAGTATTAATTTATCCATGAAACCACAATAGAATGATATGAATAGATCTCTAAGGAAAGTAATTTTTAGACATTATAATGAGGAGACAATAGGTGTATTAAGGTGGAAGCAAATATTTTGGTTACCTAATCCTATATGCTCCTTCTAGGGTTTTTCACCTAAAAGGAGATAAGATTGGAGCCAAAATGCAGTGTTTACACTCAAAGAGGGATATGATATAGATGCAATATGCCTAAATGAAGTAAACTAAATGCAAAGAACTAAAAAATACTATTGATTATGTATGCAAAACTAAGAAATATGAAGTGTTTGAAAACACAGTGTTGCATGCAAAGATGAACTAGAAACATGCACAAATGAAAACAAAACTTAATGAGATTGAAAAAAGTGCATTTGGAGATAAAATTCACATGTTGGTAGATTCTAGAATGTCTAAGATATCACTGTTGATAACCAATGGGACTCATTCGACATAGATGGTGAATCAATCCTGCTTTTGGTAAACTTTGTTGAAATAGGTTTCTGACTATCAGGAACTGAAATATGAACAAAACATCTTTTCCAGCCTGGTAGTGGGACTCATTCGCCACTAATGGTGAATTATTCCTCCCACAAGAATCTACAAACTATGAAGTCAACTCTATGGGTCCAGATCTATACTTGTCTTCTTGTCGGGTTGACGAAACCAAATCTATAGAAAATAGGTTGAATGATGTCTCCAAGCTTGAACTAGGTCTTTGTTGACTTGAATAGCTTTGATGACTTATTGACCACTTTTCAACACCTATCTCTTTGACAAATATGCCTACAAAATCTATAAACACACATGCAAAGGGGGGGGAAATGGTTAAGGGTTAGAGTATATGGATTTTCCTTGGTCAAATCCCAATTTGGTAGTCAAATCCTTGATAAAGAAACAAAATGTAATAAACAAGGAAAGATGAATAAACAACATGTGAATGTCCTAAACTCACCAAAACCTTGTTGTTGAAGTCTGAAGATATGTCAATAGCTGCTCCAAGATGCTTGATATTTGCTTGATTGAGTGATGCTATGATGCTTAAGTGGATGAATAAGATTGAATGCAAGAATTAATACTTGAATGAATTGGGGTTAAAATAAATAGAAAAATATTTATTTAAATACACACTTATGCCCTAATTTCCTAAAAATATATCACGGGCCGACATAAGGTCTTAATGAATAAAAAACTGAAAGAAATTTGAATTTATTTTGAATTTTGTGCCAAGAGAGACTCTTTCGACACCCATGGTGAATGGGTCCCACTCAAGGCATGCAAGTGGGTGTTGGGAATTAAGTCATCTTTAGTGTTGTTTTTCAAGTTTGTATTAAAAAAATACACTTAATTAAGGCCTATAAGTTCATAAAGGGGCCAAATAAAGCATAAGAAAGGTGTAATTAGTGGTGAAAAGCCTAGAAAAGCATGAAAGTATGTTATAAGACTTTGCAACACTTTAGAATAAGACTTAGTAAGGGATAAAAGGGAATATTTAGATGAAGTATGATAAGAAGAGTCTAGAAAAGTGTAGAAATGTGTTACAACACTTCACAATACCTTCACAAGACATCATAAAGTCTTAATAAATTTGAATATTCAAGACCTAATGTGAATGTATAAGTTACATTACAACATTAAATAAAGGTGAAATTAGGCCAAACAAGCACAAGGAGGGACAAAACAAGAAAAAGTAAAAGGGTTACTTTTTTCGTGTCCATAGTTAGCCCCCACTTTAGTGAGGATGAACTTGCTTCAAACTCACACTAAAGTAAAGAAATGCATCTCAGGAGGGGTCCAAATTTACTAATGCTTGATGAGATGAGACAACAATGATCAAGAGGGGTGATCAAGCCCCCAGAATGAAGATCCCATGGTAAATCAATCATAAGCACAAAGGAACACACATGAAAGTGATGAAAAAGAGAATGAAGCTTTGATCATATGTCCAACTCATTGTGGATTAGATCTAGGTTGTTTGTTTGGAACAAGAAATGTGTACTCACTCTAGGGTGAGGTAACTCATTGCTGTCTGTTAGGTGAGAAAGCCCAAGTATACACACTCTGGGGCCTCATAACTTTTGGTTTTCCGCAAGGTGAGAAATCCACAAGGTGGCTATGGGGAAAAGTTGTGCCTCAGAATGGGATTTTCCACTCAACCATACTAAAGTTATACCTCCCAATAACTTTAATAAGGTGCCACAAATAAAAATGTCAGTTTGTGCTTCATGAGACAAACAAAGCTTCCTATGCTTAGAACTCATGAACAAATGTAATGGTACCATAGGCATGCAATCTGTGCTATGAAATGTGGCTATGTAAATGAAAAATGCAACATGCAAAAGATGTTCAAATGAGTCTTGTTATGTTCATGCAAGGTCTTAACCTAGGGAATATTGTGTTTAATCTCTCCAAGAGAGGACCGATCAAATAATATAATGTTTGCAACTTAGGGGATGCAGTGTGTCGCATCAGGCCACTAAGAGGAATGCAATATGCTAAGATAGACCATGCTTATGAAGGACATTACACCCAATGTCATCCAAAAAGTGACAAATGCATCATATGAAGTGACAAGGTTGCACTAAGAACTAAGAAAAAGAAAAATGCAAATGAATAATGCCAATGTATGCCCCCACTTTAAAGGAATTGCTACACATCGTTCTGTGAGAATTTACTTTAAAGTAGCGAATGAAAAATGCAAAAAGAAACAAGACATGAGAGCCAACTTGGAAAGTCCCTATGCCAAGTCATACATTTCTGAGTAAGGTTGCATCATGCGAATGAAAAGAACAAAAGAAAGAGGGGTTTCCCCCCAAAAAGGAACACACCAAACACATAAGGGATCTATGGATTTGGGGTCAATATGTTCATTGCTACAATATTTTTATTAAAGAGGTTGAAACTATCATCATTCCCCAAATACACATAGAACTAGAAGAATGACACAAAGAGAGCAAAAACAAAAGAAAAATCCATTTTGGGTCAAGATGGAAGAGACATTGTGGTCTCAATGCTTTGCATCATCCCCAAAAGGAAAACACAAGCAAAAATGCAGAAAAAAAAGGAAAAGCTTTTGGGTCAACATGAAGAAGACATTTTGGTCTCAATGCCTTGCGCCATCCCCAAAAGGAAAACACAAAAAATGTCAAAGTAAAAAGGAAAAGGAAATGTTTGGGTCAAGATGGAAGAGACATAAGGCATCTCAATGCTTTGCATCATCCCTAAAAGGAAAACACAAAACAAAGGTGAAAGGAAAAAGTAATGTACGACATATAGAAGAATGGAGGTACAAATAGAAGAATGTCACAAGAGAGAGAAAACATCAAACATCATGTTACAGGGGAACACGATACACACATGGAAGCTTAAAAGAAAATGTAAAAATTAAAAAGGATAGCAAGGTGAATGCAAGTCAACCATCTAATAGGTCATCTGCCTCCCAATCATGGTTAGTGTATTGTGAGGGTTGTACTAGGGGAAGTACCAGGTTCTACACTTGTTGTAGGAGATGTATCGTTTAAGCTCATGGAAGAGGAAAATAATGTATTCAAATCATTATGCACCTCTTCGTCTATTTTAGAGATCATCTCATCATCATCATCATAATCCAGATTAATTACGACAGGAGGGTGAATGGTAATGTCCAATGAAGGGTGTATCAGAAGTTGTGGTTGTTGTATTTGATCATTTTTCTACGATTGGGGAGGAGGATCATTATTTATTACTTGTGTCAAAGGTGGAGGTTAATTTTCTTTGTTGTTTTAATTTTGTAATTGATGAGAAAGGAGACGACATCAACGTCTACGCTCCCTAACACCATGGTTTCGATTGATTCTATTTTGAAGTTCTGTGGGTGTAAGAGCAAGTTGATCCACCATAGGCTCATTTTCTTCCTAAAAGGGAGGAACGGAAGGAACCGAAGGAGATGGGTTAATCACTTTATCTTTTGCTTTATAAACTTGTTTTATGCAAGGGGGCATGTTGAGGTTGGTGTCAGTATCTCGCAAACCTTTGGATGAAGAAGGGGAAGTGTTTAGTGGTTGTTGATCTAGTTTTTGTGGTTCAAGTTCAGGTTGAAGCATTGTCTCATCGAGGATTGGGATATCAAAAGCATATGTGGATTGGTTCCAGAGAGACAATTCAACAATTTTCTTTTCTTTAAAATTTTGATAAGCAATGAAAAAGAAATCCTTGCAAGGTGTTATGGGCTCCATGGGCTCAAGCCAAAAGGCTTTTAAGGAGAAGTGTCCTTTAGAAGATAAAGGGTTAAAGCCACTATGGCTAACAGTGAATATGTCATTATCATGCACAAACTTTAAACATTTGTGTATGACTAAAGGAACAACTTTCATTGAGCGAAGCCAGGGATGGCCTAGTCGTAAATGAAACTGATATTATTGTGGAATGGTGGAAAATGTTACATCCACTGTCTTAAGTCCTATTTGTAATGGAAGAATGATCGATTTGATCATAGGGCACACAAAACCATTATTTTTTTTAATTCATGCTCATGGGTTGTCATAGTTATCTTGATAAAGATCATATAAGACCAAAAATTCCTCAGTGATCACATTCTCGCCACAAGCGGGATCTATGAGTATCCCATTAGTGGGCTTATCATAAATACGTTCAGCTATGTAAAGAGGACCATCGGGAAGATTCAGAAGAATATTTTCAGAAGAGAAATTAATATCAAGATTTTTCTTAGTTGGGCCCTTACGAGGGATGACGTCTATCGCTCCTACCATTTCATCCATAGGATTAATAGAAGTGATATGTTGATTAGGATCAAAATTTTCAATATTTTTATGAAGAATTATCACATCGGTGTTTTGAGTTTCACTAGCTTTGACAAATGACATGGTATGTTTGGGCATCAGGTTGGTAAAAATTTGTAAATTTTGATTGGGTGGGGCAATAGATAGATTGCCTTTAACATTGACATTTGAAATGGATAGACGGACAGAATCAATGAGGTCTTGCATGATGTGTTTAAGACACTTACATTGTTTTGTGTCATGACCATTTTGTCTATGATAATAGCAATAAGCATTGGGTTGAAATTTTGGAGGAAAAGGTTTTGTTGGATCGAATGGTTTAACAGTAGGTAAAGTAATCATCTTTTGTTGTAGCAGTTGATGCATTGTGTTATGGAAAGTATTAGGTAAGGGGTTAAATTATCTTTTTGGGTCCCCATAGGTAAAGGGAACTGTTGCATTAATAGTGGCCACTTGATTATGAATGGGATGAGTTGGTTGTGGGGGAGGGGGATTGAACTGTAAGAAGCCTTTATTTCATTTTCTAAACTTTTCTGAGTTGTTTTGGTTGCTTTTTTTAGACTTCTCAACTTGGCTAGAAGTGGATTTTGCATCACGACTAGTAACCGAGTTGTGATAGTCACAAAAGGTTGTGCATAAATGCATGAAAGAAGGAAATTTCATCATGGTCAATTTATCCTAAATGTGAGTTTGCAAGTTTTCGATAAACATATTTTGGAGATGTGAATTAGGAACCTTGACATCTACTTGAGCATACAATGATTGATAGCATGAAATGAAATTAGTTACTTTTTCATCTGTATTTTGTTTACACCTCATTAAATCAGCCATTGTCTTTTTGGGAGTCATATGGACTTGGAAATGACTTATAAAGGCATCAAAAAGTTTGTTAAATGATTGAATTGAATGATTGGGTAAAGAGGAAAACCACTCCAAGACAGTATCTTTTAAAGTCCTAGGAAACAGTTTAGCTAACAATTTATCATCAAGGACAAAATCACTGCATAAGGTTTTATAGGAATTGACATGATTAGTAGGGTCTCCTTTACCTCTGTATTTCTCAAAACTAGGCATTTTAATTCCTTGTGGCATCGGTGTTGTTAAGATTTCCAAAGATAATGGGCTACTACAAACATAGTAGGTGGGTGGTGTGGTTTGGTTTTGGTTTATGGTGGATATTTTTTGTTGCATGAAGGAAACAATGTGAAAGAGTTGTGTAATGAGAGGTCCAGTGTAAGTGGTATGAGGTGGAAGAGATAATGGTGATGGAGTGTATGTAATGTTGGGACAAGTGAAGGGGACACTAATAGGGGTGAAGGTGGTGGAGGATGGAACATTCGATGCCACAAAAGAACTAGGAATGATAGTTAGAATAGCAAAAGGATTCATATCACTAACTTATTATATGGTTGTTGTAACTTGAGGAGTGGTATAGGTGGGAACAGATGCTACAGTTGAAGGATGAGGAATGTGAGATCCACCTTGGCTAACCAAAGTGTTTGTTGGTTGAGATGTGCTAGAGGTAAAAGAAGCATGTTTTTGATATATCTCAACAATTTATTTCATAACATCTAATCCCTCATCACTTTCAAGAATTTGATGGATGTGTTATATAGCAGGAATTGTTGTGGTGGAAATGTTTTCACGACACAATTTTTGTTGCAAATGTGAAAATCCTCGTGAATGTTAATGACTATCTTGTGGAATTAGAGAATTTGATGTGTCAACATGCATTGTATGTGAAAGTAAAGGTGTACTAGTGGTAGTATCATGCTTAATGCACCATTTTCCATACCAGGTGTAGGAGCTCAAGACAACCCAAGGTCCACAATGAGTGTGTTATCGCGGGATGACATGAGTCAGGAACTTCTTCTCACTAAAGTATTGTCAATAAGGAACCAAACACTCATATAAATACCACAAGAGGTGGGGTGGATGGAAATGCAATGCAATTGAGGAATAATAAAATGAAAATAATAGAAATTTTGTAAACTGAAACACAAATTCTATACCAAAAAATAGAAATATAGGAATTATTATGAAAATGACAAAAAGTGTTGTGCATAAAGTGCAATTGGACTGATTTTCCCAGGGTGGAAAATGAGTCTAGGGATGAAATTTTTTTGTGATTCTTTAGAAAATTTAAAATTATTTTGATGCTTTTCAAATGAAAAACTAGGATTCAAATGTATAATTTTAGTTTTTGCAATGTTTTGAAGGGAAAAAATGAAGTCTATAATATGAGATATTCACTAATGCAATTTTGTAAACCCTAGGATGCAAAAATAATGAAAAGGCTAATGAAACAACTAATGCAAGGAGTCCTAGGATGTAAATGAAGATTTAAATCAAAAAGAAAATTTTCAATTTTTAGGTTCACCAAAATGGAAACAAAGATTTTGGTTACCTAATGCTATATGCTCCTTCTAGGGTTTTTCACCTAAAAGGAGATAATATTGGAGCCAAAATGCAATGTTTACACTCAAAGAGGGATATGATATAGATGCAATATGACTAAATGAAGTAAACTAAATGCAAAGAACTAAAAAAATACTATTTATTATGTATGCAAAACTAAGAAATATGAAGTGTTTGAAAACATAGTGTTGTATGCAAACATGAACTAGAAACATGCACAAATGAAAACATGACTTAATGAGATTGAAAAAAGTGCACCTAGAGATAGAATACATATGTTGGAAGATTCTAGAATGTCCTAGAAATCATTTTTGATGACCAGTGGGACTCATTCACCACAGATGGTGAATAAGTCCTGCTTCTGGTAAACTTTGTTGAAACAGGTTTTTGACTTTCGGGAACTAAAATCAGAATAAAACACTTTTTCCATCTTGGTAGTGGGACTCATTCACCACTGATGTTGAATTAGTCCTCCCACAAAAATCTACAAATTCTGAAGTCAACTCTGTGGGTCCAAATCTGTACTTGTCTTCTTATTGGGTTGACAGAACCAAATCTATAGAAAATGGGTTGAATGATGTGTCCAAGCTTGAATTAGGTATTTGTTGACTTGAATAGCTTTGATGACTTGTTGAACACTTTTCAACACCTATCTCTTTGACAAATCTACCTACAAAACCTACAAACACGCATCCAAAGAGGGGGGGAAATGGTTAAGGGTTAGAGTATAGGGATTTTCCTTAGACAAATCCCACTTTGGTAGTCAAACTCTTGATAAAGAAATGAAATTCAATAAACAAGGAAAGATGAATAAACAACATGCAAATGTCCTAAACTCACCAAACCCTTGTTGTTGAAGTTTGAAGATATGTCAATGGCTTCTCCAAGATGCTTGTTATTTGCTTGATTGAATGATACTATGATGCTTAAGTGAATGAATGAGATTGAATGCAAGAATGAATACTTGAATGAATGGGGGTTAAAATGAATAGAAAAACACTTATTTATACACACTTATGTCATAATTTCCTAAAAATACATCACAAGTCGACATAAGGTCTTAATGAATAAAAACCTGAAAGAAATTTGAATTTATTTTGAATTTTGTGTCAAAAGGGACTCATTCACCACCCATGGTGAATAGGTCCCACTCAAGGAATGCAAGTGGGTGTCGGGAATTAAGTCATCTAAAATTTGTTGTTTTTTGGGTTTGTATTCAAAAATACACTTAATTAAGGTCTATAAGTGCATAAAGGGGCCAAATAAAGCATAATAAAGGTGTAATTAATGGTGACAAGCCTAGAAAAGTGTGAAAGTGTGTTACAAGACTTTACAACACTTTAGAATAAGACTTAGTAAGGGATAAAGGGGAATATTTAGATGAATTATGATAAAAAGAGTCTAGAAAAGTGTAGAAATGTGTTACAACACCTTCACAAGACATCATAAAGTCTTAATAAATTTGAATATTTAAGACCTAATGTGAATGTATAAGTTATAATACAACATTAAATCAAGGTGAAATCAAGCCAAATAAGCACAAGGAGGGACAAAAGAAGAAAAATTAAAAGGGTTTTAAGTTTTTTTCGTTTCCACATAAGGAAAGAGAATTTGAATTTCCAAGAGGTGGATTCATGGTGTATTTTTTTTCCCTTCCTTGTGATCTATTAAATTATACAATTTCTATTTCAAAGAATAGAGATGAGTTTCTAAGTTAAGAGGGATGTGTACAGTATTACAAAGCTAGCATTTATTAACAACTTGATTTGGAATAAAAGCCAATGGATGAATATATGTATCAGGAAATATATAAAATGAATCAAAAAATATTATAATATAAGTTTAATATTGATAAGAGTTAATATGATCTGTCTACTCGTGCTTTTGAGTGTTTTAAGGAGCTTATAAAGCAAAGGTATAAGATTAAAATATCCTTTCATGAAGACATAAAGGTCCTCATTTATCTTATAATAATATATGCACAAAATGGATATGAGCTAAAAAATAAGCATTCATTAGCACAAGGAGATCATGTTAGTAAGACAATACAATTGATCCAAAGGTTTATAGAGATAAGTAAAAGGTGGAAATTGAAGATGGAAGAAATATCCCAACTAGTAAGGTAGTTGAAAATAAGAAGAATCTAATATTATAGAAAATAAATAGTTTAATTATGTGCTTAAGGCATCAGCCTAGCCTCTATTAACAACTTCTACTCATACCTCAAAATTGAGGGTGCTAAATGATAAATCCAATTGATCAAGCAATGTCTTCAAATGAACTGACCAGAGATGAAGACATAATGAAAGAACCAAAATTTAAGGTTCTCTCACCTATTGCACTCCTACCTTCTATTATTGATGGAAATGATGTAACCATGTCTAATGATATACCTCTCCCAAATTATTTCCCTATTGATATATATCATAATTATTTATCCAAGTTACAATCTCAATGTCATTAAGTGAGCCTTTGAGCATTCCTAAGTATTGCATTAGATCCATATATTTTATTTCAATTGTAGGTGTTCCTATCCAACCAAATACTACTTATAATGATGGAGAAAAGAGTAACAAGGATGAGGAAGCCATAGAGGTATACCTAGGGGATTTTATTGTTAATATCCAACTATTTTTTGACCAATTTTATACATTTTTTTATGATTAATGGATGGTTGTTACATAATTTTATGCTAGAGTCAAGTGTTTCTAGCAATGTCATGATAAATTAGGTAAAGAATGAATGTATTTTATAATTTTCACAGCCATGTGGACAAAAATTCTATGCATTTAAAAAAATGAGTGTCATTGGGGTTGTGAAAAATTTAGAGGTCTAGATACTCACACAACCAAATAAGTGTTTTTCAATGGATATAATCATTCTAGGTTGACCTCCCAAAAGGGGTATGTTGTTTTAAAAGTGAGTAATATCCAATGGAGGTAGTATATGTTGGCATTGGAATTATTTATCATTGATGTCAAAGGTCATGGAGACAAGACAAAGGTTTGATGTGGTTAATGTTGATGAATGTTGTTTTGTTAGCTTTACAAGGTGTTAATTTTTCTCAAGGTATATGAAGTTTACTTTATTGAAATGGAAAAAAGAAATAATAAAATGTTTGACATCAAATGATGCTTACATTATTAAAGTTTTCAAAGGAAATTTTTTAGGCACATTATTGCACATATTATAATGTTTTATTCATTGTTGAATAATGATGTTTTGGGTTTATCATTGCATTGATAATAATTTTTCATTCATTACCTTTGAGAAGGTTCTCAAGCTTATTGTTTTGGGCACATGATTATGTCTTGTTCATCATAGCACATCATGGTGTGCTAGGCCATGAAGTGTTTGAAAGTGGAATTTAGGGTTTGAAGACATCATGGTTTCAATGTGACAATGTTGGTGGTATGGTAGCTGACAGAATTTGGTTTTAGGCAGTGGGTTTGCATTTTCAGCTTCACCAGTCGACTATGACTTGTGTATCTTGACCTGTATTTTTTATATTATTGGCTATATTGTTCCAAAAATATTGAAGAGTTTCACAAACTATATTTCAAAGGTCTAATGGGTCAATGTCATGTTTCTATGGCTTTAAATTGTGAACAACACCTTGGGTGTCTTGACCTAGCAAAGATTGAAGTGTATCTTTCAATTGACTTGATCTTCAATGACAGGTATCTTTATGGTAGTTATCAACATTCAATGATGCATTCAATTATGAGAAAATTTGTAGTTTATAAATTGTTCTCAGGCAGCTTTGTTTTGTTGGTTGATTATTATGTTGAAATCACTTGACCATATGGTATGAATGTAGATATAAGATTTATAGTCTATTAAGAGTTAGTATTATTTTCATGCTAAAAGCATTGATAAGAAATTTATTTTGAAACTTGTAAAATTACTTCAACTACTGGTTGTATTTACATATAGATTCTCTAGTCTCCAATGAAAATGAGACAATCAAGAAATGTTTTGTAATGAAACAAATATTTCATTCTATCCCTTTATTCTCAGAATGATATTGATGTGAAAGTTGTATTTTCCAGTGAGGAATACTTGTAACTAGTGAGGCTCCTTTACCAGTGAGGCATATTGTATAGCCAGTGAGGCTTTGCTAGTGAGGCACAAAAAGCTGCCAATGAGGCTCTATAATTAGTGGGATTTTATTAAGCTAGTGAGGAAATCTTTCCCGAGTGGTTTTCTATCCCTATGAGGGTTTTCCACTCATAAAAAACTATGTTATGATTTCTCATTATTTGTGGTCTATTTGATCTTCATTTTCAAACATTCATTCTTGTGTATCTTTCAGCATATGGTCTTCATATTCAAACATTTAGTCTTGAGTATCCTTCAACATTTGAGTTTCTATGGTGTCTTCAACTTTTATGATTTTCTTATGTTCTTTATGATAAATCAAGCTTGATAGCTTTACATACATGATTTTGCACATGATAGTTGAACTATTTTGATCTTGCATTTTATAAGGTCAAAGTTTTGAAAGATTAATTCAAGGTTATTTTAAATTTTCCATACCACTGATTCACCCCCCCAAGTGGTATTGTACTCCAACAAGTGGTATCAAAGCCATACCCTTGCATAATTCTAACCAACATAAGGGGTTCCTAGTAGTGAAGTACTTGTTATGGAAAAAAGTAAAAGAAACAGAGAAAAAATAAATACCCAGCAGAATGTTGAACAACAAACACCACTTAAACCTAGTACAAAAGATGATTTTGTAGTGAAGAGTGTAGACAAAGGAGATCACTTGGTGAGTGATTTTGAACAAGAGTTTGATGAAAATGAATATGAGATTTATATGGAAGGTGAACTCATCTATGCTCTTGATGAAATTAAGAAACTTAGAATGGAGAAACAAAGGTTAAAATTACAATTGGAAGATTCTAGAAATTTTGAAGAAGTAACTTGCATGAAGCTGCAAACCAAAGTAGAAGATTGTCAAAAGATAGAGGTTGAAGTGTTGTATCTAAGAACACAACTAGAGGAAAACTCTACTAAAATAAAACATTATAAAAGATGAGTTGATTTTCAATTTGAAATTAGGGATTGAAGAAAACAAGAGGATAGTAGATATGACAAGGTCTGATTTGGAAGTCAAAATAGTTGAATGCTAAAAAATGGAAGGAGAAATAGTCTCTCTAAGGAAATATCTTGAGAATATCAGGAAGTAGTTAGAAAAGAATCAAAAATTTGATGAGAGCACTGAAAAATTGAATGATATATTACGTAAGCAAAAACATCATAAGGACTCTGCTAGTTTGGGTTATGAAGAAGGACAAAGTTCTGGAATCAGAAAAACACTAAGAAAAAAGATATATCTAAGCTATCACGTTGTTGCCCCTAAGACTAAAGAAAAGAAGAAATTAGAAATTAGGACTTTTGATAGTAGACAGTTCAAGGACATCAATAGAGGAAAAATAAGTAGAGCCAACTGGTTCACAGGATCTCCACCTACTTAGCAAGATCAATCAGTGAGGTATAATTATTCATTTCTTGGTTATTGATTTTCATGTAATGGTTATGGGCATAAAGCAAGTTATTATAGAAGAATGTCTAAAAGGATTCAATATGCATTCTCTAGGAATATGAATATAATATGTTATAAATTTCATAACCATGGTCATGTTGGAAAGTGTACTGTAGAACTAGGTCTGTGAAACAGGATAGAAGAAATGATTGCTTACATAAGAAAATACAAAGTCACAAGCATCTGGGGACAAGAAGAAACTGGAGAAGAAGATTTGGAGAAGAAAAAAAAGTCAAGAAAATAATTAGCCTAAACTTGTGCATACTACACAAGTGACATATATTAATGCTTAAAGGGAAGCATAAAGTTAGGGGGAGATGCTTATAGTTTTATCTTTTAAACCCTATAGTAAGCAACAAAGAGGTGGTATCTTTGCATTGTTTTGGTGTTCTAATGTAGGTTTGGTTTAGTAATTAATGATACTAACAGTGTTGTGGTTACTTGTAGCTTGCTTGGTATAGTGGCATTCATTTTTTTTTCTTGGTGTTGTAAACAAGGATTTTGGCACCCAAATGCTTTATGCTCCTTCTAGGGTTTTTCACCTAAAAGGAGATTAGATCGGAGCCAAAATGCAATTTTCACACTCAAAGACGGATGTGATATAAGTTCAATATGCCTAAATGAAGTAAATTCATGCAAAGAACTAAAAAATACGATTGATTATGTATGCAAAACTAAGAAATATGAAGTGTTTGAAAACACAGTGTTGTATGGAAACATGAACTAGAAACATACACAAATGAAAACAAAAATTAATGAGACTGGATGGAGTGCACTTACAGATAGAGTGCAAATGTTGGAAGGTTTTGGAATGTTCAATAAATCATTGTCAATGGCGATTGGGACTCATTTTCCACTGATGGCGAATCAGTCCAGGTTCTAGTAAATTCTACTAAAATAGGTTTCGAAGTGTCCAGAACTAAAATTTGCAAAAATCACTTTTTCCAACCTAGCAGTGGGACTCATTCACCACTGATGGAAAATCAGTCCACCTATAGAAATTTTCAAATTCTAAAGTCAACTCTGTGGGTCCAGATCTGCACTTGTCTGCTTGTCAGGTTGATGGATCCAAATCTGCAGAGAACGGCTTGAATTAGGTCTTTGTTGAATTGAATATCTTTGATGAATTTTTGACCACTTTTCAACACCTATCTCTTTGAAAAATATTCCTACAAGACCTAAAAACACGCATGCAAAGAGGGGGAAAATGGTTAAGGGTTAGAGTATAGGGATTTGCCTTTGTCAAATCCCACTTTGGTAATCAAACCCTTCATAAATAAATGAAATGAAATAAGAAAGGAAAGATAAAAAAAATAACATGAAAATGTCATGAACTCACCAAGCCCTTATTGTTGAAGTCTGAAGATATGTCAATGGTTGCTCCAAGATGCTTGACAATTACTTGACTAAATGATGCTATAATGCTCAAGTGGTTAGATGGATACAAGGATGATTGAATGGATGAATGAGTACTTGAATGAATAGGGGTTAAAATGGATAGAAAAACACTTATTTATACACACTTGTGCCCTAATTTCCTGAAAATACATCACAGGATGACCTAAGGTCTTAATGAATAAAAACTCGAAATAAATTTGAATTTATTTTGAATTTTGTGCCAAGAGGGACTCATTCGCCACCCATGGCGAATGGGTCCTACTTAAGGCAAGAAAGTGGGTGTCGGGAATTAATTTGTATTTAATGTTGTTTTTCGGGCTTATATTCAAAAACACACTTAATTAAGGCCTATAAGTGCATAAAGGGGCCAAACAAAGCATAATAAAGGTGTATTTAGTGATGACAAGGCTATAAAATCATGAAAGTTTGTTACAAGACTTTACAACACTTTAGAATAAGACTTGGTAAGTGATAAAAAGGTAATATTTGGATGAATTATAATAAGAAGAGTCTAGAAAATTATAGAAATGTGTTACACTTCACAATACCTTCACAAGACATCATAAAGTTTAAATAATTTGAATATTCAAGACCTAATGTAAATGTATAAGTTACATTACAACATTAAATCAAGGTGGAATCAAGCAAAATAAGCACAAGGAGGGACAAAACAAGAAAAAGTAAAAGGGTTACTTTTTCTGTGTCCATAGTTAGCCCCCACTTTAGTGAGAGGATGAACTTGCTTCAAACTCACACTAAAGTATAACATTGCATCTTAGGAGGGGTCTAAATGTACTAATGCTTGGTAAGATGGGACAACAATAATCAAAAGAGATGATCAAGCCCCTAGGATGAAGATCCCATGGAAAATCAATCCTAAGAACAAAGGAACACACGTGAAAGTGATGAAGAATGAAGGAAAGTAAAGAAAGATTTGATCTTTTGTCCAACTCATTATGGATTAGATCTAAGGTTTTTTGTTTGAAACAAGAAATGTGTACTCACTCTAGGGTGACAAAACTCATGGTTGTTCGTCGGGTGAGAAAGCCCATGTATACTCAATCTAGGGCCACAAAAATTCTGGTTGTCCACAGGGTGAGAAATCCACAAGGTGGCTATGGGGAAAATTCATGCCTCAGAATGGGCTTTCTCGCTCAACCATACTAAATTTATACCTCCTGATAACTTTAATAAGGTGCCACAAAATACAATGTTGTTTCGTGCTTCATGAGACAAGCACAACTTTGTATGCTTAGTACTCATGAACAAATACAATGGCACCACAGGCCTGCAAGGTGCTATGCAAGGTGGCCATGTAAATGCAAAATGCAAAAGAAGTGTTCAAATGAGTCTTGTTTAGTTCATTTGAGGTCTTGACTTAAGGAACATTGTGTCTAATGTATCCAAGAGAGGACCAATCAAAGAATACAATATTTGCAGCTTAGGGGATCCAATGCATCACATTAGGCCACTAAGAGGAATGTAATATGCTAAGATAGATCACGCTTATGAAGGACACTATACCCAATGTCATCCACAAAGTGACAAACGCATCGTATAAAGTAACAAGGCTACACTAAGAACCAAGAAAAACAAAGATGCAAAATGAATAATTCCAATGTATGCCCCCACTTTAAAGGAATTGCTACACACCGTTCTGTGAGAAATTACTTTAAAGTAGAAAATGAAAAATTGCAAAAAGAAACAAGACATGAGAGCCAACTTGGAAAGCCCCTATGCCAAGTCATACATTTCCGAGTAAGGCTACATCATGCAAATGAAAAAGGAACAAAAAAAAAGAGGGGTTTCCCCCAAAAGGAACACACCAAACACATAAGGGATCTATGGATTTGGGGTCAGTATGTTCATTGCTACAGTGTTTTTATTAAAGATCTCAGAACTATCATCATTTCTCAAATACACATAGAACTGGAAGAATGACACAAAGAGAGAAAAAACAAAATAAAACTAAAGTCCATTTTGGGTCAACATGGAAAAGACATTGTTGTCTCAATGCCTTGCATCATCCCCAAAAGGGAAACACAAGTGAAAAGAAAATGAAAAAAGGTGATAGAAAAGAGAAGCTTTTGGGTCAACATGAAGGTTACATTGCAGTCTCAATGCCTTTCATCATCCCCAAAAGGAAAACACAAGAAAAGATAAAGTAAAAAGAAAAGGGGCCTTTTGGGTCAACATGGAAGAGAAATAGGGTGTCTCCATGCTTTGCGTCATCCCCAAAAGGAAAACACAAAACAAAAAAAAAATAAATGTAAAAGGACCGATTGGTTCAACATGGAAGAGACATAGGGTGTCTCTATGCTTTGGTCATCCCCAAAAGGAAAACACAAAACAAAAGCAAAAAAAAAAGAAAAGTAAAAGGATCAATTGGGTCAACAAGGAAGATACATAGGGTGTCTCTACGCTTTGCGTCATCCCCAAAGGAAAAACACAAGCAAAAGCAATGTACGATATATAGAAGAATGAAGGTACAAATAGAGGAAGTGTACAAAGAGAAGGGGAATATCAAATGTCACACTACGGGGGAACACTATATGCATATAAAAAAGAAAAAAAAAGAAAAATATTAGTAAGGTAGATGCAACTCAACCAATTTAAGCAAGTAATCTACATCCAATTCATGTTCAGTGTATTACGAGGGTAGTTGACTATCCAAAGGCGTAATTGCAAGTGTTGAACTAGGAGAAGTACCAAGTTCTACACTTGTTGTAGGAGATTGGTCATGTAGGTTCATGGAAGAGGAAAATAATGTATTCAAATCATTATGCACCTCTTCATCTATTTTAGAGATCTCATCACCATCATCATCTAGATTAATCACAATGGGAGGATAGATGGTAATTTCCAATGAAGGGTGTATCAGGAGTTGTGGCTGTTGTATCAGATCATTTTGTTTTGATTCGGGGGAGGGTCATTATTTATTGCTTTTTTCAAAGGTAGAGGTTTATTTTCTTTACTCTCCTCATCTTTTAATTGATGAGCAAGGAGACGATGTCGACGCCTTTTCTCCCTAGCACCTTTGTTTCGGTTGATTCTATTTTGAAGTTGTGTAGGTGCAAGAGCAAGTTGATCGGCCATAGACTTATGTTCTTCATGAGGGGGAGGAACAGAAGGCACCATGGGAGGTGTATCAATTGATTTCTTTTTTTCTTTATAAACTTGTTTGATGCGAGGGGGCATGATGGGATTGGTTTCATTATCTCTGTGATGTTTGGATGAGGAAGGTGAAGTGTTCATGTTTGGTTGTTCTGGAGTTGATGGCTCAAGCTCAAGTTGAAGCATTGCCTCAATGAGGATGGAGGTGTTGGAAGTGGATGGGGATTGATTGCAGAGGGACAATTCAAAAAAAAAATTGGCTTTAAACTTTTGATAAGAAATGAAAAAGAAATATTTGCAAAGTGTTATGGTTTCCATGGGCTCTGGCCAAAAGGATTCTAAGGAGAAGTTTCCTTTTTAATATAAGGGGTTAAAGCCACTATGGTTAACAGTAAATATGTCATCATCATGCATAAACTTTAAACACTTGTGTATGACTGAAGGGATATCTTTCATCAAGTGAAGCCATGGATAGCCTAGCCACAAACAAAACTAATTTGATTGTGGAATGATGGAAAATGTTACATCCACTATCTTAGGTCCTATCTATAATGGAAGGATGATTGATCCTATCATAGGGAACAAAAAACCATTATTTTTTTTTATCCATGCTCATGGTTTGTCATAAATATCTTCATAAAGATCATGTAATACCAAAAATTCCTTAGTGATCACATTCTCGCCACAGGTGAGATCTATGAGTATCCCATTAGTGGGCTTATCATAAATACAACCAGCTATATAAAGAGGACCATCAAGAAGATTTAGAAGAATATTTGTAGAAGAGAAAGTAATATCAATATTTTTCTTAGGTGGGCCCTTATGAGGGATAACATCTATCGCTCCTACCAAATCATGAATAGGAGTAATAGAAGTAGAATCTTGGATAGGATTAGGATTTTCAACAGTTTTATGAACATTCATCACATCGGTGTTTTGGTTTTCACTAGCTTTAACGAATGACACATTATGTTTAGGCATCGGATTGGTAAAAATTTACAAATTTTGATTGGGTGGGGCAACAGAAAATTTGCCTTTAACATTAATATTTAAAATGGATAGACGGCCAAAATCAATGAGGTCTTGTACGATGTGTTTAAGACGCTTACACTGTTCTATGTCATGTCCATTTTTTATATGATAATGGCAATAAGCATTGGGTTGAAAGTTTGGAGGCAAAGGTTTTGTTGGATTTAATTGTCTAATAGTAGGTAAACTAATCATTTGTTGCTGCAATAACTGGGTCATGGTGTTGTGAAGAGTTTCTTGTAAAGGTGTAAACTATCTCTTTGGGTCTCCATAAGTAAAAGGTATCACAACTTTAACAACTGTTACTTGATTGTTGGTGGGTTGAGATGGTTGTTGAGGAGGGGGGTGGTTGAATTTTAAGAAGGCTTTGTTTGGTTTTCAAAATGGTTGTGAGTTGTTTGAAGTGCTAGGCTCAATATTTTCAGTTTGGTTAGTAGTGGGCTTGGCATCACAACTACTAATAAAATTGTGATATTCACAAAGGGATGTACATAGATGCATGGAAGAATGAAATTTCATCATGCTCAATTTATCCTGGATGTGAGTTTGTAAATTTTCAATAAACATATTTTGGAGATGTAGATTAGGAACCTTGACATCAATTTGGGTATAGAGTGAATGATAACATGAGATGAAATCAATTACTTTTTCATCATCTCATTAGATCATCCAATGTCCTTTTGGGAGTCATGTGTATTTGAAAATAATTTATGAAAGCATCCACTAATTCATTGAATGACCGAATTAAATTATTTGGTAAATTTGAAAACCACTCCAAGGAAGTGTCCTTTAAGGTCCTAGGAAACAGTTTGGCCAATAGTTTATCATCCAAAACAAAGTCACTGCATAAGGCAGTGTAAGCATTAACATGATTAGTAGGATCACTCTTTCCTCCATACTTCTCAAATCTAGGCATCTCAATTCCTTGTGGCATCGGTGTTCTTAATATTTCCAAAGAGAGTGGGATGTTATGGACATAATAGGTGGGTGGAGCATTTTGACTTTGGCTTATGGTGGATATGTGTTGTTGCATGGAGGAAACAGTTTGGAAAAGTTGTGTGATAAGAGGGTTAGTGTAAGTGGTATGAGCTGGAAGAGATAATGGTGATGGACTGTATGTAGTGGTAGGGAAAGTGAATGTAATGTTAATAGGTGGTATGGTGGAAGAGTAGAAAACATTCGATGCCATGGAAGAATTGGGAATACCAGCAAGAATAGTTGAGGAAGGAATCACATTGCTAACTTGTTGCATTGTAGTTGTTACTTGCAGAATGGTGTAGGTAGGTATAGATACTACTGTGGAAAGAGGAGTGTTAAGTCCTCCTTTACTAACCACAGTATTTGTTGGTTGAGAAGTGGAAGGAGCATGTTTGTTGTATATCTCAGTAATTTTTTTCATAACATTTAAGCCTTCATCACTTTCAAGCAGGAAATGTATGTTTTCTATAGCAGGAATCACAGTGGTCGCGATGTTTTCAAGACATAAATCTTGTTGAAAATGTGTTAAATCATCATGAATGTTAACGAATTTATCTTGTGGAATGTGATCATTTTGTACATGTCAACTTGCATGTTATGGAAAGGAAAAGTATTTCTAAGGGTGGGATCCATGCCTAATGCACTATTTTCAATACCAAGAGTAGTAGCTCGAGACAACCCAAGGTCAATGTTCAACAAGTGTATTATCACACGATGCCATGAGTTGGGAACTTCTTCTCACTAAAGTATTATCAATAGGGCACCAAACACTCATACAATGGGTACCAAAGGTAGGGTGGATTCAAATGTAATGCAAACTAGAAGTAATAAAATGCTAATAACAGAAATTCTATAAATTATAACAGTGATGTAATAACATAAAACTGTAATGCAGAAAATGCAGATCAGAATGTGCAATTGAACTGATTTTCCTAGGGTGGTGAATGAGTCCAAGGATGAATTTTTTTGATTTTTTTCATAAATTTGAAATACAATTTGATGTTTTTCAGATGCACAAATACAACTACAGTATGAAAATGCAGAATTTCAGTGAGCGTAAATGAGATGAAATGCAAAAAATGAAAGCTATATGATGTTTTCACTAATGCAATTTTGGAAAACCCTAAGATGTGTAAACAATGCAAAAACTAATGCACTGATGATGCAAGAAAAACCTAGGATGAAAATTAACTTAGAATCAAAAGTAAAAATGCTCTAAAGTCAAGTTCACCAAAATGTAGACAAATATTTTGGCACCTAAATGCTTTATGCTCTTTCTAGGGTTTTTCACCTAAAAGGAGATAAGATCATAGCCAAAATGCAATGTTCACACTCAAATATGGATGTGATATAAGTTAAATATTCCTAAATGAAGTAAAATAAATGCCAAGAACTAAAAAATACTATTGACTATGTATGCAAAACTAAGAAATATGAAGTGTTGAAAACACAGTGTTGTATGCAAACATGAACTAGAAACATGCACAAATGAAAATAGAACTTAATGAGACTAGATGGAGTGCACCTGGAGATAGAATGCAGATACTAGAAGGTTCTGGAATGTTTCAAAAATCACTATTGATGGACACTAGGGCTCATTCACCATTGATGGCGAATCGGTCCAAGTTTTGGGAAATTCTGCTGAAACAAGTTTCAGAGTGTTGGGAACTGAAATCTGCAAAAATCACTTTTTCCAGCCTAGAAGTGGGTTTCATTCACCACTGATGGTGAATTAGTCCACCTACAAAAATTTGCAATTTTTGAAGTCAACTCTACGGGTCCAGATCTGCACTTGTCTTCTTGTTGGGTTGACAAATCCAAATCTGTAGAAAACAAGTTGAATGATGTCTCCAAGCTTGAATTAGGTCTTTTTTGACTTGAATATCTTTGATGAATTTTTGACCACTTTTCAACAGCTATCTCTTTGAAAAATCTACCTACAAGACTTGCAAACACACATGCAAAGAGGGGAAATATGGTAAGGATTACATATAGGGATTTTCCTTGGTCAAATCCCACTTTGGTAATCAAACCCTTGATAAATAAATAAAATGAAATAAGAAAGGAATGATGAAAAAATAACATGCAAATGTCATGAACTCACCAAACCCTTATTGTTGAATTCTAAAGATATGTCAATGGCTGCTCCAAGATGCTTGACAATTGCTTGATTAAATGATGCTATAATGCTTAAGTGCTTAGATGGATGCAAGGATGATCAAATGGATGAATGAGTACTTGAATGGATGGGGATTAAAATGGATAGAAAAAAACTTATTTATACACAATTGTGCCCTAATTTCCTGAAAATACATCACAGGTCGACCTAAGGTCTTAATGAATAAAAACTTGAAAGAAATTTGAATTTATTTTGAATTTTGTGCCAAGAGGGACTCATTTTCCATCCATGGCGAATGGGTCCTACTCAAGGTAAGCAAGTGGGTATTAGGAATTAATTTTTCTTTAATGTTTTTTGTTGGGTTTATATTCAAAAACACACTTAATTAAGGCTTATAAGTGCATAAAGGGGCCAAATAAAGCATAAGAAAGGTGTATTTAGTGGTGACAAGCCTATACAAGTGTGAAATTTTGTTACAATACTTTAAAACACTTTAGAATAAGACTTGGTAAGTGATAAAAAGGGAATATTTGGATGAATTATAATAAGAGTCTAGAAAAGTGTAGAAATGCGCTACAACACTTCACAATACCTTCACAAGACATCATAATGTCTAAATAATTTGAATATTCAAGACCTAATGTGAATGTATAAGTTACATTACAACATTAAATCAAGGTGAAATCAAGCCAAATAAGCACAAGGAGGGACAAAAAAGAAGAAGTTAAAGGGTTACTTTTTCTATGTCCACAGGTGGAGTATAATAGAAAATGATTTTCATGTCTGGTTCATGCATGGTGCAATGACATTCTTGCTTGTTTTAAGTGTAAGTGTCATAATGAAAGTGACAGTGATGTCATATGTGTTGGTTATTGAGATGTTAGTAGTAAAGTTGGCCTATATCTATTGTTGTTAAAAATGGTTGGAACCTTGTTTACAGCCTTAACTTCAATTGTTTTATATTTGTGAGTGTCTTAAGGATGAATTTCATTGAAAGATGATTTTTTCACTTTACTACAAGGTTTCTATGTTCAGGATAGCTTGTACTCACAGTATTTCCACCATTTGTACTTAAGATAGTTTTGTCCTCACAGTGGATAATGGATAATATGTGGCTCTACACTTTGGGTGCTAGTTATCTGGATCATTTCAAGTCAAGAGAATACAATGCCATTTATTCTCAAGGTGACAATCTTAAAGAGTTATTTTTTCTCATGGTGTTCATTGCAAGGTGTTGCTTTTGTGCTTATTAAAAGATTGGTGATGGTTTACTCATAATAGTATTGTTGTTATTGTATGTAGTGTTCTTGCTTCAATAATAGTATTGTTGTTGATGACAGGGAAAGTATTTTTTACTTGATGTTAGTTGCTTGGTGTAATGATTTTGATAACTTGGTAATGTTAAGATCATGTGGTTAGCCACTATGAGTAACAAATTTGATAGTGAAGATAGTACTAATCTATGATTTCACAATGGTATTATGCTATGCCAGTTGTATGTTTCATCACAATAGTGATAGGATCTTGGTATTAGTAATGTTTGCAAGTATTGACAACTTTTGAATGGTGCTTAAGGACAATGACAGTGGTTTCTCTTCTTTTGCTTGGTACAGTACAGTGCTTGGATAGTGAGTGAAAATTGTACAAAGTGATTGCATGAAAATAGTGGTTTGCTTATTGATGATAGTGCATAGGAGTTCTTGCATCATGAATCTATTTATAAAATTGCTCTGTGAATATGAGACAATAGTTGTAGTTATTTGGTTTGACTGTATCTTTGCTAGTAAATTTGGTAGTATGAACAACCTATGATCTCACTCACCATTGAGTATTATGGTAGTTGTTTTGTGGATAGATATGAATGCTTGACACATTTGTTGGGATACTTCTCATGATTTGGATCTTGGTTGGTAGGTAGTAACTTTTGTTTTTTTGTTACTTGGATAATGACTTTGTTTTTAGAGAAGTTCTTTGGCACTTTGACTTTGTTATTTGAACAGTGAACTTGGGAGATAGAGAACATGGGACAACAAATTTAAACTTGCAACCTGCTTGATCTTGCTTACACAATGTTTCCTTTTGCAATGATAGTATGACATATTTGATTGAGCATGACAGTGAAATATGACCAGTGATCTTGATCATGGTCTTTGATTGTGAGTTTTCTTTTGATCTTGCCTTTGGAACAATGGAAATAGTTTGGGACACCTTGGAACAATGATCTTGAAACATAATCTTTTTACAGGGGCAGTAATTTACTTTAAAGTGAACAATGTGTTTGAGTTGCAAAGTCTTGAGTCTTGAACAATTCCTTTGAGTTACAGAGTCTTGAGTCTTGAACATGAAAACTACTAATGTCTTGAACATGTTGTTTTCTTAAGTTTCTCGCCACTTTTCTTAGTTACTTTGCTTAAGACACTTCCTTGTGATTATAGTTCTCTCTTGGACAATTGTTGAGAGTCATTGTTAGTGATATTGTGACATTTCCACACAATTCATATAGACTTTGTGGATGATAAGTTTATGTAACAGTGACATAACAGTGAATTTTTTTGATAATAATGGTAAAGTGTACTTGTGGAAAATGATTTCTACAATGACTTGGGTTCAATGTGTTTGCATGGACAATGAACTAGCATGTGACAACATTTTGGATCTGCTTTCAGTTGTTTTTTAATGATCAGATGGAGAGTTTTTACTTGGAAACCTACACACTTTTGATAGTTGTTACTTGAAAAATGTTATCCTGGATTTGTGAAAAGTGACAGTGAAGATAGTGCAATCACAATGATAGTACCATTCGTCTTTCTTAGATTGGTTCTTTGATTGCAACAAGTTTTTCATTCTTGAATAATGGTAAAGATTATTCACTTATTCACATGCTTCAATGCTTTAATTCTTCACTTCTTGAAAGGACAGTGAATTTAAAGTCCTTGAAAAGATAGTAAATTTAAAGTACTTGAAAGGACTGTGAATATCTTGAACTCATCATTTCACATTTGTGGGACAGTTGATATGCTTTGTGCATTTCTAATGATTGCTTGATAGTTGCAAAAATAGTAGAGTTGCTTCGTGATTCAAGAAGGATAGTTTCTTAGAGATCAAATGCCAGGTGCTCATATTGATATGTTTTTGAGTGAAGTTGATGTGTTTGATGCAACGTTGAATATTTGGCACAATTGGTTCTTGGTACATCTTTGGATAATTTTCTAGAATTGATCACCTTTTGATAGCAACTTTCCATGACAATGGTGACTGTGATCAAATTGTTCATAGTTGATAGTGACTGTGAAATGCTCTTTATGTGATATGTGATGATAGACTTGATGCTTTGACAATATGCAATGCTTTCTTTCAAATAGGTTCTTGTACAGTGTTATTCTCTCTTCCACTACACAGTGGTGGTCTTCCTTGAAGGGGGAGTGGTATGTGCCATTGGAGATAACTATTGTGTTTTTTTTATTTTTCATGATTGATTCATGCATAGTCATAGAGGATGCATCATGGTGCATTGGTTTTGGTAATTATAATACATTACTATAGATGTTATTTGATGCATTGGGGATTTTCATGATGCATTGATGATTCCTTTGTTGATTTAGTATGCATTTGGCATGATAGTCTTATGATGGTGATTTTATTGTGGTCTAATAGTGCTTTGAGCTTACTTGTGACAACATTTCATGAGGATTATTCACTTGGTATTTTGGTACATGGTTCATTTACACAAGTTCAATAGCTAGTATTTTTTTTGTTTTAGTAACATAGTGCTTTACCATTGGTTATATGACTGTTGGTACTTGTTGTTTGGTACTCTTTAGTTGGTAACATTGTTGGTGGTTCATTTTGCTAATATTCACACATTTTTGTTGGTAATTTGACCTTGTTCATTTGAAAGTTGGGTTGATATTTCATTTTCTCCATGGCTTGCACTAAGGATAGTGGTAGCATTATATAGTTAGTCTTACAGTTGATATTCAGCAATCCATTTGGTAATCATTAAACACATTGCTCTATTTGATTTGATATAGTTTCATTGGTTTCCAAGACAATATTCTATAAATTTTTGTTGTCCCTAGCCTTTGTCATTGTTTTCAAAGGGGGAGAAGAGCAATCAGATATATAGGGTGCACTAATTTGGTTCATTAATTGATTTGACATGGTTCATTAATTGGTTTGACATCAATGCCAGAGGGGGAGTTTGTTGGCATTGGCATTATTTGTCATTGATGTCAAAGGTCATGGAGACAAGACAAAGGTTTGATGTAGTTCATGTTGATGAATGTTATTTTGGTAGCTTTACAAGGTGTTTGTTTTGCTCAAGGTATATGAAGTTTACTTTATTGCAATGGACAAAAGCAATAATAAAATGTTTGACATCAAATGATGCTTACATTATTAAATTTGTCAAAGGCAATTTTTCCGGCACATTATTGCACACATTATAATGTTTTATTCATTTTTGAATAATGATGTTTTGGGTTTATCATTGTGTTGATAATAATGTTTCATTCATTACCTTTGAGAAGGTTCTTGAACTTATTGTTTTGGGCACATTATTATGTCTTGTTCATCATAGCACATCGTGGTGTGCTAGGGCATGAAGGCTTTGATAGTGGAAGTTAGGGTTAGAAGACATCATGGTTTCGATGTGACAATGTTGGTGGTATGGTGGCTGATAGACTCTGGTTTCAAGTAGTGGGTTTGTGTTTTCAGCTTCACCAGTCGACTATGACTTGTGTATCTTGACCTATCTTTCTTATATTATTGGCTATATTGTTCCAAAAATCTCTAAGGGTTTCACAAATTGTATTTCAAAGGTTTAATGGGTCAATGTCATATTTCTATGGCATTAAACTGTTGACAACACCTTGGGTGTCTTGACCTAGTAAATATTGAAGTGTATCTTGCAATGGACTTGATCTTCAATGACATGTATCTTTATAGTAGTTAGCACCATTTGGTGATGCATTCAATTATGAGCAGAATTATAGTTTATAATTTTTTCTTAGGCAACTTTGTTTTGTTGGTTGATTATTATGTTGAAATCACTTGACCATGTGGTATGAAATTGCAAATATGAGATTTATACTCTATTAAGAGTTATTATTATTTTCATGTTGAAAGCATTGATGAGAAATTTATTTTGAAAGTTGTAAAAACACTTCAAATGTTGGTTGTATTTACATATAGATTCTTGAGTCTCCAATGAAAATGATATAATCAAGAATTTTTTTGTAATGAAACAAATATTTCACTCTATCTCCAATGTTTTTTTGGTTGATTATTATGTTGAAATCACTTGACCATATGATATGAATTTGCAAATATGAGATTTATACTCTGTTAAGATTTATTATTATTTTCATGTTGAAAGCATTGATGAGCAATTTATTTTGAAAGTTATAAAAGTAATTCAAGTGTTGGTTTTATTTACATATAGATTCTTGAGTCTCTAATAAAAATGATACAATTTCAAGAAATATTTTTTAATGAAACAAAGATTCCACTCTGTCCCTTTATTCTCAGAATGATACTGATGTGAAATTTGTATTTTCCAGTGAGGCATACTTGTAACCAGTCAGGTTCCTTTTCTAGTGAAGCAAACTTGTAACTAATGAGGTTCCTTTACCAGTGAGGCATATTGTGTAGCCAATGAGGCACAAAAAGTAGCCAGTGAGGCTCTTTAATCTGTGGGATTTTATTAAGCTAGTGAGGAAATATTTCTTGAGTGGTTTTTTATCCCTATGAGGGTTTTCCACTCATAAATCGCTATGTTATAGTTTCTCATTATTTTTGGTCTATTTGGTCTTCATGTTCAAACATTCAGTCTTGTGTATCTTTTAGCATATGGTCTTCATATTCAAACATTTATTCTTGAGTATCTTTCAGCATTTGAGTTTTTATGGTGTCTTCAGCTTTATGATCTGCTTATGTTATTTATGATAAATCAATCTTGATAGCTTTACATACATGATGTTGCACTTTATATTTGAACCATTCTAATGTTGCATTTTATAAGGTAAAATTTTTGAAAGATTAATTCAAGGTTATTTTAAATTTTCCATACCATTATTTCACCGCCCCCCTCTTAGTGGTCTTGTACTCCAAGAGTATATAGATTGATCTTTCTTATTCCTTAATTCCTCTACTTGGGTAAAGTATCAAGATACATAGTAAACAAAAGGTTCTCGATAAAACTAAAGATAATTAAAAAGACCTATTAGATGTGGAAATCTGAGATTACATTAGACTAATTATTTAATTGAACCATAGATTTTAAGGTTGTTTATAGGCTAATCTTGCACTCTTAGGATATTTCACCTAAAAGGAGAGAGATAAACCCCACTAAAAAAAAGGGTGATTCACTCAAACTAAGATTTTAACGAATCTATGGTTAATACAATGAACCATAGATTTTAGGATGGTGGAATGCTATGTCTCTTTTGCTCAATTAGGGTCTTTCACCTAATGGAAAGAGATAGATCCCACACCTAAAAATCTAGGTGGTTCACTCAAACTAAGGAATGTATGATAGAGTTATTCCTAAATGCAATAAACTGATAAAATTGATTGATTAAGTATGTAAAACCTAAGAAATGTAACTTGTTTGAAAACACATTGTGTAATGCAAAAATACCTAGAAATGAAAGCAAACTGTAATTGAATTTGATGAAACTAAAAGTGTGCACCTGAGATATGGATGGAGACTGGAAATGAATTATGGAATGTTTTTTATGCTAATTTTTAGGCTTGGTGGGACTCATTCGCCATTCTGGGCGAATCAGACCCTATTCTATGAAACTGTTTCGGAACCCGATTTAGACAAAAGGGTATCCAAAAATGTAGAAAACCCTATTCAAGCCTGGAAATGGGACTCATTCACCACCCATGGTGAACGAATCCACTTTTGAATTTCTAAATATTCAATGGTGGAAATAGGAGCTCTCAGTCTACACTTTGGTTCTCTACAGGTGTCTGCTTCTGAAACTCTCATTTTCAAACCTGAAAGTGACTTTTTGTTGATATTTTTCCTTGAACAATGAAGAGAAGACCTAAACAACTTTGCAACTTGATTCTTAATGATTTTCAAGCTTCTAAGATGTCTAAATCTGAAAACACACAAGGAGAGAAAGATAAATGTTGAATGTTTGGGCATGGGGGTTTGCCTTGGTCAAACCCCTTTTTAGGTAATTAAACCAAAATGGAGAAAGAATGTAATGAGGCATGCAATAATGGAGTTGATTACCTTTCCATGATAATTGATCTTGAATGTCTGCAACAAAACATTAAGAATCTTCACTTGGATGTCTTAGGAAGCTAACTTGATGACTTGCAATGATGAAACCCTAGCTTACTTGAGAAGATAAATGATGAATGAGTTGAGAGATTGAATGGGGAGATGTAAAATGAGGATAAAAACACTTATTTATACACACTTGTGCCTTAGTAACTTGATGATGCCTCATCACAAGCCAACATAAGGTAATTTTGAATAAAAACCTGCAAGAAAATTTGAAATATTTTGAATTTTGAGCCAAGAGGGACTCATTCACCACCCATGGTGAATGGGTCCCACCTTGGACTTGAAAATGAGTGTCAGGAATTAAGTCACATTTAATGTTATTTGTCTAGTTTACATTAAAAAATACAGTTAATTAAGCTTTATGAGTGCATAAAGGGATCAAATAAAGCATAAGAAAAGTGTAAATAGTGAAAGCAAGCCTAGAAAAGCGTGAAATCTTGCTACAAGACTTTACAACACTTCAAAATAGGACATGATAAGTAATGAAAAGGTGATTTTTAGGTAAATTGTAATAAATAGAGTCTAGAAAAGTGTAGAAATGTTTTACAACACTTCACAACACCTTCACAAGATACCTCAATTTGAATTTTAAGGACCTAATGTGAATGTTTAAGCCACATTGCAACATTAAATCAAAGAAAAATGGACCAAGAATCATGAGAGAAAGACCTAAAAGACCATGAAAATGTACAAGAGTCATTTTTCTATGGTACATTAATCTAGGTCAATATTTCCAGCTTAATAATAGGGACACTAAATAAACCAAGAGGTGATTTTTGCAATTTTTTCCCTATGGGAGATCCAAATAGGTTGGTTAGCATTTTGGTTGCCTTTGTTATTGAGTGTAAGGATTGATAAGACGATGCGATGAACTAGGTGAATTATGATCAAATTTATTAAGTGTGACATAATATGGCTTTATTAGAATATAATATTAGAAACAAAGAGAAGATATAAACAAGAGATACAAAGAGGATCCTAGTGTTAGAATTTGGAGTTGATTAGATAAGATGCTAGTATACTACACATGTGTTTGAAAATGCTATAAATTAAGGTTTTGCATCTTATATACCTTTGGCACTGTCTGATTTCCTCTTAGAAACAACACAATGATATCTTACCACTCAAATCTGAAAAAGTTGTTGGATTGATACAATAATACCAATCACACACAAGGAGGGTGAAGAGGTTTCCTTAAGATCTTGTAAGTGTTAGAACATATAATTGTAATGTCGTAAAATAGCATCCCTTGCAATTTCACATACATTCTAGTGTCTGCTTTAGTATCCACTCCCTTAGCACTTGTGTAGGCTCATTTTAGCCCCTGCATCAACCTTTTTCCCCTTTCAGGATGCTTAGGACCCCTTTTTTGTAGCTAACTTCATGTGTCAGCTTCAAGTCAAACCTTGTGCTTTTCCTGTTCATGTTGTTTTGTAGTGTGATGTGTCTGGACACTAGTGCACCGCGTGAACATTTGCGCGCCGCACTACATCCTGTAACGTTTCAATGTTCAAATGACCATTTCCGTGCATGTTTTCCACTTGTCATATGCTTTTGTCGGTGGTAATGGCTCAGGACACCTTGTAACCGCCCGGGAAGATTTTTTTCCCTCTTTAAAAGTTGTATTTTCAATTCATTTGGCTTCTAGCTTCTCTCCAACTTTGGTTCCTACCTTTTCCTTTTGCTATCTTGCTTACATAGCTCCATACAACTTGTTACA
Source organism: Sequoia sempervirens (assembly GCA_007258455.2). Lineage (NCBI taxonomy): Eukaryota > Viridiplantae > Streptophyta > Pinopsida > Cupressales > Cupressaceae > Sequoia > Sequoia sempervirens. The sequence goes on from VDFB02256132.1 coordinate 20,580,576, forward strand.
ATAGCATCCTCAAGCTCTTACAACACTTTTTGCAACACTCTTAGCTCTTGTAGCTCTATTGGTCTCTCCATTTGGCTTCGTTAAGCCCTACAGCTCTATCTCTTGTATCTTGTGCTTGCAAGCATCCTGGGATTTCACACATCCCCTATCTATTGCATCTATACTTTGTGATACAGGTTCTCCTCCTCGAGTAGGGATTTCTTTTATCACTTACTTTGTGATAGGATTCTCCTCCTCGAGTAAGGATTGCTTTTATCACTCCTTTTTCCATTTCTCTCTATCTATTTGGCTTATATCTTCTCTCCAGCTATGGTCCTTTGACTGAGAGCCTATCAGTCTATCTAGAAAAGCTCTGTGATTTTGTCTTTTTGATTCTAAAACTCTCGTGTTGTTCCTTAAGGTAGTTTAGGGCATTTCGCCCCTTGGGAATCTCTTGAGAATAAAGAGACCCATGAGTAACGAATCCCTCTTCTCTACATTTTGGTGAGCCCAACATGAACACAACTTTTTTCTAAAAAACTAGGAATTTACTTACCCCAACTTGGTGGGGTCATAACTTTTGACTCGATGCTCAGAATTTAGAATCGTTTACATCGTTGGAAAGGTCTCCAAGAGGACTAGTTCAATCCCTAAAAAAGTGTGCCTTTGTAAATCAATCTTTTAGGGACCAACTCAAGTTTCAAACCCAAATTATGCTCTGAAGGCCTCTGAAAATGCAAATTACTAGAACCTAGAAAATACCAAAAAAATCAAAAAATTAGGATTTTTCAATTTTTCTCAATTCTATCACCCTTGGATTGCTCCAAGTCAACCAACGTGTCTATATCTCTATTTCAAAATGTATTTTCTATGTTTCTTCCTTCTATCTCTTTCTGGCTTTGTCAAGAAGCTTCAAGAAGCTCTCTTACAAGTGTATGAAAGGGAGTTCTTGTCTCCTTTCTTATTGTTCTTTGTTGATCCCTCTCCTGAGATTCCTTCTAAGGATATTTTAGCACAAGAGGATGAAATTATTGATACCTTTCTTGATGTTACTCTACCCTCTCTCTATTCCAATGCACTCTCTTTTAGAGATGATGCATTTGTGATTGATGAATCTCCCTTTCATTCCAATGTGCTCTCTTCTAGAGACATTGCGTTTGTGAATGATGAATCTCTTCTTTGTTTTGATGCACCCTCTCCTATAGATGACACATTAGAAAATGATGAATCTCCTTCCACATTTGATCCTCCATGGATCGATGTTGAGAATATTTCTTTGAATAATTATTCCACTAGTTGTGATGGTTCTGTAAATGTAATCTATGTCCCTATTGCCCCTCAAAGGCCTAAGAGATTGGTCATTTACCTAACTCCATGTAGTCCTTGTCCTAAAAGGATTTGTTCTATTGATAGTGTTCCATTTGATAATGATTCTCATGATCTTTCTATGGCTCCCTCTTATAGAGTGGTAACCAATACTTATAAGAATATAATGAATAAACAACCAAGCCTTCTTCAATAACCGAAGCCTACAACTAAAGCATCCTGTGATTATGATCTTGTTGAGCAACTTTGAGTTACTCCGGCTAAGATCTCATTGTGGGACTTGCTTCAGTCTGCACCAATTTATCAAGTTATGCTTTAGGAGGCCTTGCAAAAGATCCTCTTTCCTTCCTCCACTAGGCTAACGGATGTTGAGGGTATGTGCAGGATCATGATGGGCCAAAAAGTGGCGATATGATGGGTATTTGTAGGGTATGTGGCTGACGACATTTTTTTACCCAAAATTAATAAAATGAAAAGGGTTTTTAAAGGAGATTCTCAACTTTCCACCAATATAAATTATTCTTTACTTTGAATTTAATAAATAATTATTATTCATTTTCTATTTGAATTACAACTAAAGTCCTGATTGATAGGCTGATCCAAAACATCTATAGCTTTCAAACATGACATTTTTGAATCCAAAACATGTGTCACATTCTATGCTTCATATAATATAGTATTAAAAAGAAAAAATTGAATTTCATGAAGTTTTGACCAAGTTAAGGTGGTTAGGCGATAAGTTTTTATATTTTTTAAAGTTGTAATAAAAAATCATAATTAATTATTTACTTGGAAATAAATTAAAAAAATATGCATCACATCGGACATGAGTCCTCTACTTATATCTAAAATCTTATAAAAATATTTTCATTTTATTGTGGTTAGGTGGTCCAGACACCTACTTCTTATTATTTTCTCTAAAATTTAAGTACTCGCATTGAAATTTCAAATTTTCACCAAATAGATTTTGTTTTAAAAATAAACCTTGTATTTTAGAAACTACATTCAATTTGATACAAATTCTATTCTTACATATTTTTGAAATAATATAGATAACTTATTCAAATTTTTACGTCAAGTTGCCTAACTCTGATTTTTCTGAATTTTTTGCCACTTAAGGACCTATTTTTTCCATGATGATCCTGCACATACCCTTGATGCGTTGATGGCTCATATTCATATAGATTCACAGAATATCACGTTCTATCTGCAGGAACTCCCACCTTTAGAAGTACAAGAAAAATCGGACCCTCTAATGATCATAGTTAACATTAATAACATTGGCATTAGACATACTCTCGTTGATGCCGGTTTGGTGCTTAATGTATGTAGCATTGATCTATTGCCTAAGATTAATATTGATTCATCTTCTCTTAAAGCTTCTTTTTTTGTTGTTTGTGGGTTCAATAATATCAATCGACAATCCCTAGGCATGATATTCTTTCCTTTGAGGTTGGGACCTATTACCATACCCACTCTTGTATATGTTAGAAAAATTACCATATAACCTTCTTCTTGGTAGACCATGGATTTATGCTATGGGTGTAGTCCTTTCTACCTTGCATAAATCTATTAAGCTCATTTTCAGTAATAAAGTAGTCACAGTCAAGGCCAACCTTGATTCTATGCACTTGTGCGAGATGGCAGTTGTCGGTCAGGTTTTGGTTGTGCCTACTCGTATTCCTTCAGTGTCTTCCTATGTGTTGATGTTTACTCTGGTAGTACCTACTATAAAGGATACTCTTGAGATAGATGTCCCTGAAGAAGATCCTTCTGAAGCAAGAAATCTTATGACTACTCCTTCTACCTCTTCTCAAGAAAATGCATGTCTTGGTGATGATTTGGGTTCTTTAGACTTTACATAATCCTTCACTAGAGAACATAAAGTCGACCCTATCCACTTAAACCTTTCGATAACACCATCCAAACCCACCATCAAAGATTATTATTCTTCTATATCATAGGATGATGTGAGAAATAATTGTAATATTCTTAATGTTGATCCTCCCCCTCTTGAGGAAGATGAACATGATTCTGCTAGAAATCATATCAAGAAGGTTGATAGTGATCTCGTAGAATATTTTGATCCCCATTGCTATAATAATGCTCTCTATGAAGATTCTCCATTGTCTTCTATCTTCATGTCTTCTTCTTGTGAGCAGTTGAGTCTTTCTCCACGGGAGAAAGGGTTGCTTCCTGCTCCTCATTCGTTATCTAAGCAAGAGCGTATTTTGTTGAAGCTTCTAAAAGCCCGCTTGATTACTCTTCCTCCTACATGTAATAAATTTCATAAGCATGTAAATAAAAATTATTTTTGTGCATACCATCAAGTGCCTGGTCATTCCACTAGTGAATGTAAGGCCTTTAAGGACAAAATACAAAAAATTCTTGATTCAGGTGTCATCACTCATTTATTTGTTGATGCACCTACCTCTTCTTCAAAATATGTAAGTGATATCAAGGTCTGCCTCTATCCTCTATGTTCTAAGTATCTTGCATGGTTCTCCTCCCCTGTATGTTGGGGGTAAGAGTGATAACTTATTCTGGAGATGTGTGTCCTTCTTAAGGACATCCTCTCTTCTCTCTATCTTTCAATTGGATTGTCCCCTTGAGTGGGCCCCTTGCTATCTTAAAGGGTTCCTGAGGGACCCCATTTGAAATCTTTTATCTCAAATGAATTCTATGGTGTCTAGCTTGGGGGTAGCCTTATTAGGCTTGTCTTATATCTTTGCATCTAGCTTGGAGGCAACCTGACTAGACCTTGCTTTTCAAATAGTCCATCTCTTGAGTGGACCCATTTTCTTTTGAAGGGTTCCTGAGGGACCTCTTTGAAATATTTCAAATTACAGATTATCTACATGAATGTATGCTTGCTTTCCTATGTGGCTTTTTGTCTTCCAACATGTTTTATCTATGGATTAACATGTTGTTTTGCAGGTTCGCCTATGAAGCCACTTTCCAATCCGACTCTACGGAGTCCCCTTTCATTGGGATTCCTTCATGAGAGAGAACTTGGGGGTTGCCTTCTTGTAGGTCTACAGGCCTATAAGGCACTTATTTCACTGGGCTTCCTTCATGAGAGAGAACTTGGGGTTGTCTTCTTGCAAGTCTATCGGTTTGTAAGACACTTTCATCCTATGGGATCTGTTCACCATTGGTCTATGGGCCTTCAGTGAAATTTGTTCAACTTTGTGGGAGAGAGTACCTACATATCCTTTTTTTCACCTTTCGTAGGTCTGAGGATCTTCTACACATTTTTTCAACTCTCCTTGGGTTTGAGGACCTGTGGATCCATCTCTCTTGGAATTTTCATTCCTTTCTCGTTTCTCCATCTCTAAAATTCTCTTTCTTCTCAATTGTGTATATCGGATCGAAGATCTACATCTTCTTCATCCTAGGTATATGCTCTTTCTCTCTTCGACATTGGTTGCTTCCCTATCTTTTGGGTGCATTCTTCTCTCAAAGAAATCAATCCTTAAATTCATCTCTTTGTTTAAGAATTCCTCTATGTGTTATTATTTTTTATTTTGGGGACAACACATAGTAGTGAGACAACCTTCTACATTGAGGTCTCTTTCACTTTGCTGACTCAAATCCTTTAGTTTGTTGTGTGCTTATGTGTGTTTGTCTTTTTCTAACCCCATCATATAATGGATTTTTATGCTCTAACCTTCTTGTATTGTGCAGGTTTTTCTTGTCTAATGTATTTGTTTTGTAGGTCTTCAGCCTGGGGGCATGTTTCTATGGTTCTAAGAGTTATATGCTTCCTCTACAATATCCTTTTCACATAATGATGTTATTTATGTTTAGTAGATTTCCTTTAGCATTCATATTAGTGTAGATTCACATGCCCACTAAATTGGGGGGAAATGTAATGTCATAAAATTGCACCCCTTGCAATTTCACATATATTCTTGTGTCTGCTTTAGTGTCCACTCCCTTAGCAATTTTGTAGGCTCATTTTAGCTCCTGCATTAGGCTTTTTCCCCTCTCAAGGTGCTCAGGACCCCTTTTTGGCAACTACCTTCAAGCGTCAACTTCACATCAAACCCTGTGCTTTTCCTAGTTGTGTTGTTTTGTAGCATGATGTGTCTAGACACTAGCACACCGTGAAGACATCTGCATGTTGCACAAGCATCCTGTGATGTTTCAATGTTCAAACAACCATTTCTGTGCATTTTTTCCACTTGCCATATGATTTTTTTGGTGGTAACGGCTCGGGACGCCTTGTAACTACCCAGGAAGCTTCTTTTCCCTCTTTAAAAGTTGTATTTTCAACTCATTTTACTTCTATCTTCTCTCCATCTTTGGTTCCTTCCTTTTCCTCTTGATATCTTGCTTACATGGCTCCATACAGCTTGTTACAACACCCTCAAGCTCTTACAACACTCTTGGCTCTTGCAGCTCTATTGGTCTCTCCATTTGGCTTCCTTAAGCCTTGCAACTCTACCTCCCTTATCTTGTTCTTGTGAGCATCCTAGGATTTCACACATCCCCTATCTATTACATCTATACTTTATGATATGAGTTCTCCTCCTTGAGAAGGGATTTATTTTATCACCTTACTTCATGATACAGTTTCTCCTCCTCAAGCAGGGATTGCTTTTATCACTCCTTTGTCCTTTTGTCTCTATCTATTTGTCTGTTCATGGAGGTGGGAACACCAAAATAGGGGTTTGACTGAGGAAAACCCTTATATAGCCCCAAAATTTTCTCCAGATCTTACACATGTAGGTATTGAAGATATTCAGGTACTGGAGGCTTCATTACTCGGGTTGATGTGAGAAGCTTCTTTCTCTATCCTCTTTAGTTTTGTCATTTACTTTACTTTATTTTAGTTTTATTTCATTCTGCCAGTTTATCACATTCTAGAAGTTCTTAGTAATCAGATTATTAGTAGTCACTTTGTTGTTCATTGTGATAGACTCAGTTTTTGGTCTTTATGGATGCCAGTGCACCACGTTGTCGTCCTTTGACCGCGATTCTGTCAGTCTATATAGAAAACCTCTATGATTTTCTCTTTCTGATTCTAAAACTCTCACATTGTTCCTTGAGGTAGTTTAGGGTAGTTTTCCCCTTTGGAATCTCTTGAGAATAAAGAGACTCATGTGTAGCGAATCCACTTTCTCTACAATAATAATATTAATAATAAATAAGAAATATCATATAATATTTTAACATGAATTTATTAATAGATTGTAGACTATAAATGGCTTGAATATATCTCTAATAATTTTCTTGTCTTATATCTAATTTTGTGCTTTTGGTTGCATTAATTATCGTAGTTTTCTAGACTTATGAAGGAGAGAAGAGGTTGCCTATATACAAATCCAAAAACATATCAAAATAAACATTTAGAGAGGCCTACTTAAAAAATTCTTAACCACAACAAGACTAACTTTCAAATTCATTTTGTTGGTATGAATAGCCAAGATACTAGTGCACTCCATGAGGGTCCAATAATAACTTTCTCCATAAGGGCCCACTAAATAAGGATTTAATTAAATTTTTTATAAAGACAAAAAAATAATATTAGAAGAATAACTAAGCATATGCACCAAAGTAGGTGTCAAACCTAGCACGATATTATGAGTGAAAACACTTTACAATGTTAAATTTAGCCCTTAATTTAGCGAGGTGTGCACTTACATCCATAACCATGGTAAAATATGAAGAATTTATATTCCTTTCATCAAAACATAATAGAGATAGGTCAACACCAAACTGGAGGTGCAATAGCTCCAGGTTTAGGATATGACAATGCTACAAGGTTAAGATAAAATGACCATACACATATAAGAAAAGAACATGCATATGCATTAAGCTAAAATAACTATAGCTAGAAATATAATGATCCAAACAACATGAATTATATGTTTTATTTTGGTTTTCATTGATGTCAAAATCTCTATGAAGCTTACATTACAGTTTGGCTTGTTTGGTTGCTAAAGTCTCTAAGAAATGCTATGTATTTCTTTGCTAATAATGTTTTGCTCTTGTAGTTTGGAGAATAGCCTTATGTTGTGTAAAGGCATGTGTGATCCAAGTTTCAAATCTTTTGGTCATTGAAAAGGTGTTTTTAAGAGTGATAGATTGAATTTTGTGTTGATTCTATGAGGTTGTTCTCATAGGTGTAAAGATTGGCCATCCATATCTTTGCACTAGTAGATATGGCTCTGTAATTTATAATTTAATTTCATTGAGATGTGAAGGTGTTATATCCAAATTTTCATGTCAATAATTCTTTTTGCAAAGAAAGTTGGAAGTGATAGTATTGTAATAAAGGATTTTGGCACCTTAGGACTTGCTTGCACTTCTAGGGTTTTTCACCTAAAAGGAGAAAGAAGGGAAAAAATAGGAAATGTTACACTCAAGATTAATGCAATATGAATGATAAGTGACTAAATCTAATCATCTAAATTAAATAACCTAGAAAAGAAGATGAACTGTTGATGCAAAACCTAAGAAATGTAAGTTGTTTGAAAGCACATTGTGTAATGCAAAAAGATCTAAAGAATGACCTAGAAATGCAAATAAAGTAAAAAAAAGGCAAGGATGTAAATGGTATGCACCTAGAAATGTGTTGGAGACTAGAAATATCTTTGAAATTTTGAAACTGTTGCTTTTTAGGCCTGGTGGGACTCATTCGCCGCTACTGGAGGATGAGTCTTGTTTTGTTGAAAAGTGTCCTAGGAGTGGAATTTCGAGTTGAAACTTTGCAAGCCTCTAAAGATGGATGAAATAAGCCCTTTCCCACTAATTGCATGTATATTGGATGGATATTTTTCCCTAGATATGATTTTTTGTGATTCTTGACAACTTTTCATGACAACTTTGACAACATTTGCAACTTTCTCATTTTTGGCATTTTTCTTCAATCTGCAAACCTGCAATCACATAAAGAAGAGAAGGAGAAATGTTGAATGTTAGAGGATAGGGTTTTCCTTGGTCAAACCCCTTTTAGGTAATTAAACCAAATTAAATAAATGATGTAATGAAGCATGCAACAATGGAGTTAATACCTTGCCATGAAGATTGATCTTGAATTTCAGCATCAATAGATGAATATTCTGCCCTTGAATGTCTGAAAATAGCTTAATTGACTTAAGGGAGAAGATAAATGATGAATGAATGATAAGAGATGTGAATTAGGGTTTAGAGGCTTGATTTTATAAGCCCAATTCTCCTAATTTTCTCATTAATTAGATCCCCAAGGCCGACATGAAGAAAAATTAAACTTGAAACGTAATTTTTCCTGCTTAAAACTCAAAAATGACCCAAATGGGACTAATTCACCATGTTGGGTGAATTATTCCCACCTGGCAGGGACTCGTTCACCCAGATGGGAAAATTAGTCCCAGAGGGGTCCTTTTAACAATTGGAATGTTGGGGAATGAGGATTTTTAGTTCTTATGTTGATTTCATCGGGTATTTGATAAAATTATGCCTTGGGATGCATAATATGGGGTAATAGGGGCCTATTAATGATTATGTAAAGGTCTATTAGGGATTGGGACACAAAATTCAATGTGAAAGTGTGATTAAATACACATTACAACACTAAAATGAGTTCTACATAGCCTAGAAAGGCACAATATCCAATGTGAATGTGTAGAACACATTACAACACTAGATTAAAGCTAAGTTTATTTTACAAGCCTTCTATATTGATGTTACAATGCAATTAAATACATTTTACAATGTTGAATTAAGGAAAAATGGGTTCATTAAGTCTAGCAAAGCATGAAAGTCTTTTACAACACTTTACAACATCTTTACAAGACATTAATAAATGCATTTTATTTAGTTTACAAGGGTCCAAGACCTAGTGCGGATGTGTAAAACACCTCTCAACACTAAATAAAGGTCTCATTAAGTCCAATTATTCCCATGTCAAGCAAGAAATGTCCATTTTTCTACGCTACAGGTATATCAGACTGTGTTATTTAGAGACTGGTTTCATGCTTGTTGGCTTGCACCAACTTGTTGCTACATGAAGTCATGAAAGGGATGTATTTGAATGTTCTTGAATATAATTTGATGCTTGTTGATATTCTATAAAGTTTTTTTTGGCTTCTCTAGTGCAGGTTGTGGTCTGAAATGAATGTTTTATTGGCTTATGCTTCTGTTGGGGTTGACTAAGGTATGTTGGTGGTGTGTGCCACAATTTCAAGTGTTTGTGGAGCTTAAGGATGGTTTGAATATGTTGTATGGTCATGTTGACTCATTTAGAAGAGACAAAATTATTTTTTTATTATTCTTGTGTATCACCAATGGATGTGAATGCTAACATGCTATATATTTCATTTTTTCTTGTTTATGGAAGACTGTATTTGAAAATTTTGTAGATGATTTCAATAGAAGATCAAAGGTGTGAAAATAGTTTGGGACAATGTTAAGAATGTGTTGGGATCTACAAGGTGTTTTCCCCTTCTTGGTGTTGCGTGTAGTCTTTTAGTTCTTTCCCTCTACCTGTTTCATGTCATTTTTTATCTTTGGTCGACTCACAAATGTAATATTTTTGTTGTAGGCTAACATGTGAAATGTAATCAATATAATATCATGTATGAACGGTAAACCAAATTGATCTAGGGAGCTTAAGAATGTGAGCAATGATGATAATTATGTAAGTGACTGAAAGAGAAAGAGAAATTGTTGTTGATCCTATCCGATTTCATTTTGATCATATCCCTGTGACAAAAGGAATTTGAAGAAGTGTGCTTAATTGTTTGCTAGAGGGAGTGAGCCAAAGGTAATTACTTCTTGATTTTTGAAAGCAGTGATCTATTAGGTAGCTAAGAAGATATTTGAAGAAGTGACAAAGCAGAATTGCATCATCAAAAGAGATTGACCTTAATTATATCATTTTGAAATTTAATAAAATGACTATACATGGATTTTAATACAATTTGAATATGATGGAGCTAGTCTCTATGAAAATAAAAGAGAAAAAAATATGCATATGGCATATGCGATATAATATTTTTTAAGGAATAATTTACATGTGTACTTGGAATGATTGACTAGGGTAAATTATATTATCATTATGTTATTTGGGTTTTAAAAAATAAATATCTACTAACTTGAGGAAATTTGTACACACTATTATTAAATAGACCTATTAAAGTTCACATATCTTATCTCATATAGTTTGACCCCTACCATTATATCTTATATTTTTTCTATGAAATAAACATTCTCTCCATAGAAATATAGAGTGATATTCATGTGCACCTTAACCTACAACTAAACCTCCTTGAAATGCATCTTGGTTTACCTCATAAGGTTGGTTTTAGTAGCATGCAACTTGATATCTAGATAGAAAATCCATCATCTCTTTCAAAAATGAATAATTAATTCAAGCTCTAACTAATATCCAATGGTTGAAAATAATTTGGGTCTTCTTCACCAATAAATATTTAAAGGTTTAATAGTCTAGGAAAGGTTGAAAATAGAACTAGGTCCCCAAAAAATTAGTCATTCATAATTTAAAACGGTAGCTCCTTTTCCCTAGAATCACTACTAAAATCCAAGAGAAGGGTAACATTGTAGTTTGGACAAAGAAGAAAATTCATCAATAAGGAAAGGATAGTATGAAGCTAGATTAAAGGAGAGGAAACCTCGTCCCCTTCTTTAATCTTCACAAAACCTAAGAGGTTGGTCCTTGAGGTTTCTCATAGCAAAATTAATGAGAAATGATAGATAAAAATAGATCTTGACTAGCTATGTGCTATATGGTAGCCATGAATAGATCTTAAGACCTTATTTCAATTAGATATGACCCTTGGGATGTTAAATAAGAATTATCTCTCTAAATATTTAGTATTTCTAAAGAAATAGGTTATAATATGAAAAATCCCTTGAATAATAATTCAACTATGACCTTTGTTAACATATGAAAAAGTTATAAAGTTGGATTGTGTAGATGTGTAAGGAAAAATATATGATTTAAGAATGGTATGATAGGAGAGGATGATATTGTACACTATTTTCTTGATCCAATGATAAAATGAGTTGATTTTTAAAACTTATATGCAAATGCATGTGTAGGAAACACTAAATAAGAAATATCAGTGGATCTATAAATCATAAATTGGGATATATGATTAGCTACTCTATGATTATCCAAATGTATTCCTTTAAGTAACTACAAGCATGCACAAGAAAGTTTTCTCCAATAATCCATGAATGAAAAATGTGAACCCACATGTTGTATCATTGAGAGTAGCATAAAATAGACTTTATTCAAGTTTTAGAGGTATCTACATAGACTAAGAAACTGTTATAACACCAAATCACAAGTTTTAAAACTTATATACAAATGCATGTGTAGGAAACACTAAATAAGAAATATCAATGGATCTACAAATCATAAATTGGGATATATGATTAGCTACTCTATGATTATCCAAATGTATTCATTTAATTAACTACAAGCATGCACAAGAAAATTTTCTTCAATAATCCATGAATGAAAAATATGAACCCATATGTTGTATCATTGAGAGTAGCATCAAATTTACTTTATCAAGTTGTAAAAGGGATATAGACTAATGATGTGCATTAATAATCCACCCATAATCAACATCAAATTTACTTTATTCAAGTTGTAAAAGTATCTACATAGACTAAGAAATTGTTATAACACCAAATCAACAAGTGTGACCATAATAATATACACTCCAAACCTATTCCATATGTAAAACAATTATAATCATGGAGAAACATGTGTCATCAAGAGGATTTTCTAGTTTCATAACTTCCCTTATCTAGCAACATCAACTTGACATGAGAACTTAAAATTGAATACTTTTATTGATGTCACTAGACTAGGCTTGACTAGTGGAGAAACAAATTATTCAATAGGTTCAAGACCTAAAACTATTCATTCAACCCCCACTACAACATATTTACATGCTTATATAGTTCTATAGTTTTTCATACAACTAAGTGGGCATGAAAAAAATGAACCAATAGGGTACATCGATATTTACACATTGGACCATAACCATTCAAAAAATTGTAAGTAACAAAATTACACTTGCATTAAATAGAAGAAATATCTCTTTAATCTTCTCAAGTACCTTATGATAAGGGTAGAATTTCCCTAAACACGTGGGTCAATAATTTAGTATAGGAAAAATTAAATGTAGGGAGAGGTAACTTATCTAGATAAATCTAGATTCATAAGATCACATAGAAAAAGTATATGATTGGATTACCAACCATCTTGTACCAAAATTATATATCAAGCTCATATATAACCTTGACATGTGTCATGTCCATACCTATGCAATAATTATGATAATCACTTTTTTTTTAGAAAATAGTAGTAAGTGTAACAACCCCGGTGATCTACGTAGTAAATTCTCTTTTTTTTTTACTTCAAGCGAGTGATCCATGATGCCATAACATAGAAATAATTTTATTTTATTTTTATAATGTAAATTACATGCACATTTTGAAATAAACACTACTCCAAACTTCCTTTGCATTTCATTGTAATTCCATAAATCTTTCCATAACATAGTTTCCATATTGAATAAACTCAAGTTTACTATTCAAGAATACATCCTTCCATATAAATGGGTACAAGAAACATACATAGCTCTTCTGAACTTCATTTAGCAATAAATATACAAACTATTCCTAATTTCATTGCATTGGTGCATACATTCTAGATGTCTCCAATCCTTGGTGCATACACTCTAGTTTTCCCTAAAACTGGCACAAACATCCACAAACCACAACCACCAATTAATGAGGAGAAGTATCACTCAAGCACTTTTCTGCCAACCATAGACTCAAATGCAGTCCCCCACACATCTACCACATATGGTAAGATGGCCCTACCCTTCAACAAAGAGTTTGTTATGGTAACCTCATAACAATAGCCTATTTGAGCTTAGTGTTGTGCCCTACATAACTAGAATTCGCATCCACTACAATCCTGAACTAGCATGCATAAAAGGAATTTCAAATGTTGCTGATATGTGGTTGTCATTGATGTCAACACTATTGGAATTAATGTCTTAAAGGCTATATATGTCGAGGATATTGAGAAAATTGTAATAAAATAAGTTGCAGGTTGACAGTGATGAGGTGAAGTTCAGTATGTTTCCAAGATTTGTGCGTTGATGATCAGAGGTTGTGGATTAAATGGTTTCTTTTTTAGTATATCTAGTTTATCCACGTCAAGTTTTAGAGATCTGCATGAAGATTTGATCGAGTTATGAACAGTTGTGTTCTGACAGTTTTTTTGTTGCTTTAGTTGGTGTTCCTGAATGAAGATAATGTGATTCTAGTAATTTTAGTTGTTTTGGATGTTTCGTTGGTGATTCATGATGTTTTTGGATGTTTCTATATCATTCTCTATATGTGTTGCACATCTGCATTGATCCTTGTGCTCGCAATTGGTGATGTTCTTTTGTGTGTTCATGTTTTTCAAGTTCATGGCTGACAAGGTGATGGTAGAGTGTTGTGGATCTTCATGGAATAATTCTTGAAGGTGTTTCATGTTTCAGGATGTTGTTTTGGGTCTTCACTATGTTGTGGCCAACCTTGGTTGATTCACACTGATAATTATTTATTGTTTTGGGCCAACAATTTGCATATGTTTTATTATTTTGTTGAAGTTGACATGTAGCAATGCAATCTCTTGTTGTAGATATATATAAGATATTGTTTATTCCATTTGAAGGTGTGCATGTGTGTGATATGTGTGAATAATGTTCTAATCATTCAAAGGCAGAAGCAGAGTGTGAAGAAGAATGACCAGAGTGTGAAGAAGTGTTCATGTGCTTAAATGAAATTGTAATCAGGCATTGGCAGATGCTATTTTCTTAGTTAAAAATCTTGTGGATGGAATCCAAATGTTTTTGTAAGACAATGTATCTTCCTTTGGGTAGTAATCCTTGTTGTATTGGAGCAATGAGCTCTAGGAAGTGTTCCTGAGTGCATGTGCATTCCCCATTTATTATTCTTATACTTTTAACAGAGTATAATCTTGTGGATTGACCTCCACTATGGTTTTTCCCCTAACTGGGTTTCCATGTAAAAAATATTGGTGTTATGTGTGTTTCTGATGTGTTGATGATTTATTCTTTCATGGTTATTAATCAGATCTAATAATAAGGTTAAGAAGTGTAATAAGTTTGAATTTCTATGACAATTGATTCACCCCCCCTCTTAGTTGTCTACCCTTGTGTTTCCAACAAGGAACACAGTGAACTGATAATGCAATCAGTAGAAAATTACACTACTTTGGCCAAAGTATTCTCACTCACTACTTCGAGTGACATTCATCCTATTCACATACACTACCATAGCTCGATTCGGATTATAACCATTCATATACTACATGCTTAGGTAATTTCCTCCCATAGGTAATCATTAACCTCAGGAATAACATATTCCCCTTTTTGAAAAACACCATGGTATCTCTACAAATAATTTTAATCATAAGTTACCCTCCCCCTTCAATGGATATTCTAATCCCTGGGTATAACATACAATCTTTTTTGGTCTACGCATAAACTTTGCATAAACAGCTTAACAAGATATTTCCTTCAATGGAAAACCTAGTCCCAGGAATCACTTTATAATCTAGATTTTAGCTACATAAGCTTCATCTTATCATAGAATAAATAATCATAAATATATCACATCAATAAGTGATTCTCATCAAGAGTATAGTCTCTGTAATAAATGACCTTAATCAAAGAATAATCATATCAATAAATGATTCCATTTGAGAGTGTAATCTCCTTAGTAAAAAGGGTTATTCAAAGAGTAGAATCTTGTCAACCATATGACTTCACATCAAGAGTATAAAGTAACCAAATGGGTAATAGTTCTAACCCCAATAGGTAATCCCACCTATGGCTCCAAACAAGTAAAATTTTCATAAACTCGAGTGAACTACCTAACCACATACGTGAGTCTCAACCTCGGTATACCCTAATCCCAGATATAATCTATTATCAACAATCAGCCTGATTGTGTAGGTTGATCTAAACCTATGAGTTTTTTAACAAATCTTAACTACATAACCCATCCAAGTAGGTTATTCTCAACCTATTGGTTCCAATGGGTGATCAAGTAAATATTCCAACCTAGTAGGTAAATCTTAACTTAGAATTTCAATCATTAGTCAAATATATAGTTTCTTGACCCAAATAGGTTACTCTCAACCTAAGGTTTCATTCGAAAGTAAAGTAATGATCAAGTGGTTAATCAATTATAGATTATTTGTGTGGTCTGCATGACATCACATCCTATCATATTTTTCATACCATCACTATGGTTGCATTTCTAAACCTTATCTTTCCCAAGGTTTCCTAGCATTGTAAACTAATAGTGTCAAGTTACTTCATGACATCGATACATCTCACATTATACATGTAGTGTAAACTATCTATGTATAGAAACATCATCATTTGAATTCTCATATAGGGTATATTAAAATAATAACCTAATAGACCAGTTTCTCAAGAAAATATCAAACAATATCATGCGAGTAAATTTTGTATCAAATAACTTCTTAAGCTATTTTCATCAATCCTAGTATATAATACTAATGATAATAAACACTCCTTAATATGGAGTATGTACAAGCATTCATAAGGATATCATAACAAATAGGTTCTTCTCCTTTCCAATAAGCAAATAGATTGTTTCACTATTTAAGAAAATCTAATGCAATTCCCAAACAAAACTATCAAGATATTCAATCTTTCACAAAGACAGATATTCATCAAGAGGATAGAATCTCATGCCTATTATACGCTATAATCTAGTTGACCCACTGATTATTTAGCCAAGCTCTCTTCTAAAATCAACTTGCAACTAATCCTTCTCAAAATTCCTCTCATAATATTTCCTCACAAAGTACCTCTCAGCACAATAAGAATCTCTCAATGAAAATGCAGCAAAATAGAGTAGTGTAATGATGCAAAGAAGTGTGTGAAAATGAGGTGAGGGTGCCTCTATTTATACCCAAAACCCAGCTTCTACAGCCTGCAAATAAGGCTCATGCAATGACACTTCTCAAAAATATACTATCAACTCAGCTTATCAAAGAAAAGGTGGTTGATTCCTATCATGTTATTCATCAAATTCATACAAAAAATTGACCCAATGCCTGCCAACAATAGTTTGACTATTTCATAAGGCACATGCTTCATCAAGAGAATCAACCTAAATGTTTAAAAGACTTCTAAAAGAAGCAGAGTATTCATATAATGGTGCCAAGTATTTATCACAATTCCTATTCTCAAGCTCATTATTTAAAATAGAGGAATCAGTCAATACTTCCTTTGGCTATGTGTTACTAAGTTGAATTGGTCAAGACATGGCATTTGATACCTTACAATGATTCGACCTCCACCATTTTAGCACTATTAAATTTTGACTTAGTACATTGCATAATATGATGTGTTGCATTTAATCCTTGAGTTTAATAAACTTTACATAGCAATCTTAATACTTATGTCTTTTCATCACTCATTATCCTCTATTCATGCATTTGGTGTTTTGTTGGTTTAGATAGAGCCAAAGCTTTTAAGTAGCTTTCACAAAATTCTAACCAAGTCTCCTATATTCCACGTACCTCCTAAAAGGTGGAAAATAGGCTTCCTCTCTCCACCCTTATTGATTTGATGCAAGGCCTAGAAAGGGGAAACTTTCACTAACTTTCACTCAAGAAAAATCCCTTGAGATTTAAATGCAAAAGAGAAAGAAATCTTACAAGAGGGTTGCTCTAGGGGCTGAATATGATCTAATAAGGGGTTCACCACCAAGTAAGAACTTGGAAAGACTAATGTAATGCAAGATGAAATGCAAAACCCTAATATCATGCAAACTTTAACTAAATGACCTAGAAATGAAAATAAAACAGAATAACAAACTGTAAGATGAAATGTGTGCACCTAAAAACTTGTAGAAGCTTGAATGAAGACTATAAATGTTGTTGATCCTAAAATTTTGGCCTACTGGGACTCATTCTCCATTACAGGTGAATCATTCCTAGATCTGGATTTTTGTAGAGGAGTAGGTTTCAAGCAAATGGGTATCCAAATCTACAAAGATCTCTAAAAAACTCCTACAGTGGGACTCATTCACCACTTGTGGAGAATGAGTCCAGTTTGGATTTTATGGAAATTCAAAGCCTAAATCTACTCTTCTTTGTCTGCTCAATATGTTCCTCCAAGTACCCAGATCCAAAACTCTAATTTCAGGGTTGTAGATGACCTTTTAGTGAAGATTATGACCTTGCAAATGGGGAGACAACTTCAACAATTTTGTAACCTAATCTTCAATGATATTTCAATCTCTAAGAAACCTAGATCTATAATCACACATGTAAAGAAGGGAAAACTTGTTGATTGTTAGTGAATACGGGTTTTCCTTGGTCAAACCCCTTTTAGGTAATTAAACGAAATGATGAAACAATGAAACAAGGACATAAAACATGAAACATAGAATATGAAACATGAACAATGATACCTTGAATGATTTCTTGTAAATGATGTCTTGTAAGTCTACAACTCAACATGAAATGGTCATGAAGGATGCAGATCTTGATCTTAACAATAGGTGTAGAACAATACTTGATTTTGGATCTATGGGAGTAAATGGTGACTCCCCAACACCCACAAGAATAGTTGCGACCAAAACAACTTTCACAAGAGAGAGAATGGCAATAAAGCTTGCTTCATAATGCAAGATTGAATAATGGTTGAAGATGATTGATTGCTATCCAATGTACAAGAGATGCCTTGCTTATATAGGCAAGGTTGAAATGTAGTAATGAACATGATGTTGACAAATGTCATAATCCTATGACATGAGACAACCAACAACCTAATCACCTAGGAAATGATGCATCCTAGCTAGATAAGATAAGTTCTAGAAAATCCAACTAAGACTTCTAGAAAGAATCTTTTATCCTAAGTAAAATTAACATGTGAATATGTCCCCTAATTACCTAGTGAATGAATTATCTAGGTACAAGACATTTATTCACACCAACACCACCCCTTAAGTGCAACTTAGGGAGAATATTATTATGCACACTATGCAAAGACTATGACTATGGGTCTCGGCTACTAGGCCATGTTAGGTACCCATTTAAAATGCAAATGTGAATGCAATCAATCTCTCACAAGCGGAGAAAAGGAGAAAACCCTGTGGGACAAAACTCCTCTCCAAAAGAGAGAAAACAAAATAAAACAAAACAAACAAACATGATGTATGGAGGACTCAATGATACCCCCCAACGAAAACATGCATCATGTATATACAATCATTTACCCCCCCATAAGAGGGAAGTAGAGAGATAAGATATCCTCCCCACAATGTATGATCTCCTTCAAATATGCCTAATGTTTGAATACAAAACATAATCCAATGCCTACAAACAATGCTTCTCCCTTGGGAAGAAGATACACCAAGTACAATTGTAGGAATGATTCCCATTCAGGATAGGAAGTGATAGGAAGAGGAATCCATATGAATCAAGATTGTGTCTTTGAAATCTGCTCATGTGTTGCCAAGTTCTTGGATGAAGATGATGTCACAATCCAATCAGGTACATGCCCAATCACAACAAACTGTGACAAACCAGGAACCAATGGAAACTGATCTTGAACAAACTCCATAGACAAACATGAAGTGATAATACTGGATCCATGACTATCATCAAATAGGAGAGATAGACCCTCAAATTGGTCCTCCAAATCTGCAATGTGAGACTCCACAAACAAAGAAGCAATGTCTCTCAAATAGGAAACCCAATTAGGAAGACTCTTAGATACTTGTTGCAATGAATCATTAACAAAAGATGAAGATGTGATCTCATTTGGAGAAGTAGGAGCTACATGAGAAGTCTCTGGATCATCAAGACGCTCAAGTTCTGCATCATATTCAAACTCCTCTAAGGTGTCATCATCATAGGGTATGTTGTCAACATCATCAAGTGGAATGAGGCAATCTAAAGCAAGATCATCTGGGAATGGAGGCTTGTGTGGATCTCCAAAACCCTCCCAAACTTTGGTCCAAACTATGCGTGGGCATGACATGTTAGAGAAGACATTATGATAGGTCTCACTGAAGATGCTTACACTGAAAGTAGAACCAATCAATCCTATGATATGATCATTCTTATTACCCCAAAAATACTTCCTATATGTTGTTGTTGGTTCAAGAATGAGTCCATAAAGATGTGGAAAAAATTTTAGCCACTTACAATGTGTTATGATGCCTTTTTGCCATGACTCATAATTATCCCTAGTCAGAACTATTACAAAAGGATGAGTTGAATAACCCATGATTACAATGATGATACACTTTTCAAATGATACAATATGAGATCAACATATACAATATAGCTGAAATGAAGTACAATAATCAAAACAACACTTTCCCAACTGCCAAAATATCTAAGTATCATTCAGTAGACCCTGCCAAAATATCTAAGTATCATTCAGTAGACCCACCAAAAAAAATCTAAAATCACAAAATACCTAGGAAAAAATTAGGGAAAAATGCATGGATGGCTGGATAGAGCTCCTCAATACCTTTCCAATGCTGCAAGAATTGCAAAAATCGGAGATTGTGGCAAGAAGTTATGAGCTTGGGAGCCAAAAATGAAGATCTGACTTCAAACAGAAAAAAATTCTATCAAACTGCAAAATTTCTGAAAAATAGTTGCACCACTAGAAACTTGAGATCTTCAGCTTTCCGGCGATATTTCGTTTCAAAAATTTTGCTTCCGTATGAGAAAGTTATGATAAAATGAAAAAAACGGCTATTTTAGGGCACTAGGGGCAAGCACCAACGCCTGAAGGCTAATGAGGAGAAAAAAATTTCGGCTCCTAAAGGTTAATTTGGAGCAAAAGGCTGGCGGACACTTCCATAAAGGTTAATACAAAGTTTTCATAAGAATTAAAACTTGAAATCATGCAAACAAAAGTGGTCGGCTTATAAAGAACTTTATAGAACAAAGTTTATATGATATAAAAAAACAAATGCCGATTAAACCATGCCAATGAGAAACCTGCGACCAAGCAATGTAGTTAATAAACGCTGGAATATGCTTAGTGGATGCCGATTCAATTGATGTGACATACGCCAACAAGATGTAAACCCTGTGGAATATTGAAGGGATAGCAGACAGGAAAATAAATACCATGTAGAAGTGATTTGACCGGCTAACGAAAAGCATTGCCAATGTAACCCATACCCTATGACAAAGACTAATGACAGGTACGTCGGACTATAGACTGCGGAATATTCCGCAAAAAATGCCGATCAAAAAATTTGATAAAACCCTTTGCAATAAATTTCCCATAAACTATAATTTACCCCAAAATATATAAAAATGCCCGAAATTATTTAAAACTGTAGAATATTAATTTTTCAATAAATTTTTTTTCCTGCAAATAAAATATATCGCCCTGGGGGTGTACGGCCTATCCAAGAAAAAATTTGCCTCAGAAACAAATTTTACCGAAAATGGATGAATTGACAGTCAAAATTCGTCTATAAGGCCTTTTGAGCGCAATGGTGATGCAGATTTAGGCCCAAAGTGATCCAAAAAATCAATGACCTCCTGGATCAGCTACTCTTCACACTTTTACAAACTCTTCATAGATCTGCCAAAACATATTTAAATTTGACAAAACGAAAGGCAAACTTGACTTTCTTCAATGCCCTGGATTCAATCGTGAGGTTAATGAAACCCCAATCTACATTCAACAAAAAAATGCAAGCCAATATGAAACCCTCAGATCTGGGAATGAATCTGCAACACTGGAGCTCTGATACCATGTGGGAGTAAATGGTGACTCCCCAACACCCCCAAGAATAGTTGCGACCAAAACCACTTCCACAAGAGAGAGAATGGCAAGAAAGCTTGCTTCACAATGCAAGATTGAATAATGGTTGAATATGATTGATTGCTATCCAATGTACAAGAGATGCCTTGCTTATATAGGCAAGGTTGAAATGTAGTAATGAACATGATGTTGACAAATGTCATAATCCTATGACATGAGACAACCAACAACCAAATCACCTAGGAAATGATGCATCCTAGCTAGATAAGATAAGTTTTAGAAAAGTCAACTAAGACTTCTAGAAAGAATCTTTTATCCTAAGTAAAATTAACATGTGAATATGTCCCCTAATTACCTAGTGAATGAATTATCTAGGTACAAGACATTTATTCACACCAATAGGATCTTCAATGCTACATCACAACACTAGCTCAATAACATGCTTGATGCTTGACATGATGATGGATCTTGAATTGCTGGAACAATTGATGAATAAACTACCCTTGAAGACACCTAAATGCCCTTGTGAATGCTTGAATACTCTTGTGAACTCAATTTTCTATTATGAATGCTCTTACCAAAGTCTTGGGTGAAAATGAGTGAAAGAACCTTGTATTTATACTCAATTATGTAAGAATTCTCAAAATTACAACACTAGAAGCCGACATAAGATCTGGGAGAATAAAATCCCACCAAAAATTTGAATTAACTTTGAATTTGGGCCACATGGGACTTATTCGCCCAAGGTGGCAAATGAGTCCCATCAAGGCATAATGTATGGGACCAAAAATCAAAAGTGCTTAGAAAGGTGTAAAAATAGGTTTGGGACCCAAAAATCTAGGTGGGACTCATTCGCCCAAGGTGGAAAATGAGTCCCAGATCACTAAATTTGGGCCATACAAGCCATAAACACCTGAATTATGATTGGTTAATAATTGTTGTCTGGATTATCCTTGAAAAGATGCAATAAATGAGGCTTTTGGATGCAAAATAGGGCCAATTAAAGCATAAGAAATCCCAATTATTAATGAAAATCCTAGAAAAGTGTGAAAGTGTGTTACAACACTTCAAATAAGGCAAGATTAATGTTAAAAAGAGATTTATTAGGTGTAATTAATTAATAAGACCTTAGAAAAGTGTGAAAGTGTGTTACAACACTTCACAACACTTTAGCAAGGTACAATTAAAGTCCATTAGTTAACAAGGAGCCAAGACCTAATGTGAATGTGTTATCCATATTATAACACTAAATCAAGGAAATATTAAGCCAAAATCCACAAGGAGGGCCCAAACAAGTGTGAAAATGTAAAGGGGTCCATTTTTCTACACTTCATTTAGCCCCCACTTTAGTGAGAGAAGGAACTTGCTTCAAACTCACACTAAAGTAGACATTCAAGAAGGGTCCAATTGTACCAATACGGATGGTCTAGGTTAACAAAGATCGAGGAAGTAACCAAGCCCCCAGGATCCAAGATCATATGTCAAACCGACATAATCACAAAAGGACACACACAAGGTGTATAATACGCAACATCAAGATACACGATCATGCAATTTCAATGACATAAATATGATAGAAAAGAATAAGATGGGTGGATCCAACTTTAGAAAAAATGTGCTCACTCTGGGGCCACGAAACTTCAAGTCATCCGTAGGGTGAGTATCCATAATATGCTCACTCTAAGGCTACAAAACTTTAGGTTATCCATAAGGTGAGTAACCCAAAAATGTGAGACACATGACTAATATGTGCCCACACATGCAAGTGTTAAGGGAAGCCATGCCTTCGTTCGGCTCCCATACAAACAAACCAAAGTTATACCTCCTGATAACTTTGATAAGGTGCCACACAATAATGATTTTTTAGCTTCATGAGACAAGAAAAACTATGTATGCTTGGGGATCATGAACAAATAGGATGGCCCTACAGGCATGCAAGTTGTGTTATGCAAGGTTGCCATATAACCGATGTTGTAAATAATGTAAGGAATGTTCAAAGGGATTTCGCTTAATTCGTGCAAGGTCTCTTCTTAGGTAACATTGTGCCTAATGTCTCCAAGAGAGGACAAGTCAAAGAAATATCACTCTTGGAGGAAATCAAGCCCAATTACACCACCAAGAAAAGGATGCATCATAAGAAGAAAGAAAATTGCACCATGAAACATGAGTGTCAATGTATGCCCCCACTTTAAAGAAGTTGCTAACACCATTACTGTGAGAAATTTCTTTAAAGTAGAAGACATGAGAACTTATTCGGAAAGCCCTATGCCAAGTCATAAGTTTCTAAATGAGATTATGTATGTCACATGCAAGTCAACTTAAGGCATGTCGTCCACATCCCAAGCTTGCTCTTATACATGTTCATGAAGGGTGACCAACTAGCCAAAAGAGACAAGTGACATATGAGGAAAAGGCTATCTAACCCCTTTCCCCCACTTAGTGCAGGACAAGGATGAGCCTAATAGGATGAAACTAAGTATCAGTTAGATGAATTAGGTGCTTCAACACAAGGAAGAGCACCACACTCCTTAATATGTTGGATTTTGTTACTCAAATCCTTACATTCATTAGTAGCATGACCATGAACTCTATGATATGCACAAAATGAAATCTTGTAGTAAAAATTCTTATGTGTTCTTGGAGGGAGGGATATCAAACAATCTTGGAAGAGTCTTGATAAGATACCCTCTTGATTAATGGTAGAAGATGTTCCTTTATTTTGCGACAAATATATCTCTTGCTTAGATGTACAAGGTGTCATAACTACACAAGATCTTTTAGATTGCGAGATTTTGTACTCTCCCTAAAAGGAGGGTGTAAAATCTAACGAATTCAACTCGTTAGTTTTTACGTGATGACATTGACATTAAGTGAAGATTTCTTTGTCTATTTCATTTCTTGCAAAGGATAACAATTGAGACCACTGGTGTCTATCAGTTCAAGATGCACTACTATTAAAGTCAGTGTAGAAGAATCTTTTGTAAGAGTGTTGATATTGAGTGGAGGTTTTTTTGATGGTTTGATTTCTATGAAAGGACAATAACCAAGACCGTGATTTTTTTCTCATGTGTGAGGGTCTATAGGGACATGGATACCTTGTTCATTAGCACCACATCCTTTTCCATTATAACTGAGTTGTTTCATAAGTGCATAACCTCTTCCGTAAAGCTTTTTCATTTCTTTAGGATTCAGAGGTTGTTGGTAGTTAGCTTCATTGATGCAATGCAAGGGTCCCAAAACTCTCAAACAATCTCAACTTGACTAAACTCAACCAATTCTTGCTTTCTCTTACAACTAGGACTCATCCTTCACAAAACCCTTGATTCAAAACACCCAAACTAAGAACAAGGCACAAAACCTCTTGTTGAATCTTCAAACCACCTTAAGCAACACCAAAATGACTATCTCAAACCCTAACACCAACTTAAACATCTCAAACATGAGAACCTCCAAAGTAGACTGTCCCAACTAGCCTAATTAGGCTTCTTTTGATCATTCAATTTGACATGCAACAATAAAGGACTCTCTTAAACACTCAACTTAGTTGTATGGCATGAAAAAATCCTCAATTAAACTCTCTTCAAATTAATTCATGGCCTTTCAAGAGGGAAGATAACAAATTAAGCAAATAATGTCCTTACTAGGACTGTCCCTAATCTGCCATAACAAGACAGTCATCAAAATAGACTCAAAAACTTATAATTTTACCAATCCATATCAGAAAATGGATCTAAATACACCCAAAAACCATTTCAAAACAATATTACTCAAGGACTCCCATACCACAATCAAAACTCCTAAAATGTCACTGTACACTGGGTTTCCAAACTTTTTCCACAGTTTATAGACCTAGGGCATCGTTAAATCTACCCAAACTCTTATCCTCGGGCCCTGCAACTTTGAGAACATTTAAAGTACATTTAAAAATTCCCATTTCACCAACTTACAAGAGATTCCAACAGTGGAAATTGGAGAAACACAATTTTAAATGATCATTGTGACCCTAGATCAAAGTTTTAACCCGCCTAGAGAAAATTGTCAATATCTTTCTCCAAACTAAATGGATTTTCGCAAAACCAACTCCATAACAAAGTAGATTCATAGAGATTTAACATAAAATGGAGGATAAGTGGGATAAACATAGTATTTGGTTGTACAATGGCCTGGAATCAATGAAAATTCTTTGAAATAACCAAAAAATAGAGTATTTCATTAATTTTCTCACTCCTACATCATCCCCCTTCCTTCCTCAAAGTTTGTGAAGCTTAAAAATGCTTATATAAACCATAACCAACAAATCAACATAACTTTCCAACTACCTGACCCTTCACATTCCTCCACTTTGCAATTTGTTGCATTTTTATAATATTGCTATGACAACATTTTGTCAATTTTTGCAACTTTTACCTTATATGCCAAAATGACTATCTAGGACCTATAACAAGCTTAATGCGGCCATTTAGACCTTATTGCATCATGATATTATCAATTATAAATCAAAAACCTAAAATTGCCTCATAGAGGCATGTTCTTGCTAGGGCGCTCCTGCACCATTCTCCCAGCCAAATAAAAAATCCAAGTCCTCTTGGATTGAATATAGTAATAAGCCTTCAGCACTAAATTCAACTCCTTGTATTCTTCTATTCCACGCTTCTTGAAATATCTTTCATCTTTACCTTTGGCTTTAGTTGTTCTATTCCAACTTGTTTCCACTTTGTCTTTGTCTCTATGAATCTACTCCTTCATGATATGATGTGTCTCAATCTCTTTCTCAACTCTTTTTCCTCCTTCCATCTATTGCACCTTGTCCATTATTTTATTCCTCATAAAGCATATTATCACAACAAAGAAATGGTATATTGTCTCTACAACATGTATCTTCAACTCCTTTTGTGTCTTTAAGAGGAATTCATCATTTGCCTCCAAAATCAATTCATCCTTCACCTCTGCTCTCACAACTTCTTCAAGTCTTGAAGTGGCTACCATGTTCATGTGCTCTTCATCTATCTTCATGAATTCTTCTTCTTCATCTTCAAATTATTCTTCCTCTTCTATTATCTTCATTTGTCTTCTCCTTTTGACTATCTTCTTAATAGGCTATACAACTTTCTTCTTTACTATCAAATGCCAACTCTGTGCTTGTCTAAGCAACTGCTCCATCTCCATTTGGAACTCCAATTCTACTCCTTCTATAGCTTGTGCCAGTTCCTCTATCTCCTTCTCTATTTGCCTCATCTCTTTTCTCTTCTCTTTTTATTTTTTCTACTTTCTTTGTGAACCCTCTGCCTGCAACAAATCCATCATTTTCTTTACTCAAGCAAGTCTCTCCTTGCTTCCAACTTGACTTCTTTGCGTCAGCTAGGTTTCTCCTCTTTTCCTCTACCTAGTCTCTTGGCCATCAAGTTCTCTCTTCAACCTATACAAACACAAACACACAAACAAACTCCAAACTCTCTCTCTTTCCCAAACCTTCTGAGCTCTAATACCAAACTGATGCAATGGATGGGTCCCAAAACTCTCAAACAATCTCATACTAAACTCAACCAATTCTTGCTTGCTCTTACAACTAGGACTCATCCTTCCTTCACACAACCCTTGATTCAAAATATCCAAACTGAGAACAAGGCACAAAACCTCTTGTTGAATCTCCAAACCACCTTAAGAAACATTAAAATGACTGTCTTAAGCCCTAACACCAACTTAAACATCTCAAACATGAGAACCTCCAAAGTAGACTGTCGTAACTAGCCTAATTAGGCTTCTTTTAATCATTCAATTTGACATGCAACAATAAAGGACTCTCTTAAAAACTCAACTTAGTTCTATGGCATGCAAAACTCCTCAATTAAACTCTCTTCAAATGAATTCATGGCCTTTCAAGAGGGCAGATAACAAACTAAGCAAATACTATCATGACTAGGATTGTCCCCAATCTGCCATAACAAGACAGTCATCAACAATGGACTGAAAAACTTATACTTTTACCAATCCATATTAGAAAAGGGATTTAAATACACCCAAACACCCTTTCAAAATAATATTACTCAAGAAGGACTCTCATACCACAATCAAAACTCTTGAAACCTCACTGTACACTAGGTTTCTAGACTTTTTCCACAGTTTATAGACCTAGGGCATCATTAAATCTACCCAAACTCTTATCCTCAGGCCCTACAACTTTGAGAAAATTTAAAGTACATTTAAAAATTTCCATTTCACCAACTTACAGGAGATTCCAACAGTGGAAATTAGAGAAACACAATTTTAAATGATCATTATGACCCTAGATCAAGGTTTTAACCCGCCTAGAGAAAATTGTCAATATCTTTCACCAAACTAAATGGATTTTCACAAAACCAACTCCATAACAATTTAGATTCACATGGATTTAACCTACAATGGAGGAGAAGTGGGATCAACATAGCATATGGTCGTACAATGGCTTGAAATCAATGAAATTGTTGGTAAATAACAGAAAAATAGTGTATTTAATTAATTTTCACACTCCTGCATCATCCCCCTTCCTTCCTCAAAGTTTGTGAACCTTCAACCATAACCAATGACTAAACCTAAATTTCCAACTACCCAACCCTTCACATTCCTCCACTTTGCAATTTGTTGCATTTTACAATATTGCTATGACAACATTTTGTCAATTTTTGCAACTTTTACCTTATATGCCAAAATGACTATCTAGGACCTATTACAAGCTTAATGAGGCCATTTAGACCTTATTACATTATGGCATTATCAATTCTAAATCAAAAACTAAAATTGCCTCATGGAGGCATGTTCTTGTCAGGGTGCTCCTGCACCATTCATCAAAGTTTGTTGTGTAATTTGTTGCCTTTTGTTCTAAAGTGATTGAGGTGGATGATTTCGAAGGGTCTTCCAAGTTGTGTGTTGACATTACCGCTTTTTATGTTCCCATTTCAAACTCTTTTTTTATGATCTTGTATTATCCCATGAATATTGGTTCAAAATTTATTGATCCCAAATTGCCTAGCAATATCATTGTGAATGGTTTAGGACATCCAATTTTTTGTTGTTCTTGCATGGGTTCTACTTGTGTTGTTGGTGTCAATGTTTTTAAAGGATTTTCCTTGCTTTTCTCAATGTTCAAACAACTATTTGGGTCAAGGTCAGCTTCAAGTGTGTACACTTTGTTGTTGTAGATGTATTTCATTTTACGATGAAGTGTAGAAGGCACCCCATTCATTGCATGAATCCATGGTCTACCTAAAAGGAGATTAGATGAAATATCATGAGGCATAACATGGATCAATGTTTCTAATGTGGCCTTCCTAGCTGCAATAGGCAAAGTTATCACACCAAGCGGTTGTTTTCCTACATTGTCAAATCCCTTAATAGATAAAGAATCGAGTTGAACTTTTGATTTATCCACACGAAGCCTATCCAAAAGGTTTATGCTACAAACATTAAGGGAAAATCCATTGTCAACGAGGGTTCACTTTATCCCTATTCTTTTATATTGAACTAATACCATGAAAGCTTCATTTTGTTTTTGCACTTCCAAAGGAGGGAGTTCACTTTGGTGGAAAACAATGTCAACATTTATTCCTTGGATCATGGCTACTATGTCATTCGGTTGTGCATTAGAGGGGATAGGAACTTGTTGCAAGGAACTTTGAATCATGTTATGATAGTGAGGGGATGCTTGAATAAGGTCCCACAATGATATCTTAGGAGTATTTTTTAGTTGTTCGACAAGATCATACTCCTTTCCACGAGGAGGACCTAGTAAGATAGGGTTAGGTATGATAGGATTAGGCAATGGGAGGGATGTTGAAGGTGTTTGTATTGGTTGCAAATTGTTTCTAGTGTTATATGTATGAGAAATGATATTATGGCTCGGTTGTTGCAACATGTTATTCTTAGGTGGATAAAGGATAAGTTCAGGTTTTTTTTAGTTTGTTGTATGTAGGAGGTCCATTAATCAAGGGGGGTCTAATGGACACTTGCGCATTCATAACATCAGTAGTCTTGGTTTGATGTATTTCTAATAAAGAGCAATCTAGAATCACCTTTTTATCATCACCTAAAGAAGCCACCTTACTATTGTTGTCATTTTCTTGCATCATGATATTCTCCCTAGGATGAGAGTTGTTAGGAGAACTACAAGACAAATGTTCTTGACATTCAAGGATTGGTTCTTCCAAAATGACTTCATTGCAAGTAGGGGAATGATTAATGGTTGGATTTTCTTTCTTGTCAATGATGTTGTTTCCTTGTTCACTAATGTTTTCTCTAGGGGATGAGAGGAAATCAAGATTCCCATGACTTTCATTAGTTTTATTTTCTAACATCATAGTATCTTCTTCACAACTATGAGAGATACTAGGAGAAGAACAAATTTTATTGTCATGATCATTTATGATTTCATTCCTTTATTCCCTAATGTCTTCCAAAATAGGATAGATAAGGGAAGAAACATAACGAGGGTTGTCATAGATCTTAAATATTTTATCATCCAACACCAACATATCTTTCTCTCTTACACTTTCATCCTCTAAAACATGATCACAAGAGGGGAAGATATTGGGAGATGAATATAGGCTAGTTGAAGTTTCAATGGTTTCTTGTGTTATGTTATCATCATGATTACCTATGGTTGTTTCTTCTTGTTCATCAATGTCTTTCCTAATAAGAGAGGTAGAAGGAGAGAAACAACTAGGATTCTCAAAACTCTCATTGATTAGTTCTTCTAACACCAAAATATCTTCTTCGCCAATAGGAGAGATATTAGGAGAAGAATGAATATGATCGTTAGGAATGTCCAAGGTTGTATTCTCTTGCACTGAAACACTCTCATAGGGAGGGGATATGAAATTTTTCTTAGCATTCCTAGAAAGGTAAGGTACTAACATTGTTTGAAAAAAAATGAAAAGCACTTCTAATCATCTAATGCAATGCTTCAAGAATGTAAACAATGTATATTTAAAGATGCAAAACATTTTTATCTAATGTATGCAAAACTTTAAGAATGCAAACAATGTGTATCCAAGAACGAAAATAACTTTTATCAAACTTATGCAAAGTTTTATGAATGTAAACATTGTATATGCAAAGGTAAAAAGTGATTTTATCTATATGATGAAAAGTTTCAGAAATGTGAACATTTTCAGATCTGATGATGCTTGTAATTGAAATGATTTCAAAAATGAGTACCCTAAATTGATGTTTTTGACCTAGATGCATAAAACAAATGTTACTGAAACTTTCCAAACTTGTAGTATATGTTACCAAGAGGCTTAGGAAGCACAAAAATGAGGTTTTTGATGTTGTAATAGGTAGTTTAAAATATGGTATGGGAGTGATTCGCCCAAGGTGGCGAATAAGTCCCAAATAGTGTTTTTTTCAAAAAATTTAGAAATTTCCAATTGGTTTTGATACTTTTTATGTTGTATGACCTGAAGACTAAATGAAAATGTAGATTTTATATGATTTTCAATGATTCGAGATGCAAAAATGAAACCTATATGCACTTTCACTAATGCAAAATTTAGAAACTCTAGATGTCAACTAACTAATGCAAATCCTAATGCAAAGTCAATGCAAGCTAGATCTAGGATGACGATGGACTCCAAATTGGAAAAAGAAGGTATTCAAAATATAGGTTCACCAAAATCTAAGATAGAATTTTTCTCTCCACTAGGGTTTTAGGACCTAGGGAAACAAGCTTTCTATACTCCACATTCAAGGATTCCCTATAGATCTCAACCTAAGAGTGGAATAAAGGTAAGGGATCTGCTAAGGGACTATCCTAGGGTATGTTTAGAGATTAATGAAGGGTACACCACCAAGTAAGAACTTGGAAAGACTAATGCAATGCAAGATGAAATTCAAAACCCTAATATCATGCAAACTTTAACTAAATGACCTAGAAATGCAAATAAAACAGAATAAAAATATATAAGATGAAATGTGTGCACCAGAAAACTTGTAGAATCTTGAATGAAGACTAGAAATGTTGTTGATCCTAAAATTTTGGCCTACTGGGACTCATTCGCCATTTTGGGCGAATCAATCCCAAATTTGAATTTCTACATAGGAGCAAGTTTTGGGCAAATGGGTATCCAAATCTACAAAGATCTTTGAAAAAATCCTACAATGGGACTCATTCACCACTTGTGGCAAATGAGTCTACTTTAGATTTTTTTGAAATTCAAAGCCTGAATCTGCTCTTCTTAGTTTGCTCAATCTGTTCCTCCAGGTACCCGGATCTGAAACTTTGATTTCAGGGTTGTAGATGGCCTTTTAGTGAAGATTATGACCTTGCAAATGGGGAGACAAATCCAACAATTTTCTAACCTAATCTTCAATGATCTTTCAAGCTCCAAGAAACCTAGATCTGCAATCACACATGCAAAGAGGGGAAAACTTGTTGATTGTTAGTGAATAGGGGTTTGTTCTGGTCAAACCCCTTTTAGGTAATTAAACCAAATGATGAAACAATGAAACAAGGACATGAAACATGAAACAGAGGATATGAAATATGAACAATGATACCTTGAATGATGTCTAGTATGTTTGCAACTCAACATGAAATGGCCATGAAGGATGTAGATCTTGATCTTGACAATAGGTGTAGAATAATACTTTATCTTGGATCTTCAATGCTACATCAAAACACTAGCTCAATAACATGCTTGATGCTTGATATGATTGACATGATGATGGATCTTGAATTGTTGCAACAATTGATGAATAATTTTCCCTTGAAGACACTTGAATGCCCTTGTGAATGCTTGAATGATGTTGTGAACTCAATTTTCTATTATGAATTCTCTCACCAAAGTCTTTGGTGAGAATGAGTGAAATAACCTTGTATTTATACTCAATTATGTAAGAAGTCCTAAAATTACAACACTACAAGCCGACATCAAATCTAGGAGAATTAAACCCCACAGGAAATTTGAATTTGGGCCACATGGGACTCATTCACCCAAGGTGGAAAATGGGTGCCACTAGGCAGAATGTATGGGACCAAAAATTAAAAGTGCTTATAAAGGTGTAAAAATAGGTTTGGGACCCAAAAATCTAGGTGGGACTCATTCGTCCAAGGTGGGAATGAGTCCTAGATCACTAAATATAGGCCACACAAGCCAAAAACACCTAAATTATGATTGGTGTCGAGATTATCCTTGAAAAGATGCAATAAATGAGGCTTGTTGATGCAAAATAGGGCCAATTAAAGCATAAGAAATCTCAATTATTAATGAAAAGCTTAGAAAAGTGTGAAAGTGTGTTACAACATTTTACAACACTTCAAATAAGGCAAGATTAATGTTAAAAAGAGATTTATTAGGTGTAATTATTTAATAAGACCTTAGAAAAGTGTGAAAATGTGTTACCACACTTCACAACACTTTAGCAAGGTACAATTAAAATCCATTAGTTCACAAGGGCCCAAGACCTAATGTGAATGTGTTATCCACATTACAATACTAAAACAAGGTAATATTAAGCCAAAATCCACAAGGAGGGCCCAAACAAGTGTGAAAATGTAAAGGGATCCATTTTTCTACACTACAACTCCTTTAACATATGGTGTTCAAAATGTAAGCAGGACAAATCCAAACAAATGCATATTGTATTGTCATAGTGCGTACTATATACCATAGTCAATATAGTATGTATTTATTCCTTTATTCACTACTTTTTGTTCACACAAAGTTGATTCTTACAAGGTTGATTCCTTTCATCACTTTATTTAAGTGAATAAAACAAACTTTAACTATATATCAATATATATAACATATGTATTCAAGGGGGTTCAAACTCTTTTCAAGTATTTTAAATAAGGCCTTAACATGCCTCTATAGTCCGCGCTATGAGCACTCATATGAAAATACTTTTAATATTATATATATAATAATATATATATACATTATAATATATGCGCATACTAGTATATATATATATATATGATTACGTATATATTGCCAAACACGTTCATATATATATGTTATGCGTATAACTACGTTTTCATATGTCAAGATATATATATATATATACATACATAACGAATGCATTATATATATATATGTGTGTGATACATGTCAAATTGGTGTTTCGACATGCTTTATGATGTATTTGTGCATGGGTACATGAAAGTATTCCTACTTTCATGTAGACACTCACATATACATTCACTGTGCACGAGTATCGTTTCCACACATATATATAGTTGTTGATTTACATAATACATGAAGAAGAACTCAAAATCTATTAAGAGACTTAATCAAATCTCGATCAATCAAGAAACCAAAGAGTAAAACCAAAGTCATTCAATTAACAGAGACATCCTATCTCAGACAAGGACGACTACCCAATTATTCTATTAAGTCAAAACTATGACGAAAGGCAGTTTCCCGAAACTATTGACTTGACCATTCTAATAATGGGTGTGTGAAAGCTCAATTAGGATTTATTCAAGGTTATCTGACCAAACACTTCTCCTGAGTGATACTTCCCCTCCCTTTCAAAGGAGTGAATCTATACCTGCATCCAACTTGGCATATTTGCAATGGTAGTTAGACGTTCACATGAAATCCACTTTCATCATAAAACATTTAGAATAATACATATTCTTTCATTGTACTTTATCAATGTAAACATAATTACTCCTTCAAAGCAACAATATAACTTAATACCTATTTTAGTATTTCATTGGAATTTATCAAAGATATCAAAACCATGATTGAATTTATCATACTATTTACTGGTGAAGGTAAAAGTAACTCAGTAACAACAAGACAGGGTGCGACAGTAAGGATCTAAGTAGATTGTCTCTTAGTTCCTTTTTTAATCCTACACACGACTAGATATAAGTACCCATTGCATCATCTATAAGTATAAGTATCCTTATCAATTATAATCATTTCACAAAGGTAAAACTTAAATAAAAATTTGATATTTTTATTATTAGCTTAATAATTCGTTGGAAATAACCTAAACTTAGGGTTCCCAAATCGCAATTTCTTAGGAAATATAGGATTCAATCACCACTTTCAATACCACCAATATCTTAATGTATACCCAAGAAGCATGATCATATTATAACTATTTCCAACCACTTATAGGTATTATTTCTAAATTAATCACATCATTTTTTTAGTTAGAAAAATCTATATATAAAAGGTGTATATTGTTTGAATGTTACCAAGCGTGATTGTCAAACCTTTTTAAAGTTTCAAAGATAATTGATGAATGGTGATGAAGGTATGTTAGAATAATGATGAGGGAATAGTGATCAAAGATGGAATCACACCAAAATGTTTAGCTATTTGGATAATTTCATGTTCCACCAATCAAAGCATGTCATGTATCCATGCAACTTCACTCAGAAATACAAAACATATAAACCACATTGAAAATTCACCTACGTCCACCACATCAATCAGTCAAGTGCTACACAACATAATTCGTACCCACCAATAAACCCATATAAAATATAATTAATGGTTTTGAATATGTATAATTAGCCCATTATTGAATTCTTTTCTGACTAAAAATAAAGGTATAGAGTGTACTAGCCAATGTTACCATTAGATACATGGGCCAATAAAAATTATACAAGACATTCAATCCTCATAAAGGAGGACACTTCTCACCATATAACATAGGGCATAAAAAATATGGGAGGGTTTAGTAGTTTGGAAACCTATAGATGATTTACATGCTTCTTATGATGCATGAAACACAACTCTTACATTGAAAAAATACATAAAAATGCCACAAAGCTACCATGTGGCATATGTTAATATGCCACCTTAGAAGAGTATATGCCACCAAAACAAAGTTTCCTTCTATGGTCAATATGGGAATACATAGTGGGTAATATGTCACAATTACATCTATGGTCAATAAGAGAATACATAGTGCACTTGTGAGCCAATAGTGATGTGCCATATAAATGACACATGCCACTTACACATGAGTTGGAGAGGTCACTACTAGAAGGATAAGTATCAAGCATGTCCTAATGAGATCAAATGATGTTTGTATATGCTCATATTGAATTCATGTCCACCATAAAATTGTGGAAAATATATAATAGTGAAATTAGCATACCCATGTCATTTTCCACTAAATTTTAGAACCATTTTATTGAAACTGTGGTAAAACAGATTACAATGAATGCACTTATTACTTACACCCTTTTAGCATACCCATGTCATTTCCCACTGAATTTTAGAACCATTTTATTGAAACTAAAACATTAAATGAATGCACTTATTACTTACACCTTTTATTAAACCACTGTCAAGCCATTAAATAAGTGTGACTACCAAATAATGTAGTGACTAATTAGACAAGTAGTCACTGACACGTGCTAGATCTTTGATTTAGATTTGACAATAATAAAAAGCAGAAGTTTAGATCATTGATTTAGATTTGACAAGATTAAAAAGATTGATTAAGAAGAAGATTAAAAGGTAAATGAAAAGTTTTTCGATGAGAATATACGGAGTAACGGAGGTGTACCGGGGCGGGAAGTGTAAGACTTTTTGAAGAAAAAATTGACGAGTAGGTAGCTAAAATTTATAACATGTAAACTGTCCCCAATTAATTAACAAACTCAGGCCAAGGGAAAGCTGCGGTGCACGTACGTAGCACGGTCCACGGAATTTGGAAAAAACCCGGAATGCTGATAAAATGTGTGGTGTTAGGAGATTCCCGTGTACGACAAGGAATGAATAAAAAGTAAAACAAATAACATGACATTTATGATGGTGATACAGGTTTCTGGTGGGATTGGAGTTGACAGCATTTAAAATAGGCTTTGTTTTTTTTATATAGATGTAAGTACATATCATATTAACTATGGGTCTAATTAATGTTGGACGCAAAACGTCATGTATTGAGGGACCTGTCATGATGGAGAGTTGCAGTGACGGATGTGCAGGGATATCGACAGTATGTGGATGGATTCGTTAGTTTTGTATCTGTTTTCAAAAACTTTGCCGCTTGAAAGGATTCCCGCCTAATGTGATTTCAATAGACTCTCAACATTATTACTGCTCAAATTTTCTTATTTTCCACACATTGATAGAGACTTTGAAAATTTCTATCTTTTAAGAGTTTCTTTATATTTTCTATCGACGTAGCTCACAGGATTTGTGGGTGCTAGAAATACTCATCAATTCGATACGGTGTGGAGTTTAGTGTTTTCCATATTTAACAACTCACCTTAATAACACTCATCAATACACAGTCAATTTGATATAGAGGAAGATTGGTGAAGCCTTCACTACTAACACCATTCTAACTTTAATGCGATAATGTTGAGTTGAAACTCGCTGTCCATAACCCATTTCAGATTCGGGATAGGTAAGTGAAGAAAGTAATGATGTACTTTCTCATTCTAGACACCACTAAAACGTACACAAGTGGGAATCTGTTTATGTTTTGGGTTACATATCATCTAAATAGAGCAATAATGCCAAGATGGTCGTACTTGTTTACCAAAAAACAGAAACATTCCATTTCCATTAACACATAAATCAAATCTGAATAACCACAAACTAATGACGCCTCTGCACTATGCACTAAAATCTTATTGTGACATACAAATACATGGAAAAAGTGAATATCACTTGCCAAAAGAAAAATCCTTTGAAAGCAAGATTAAATAAATTACATACCGAAGTACATTGTGTATGTTGTGAATTACAAATTAAAAAATGGTGTGTTTTGAAACACTATTTATTTATGTAGGAGATCAGTGAATTAAGGAAAGTAAAAGTTGAAGATATTAATACTTTAAGTAAATGTTATTAATTCTTTAATAAAATCTATGAATACCACAATGTTTTTATGGTATAAGGATGAGATGGGTTTATCCCTGTCTTATACATGAGGTTAATCTATTGGGATGTTATAATTTCTCCTCCAGTGGATAACAAGAGAGATAATCTTAAAAATTTGGTGTTCTATTCAACCATAGATAGTTATTGATGTGTTTCATAATGGTGGAAGGTGATGAACTTTCTTATATGTTTGTGTTGGCATTTATCTTGTTATAGATTGTTAAATATTTGTAACAAGTTGTACAAGTTTATGACAAGTTTTAATTTTTATAGTTTATCATGGAGGCTTACTTATTCTAGTGTTGATATACTCCGAACTAAAATTCACTTGGAGAAGAATCACAACCACATAATTATAGGCATACCACTTGCAATGTGTATGATAGTGTCTAGGAATTTATAGATTTTTTGGAGTACATGCAAATATTCTTAGAGGAATGGTGATGTTCAAGGGGATGTAAATATGTGATATAACTAACTAGGATCAATTAGGTATCTTTCTCTACTATTATAAGCCATACATAATATTTGGTTGTAGTGCAAGATGCTATATACATGGTTCATGAAATCTCAATCAATAGCCCTTGATTAGTGGTGAGGTGTGGTAGTAATTCATATGGAGATATTATATTACATGTATTTTATTTCTTCTACCATCATGGTACTTTCATGAGATGGTTGAATGACTATTTGTATTGTAAATACATATTCTATTTATACACTTGATACCCTAGCACTAGAGTAAGACTATTTCCTTTTCCTTTTTGCTAGTTTTTGTATCATTTTTTCCTTTGGAAATGGGCTCTTTGGTGTTGAAGGTTTTAATCCCCTCTCAATTGGCTCTTCTAAATTTTGTGGATTGAATGGTGGGTATCCTTGGTCTACACTAATGTTTTGTATAAATGATTCTATACTTTTATTTAATTTTCTTACTTCCCCTCTGGGTATTTTTTCCATTTATTTTCTATATCTAGTTTCTTCAAAAATGTGTGTTTTCATATTAGATGGATGAGGTGATGACACAGTAATGGCCCCAATACCCTATTATATTTAGCAACCATTAACTGAAATGAGGAAAAGGTATTTCCTAATAATTTACCTTAGTCCCTCCTTATCTATACTATATTGTAATGATTCAACATTCACATACTATGCTCTACATGTTAGTGAAATTAATATTTAATTACACTTGCATAACTTTACTTAGGTAATATTTTAATTCCTAGGTTAATTATTCTCATCCTTATCTTGTTGAGCTATCTTGTTGGTCAAGATAAGATTAGGGTTATACATCTTTGCTTTTATAAAGCAAATCATATCTTATAATTATTGAATTCCCGAATAATAATTATTTGCACATCTTTTTGCAATATCTCCGCTTTTTCTGTTTTTCTCTTATGTGGAATGCTTTTTCTGGTTTGCATTTCAGATCTTGGTTTCTAACATGGTATCAAAGCCTTGATTTGTAGCCCCTTCTCAGATTTTTGAGAAAATCATTGCATAGTTCATTCGGGATTCCTCGAGGGTATCATTCCTTGAGTTCATTTATGAGGAATTTTGGATCAGATCGGGCTTCACCATTGGATTCATAACATTAGAAAAAGTTAGGATTAGCTTTTATTTTGTAGATTTTGGCAAGCGTTGGAGTGCATTCCAATTCCAGCGAGGTGGATGTGCATGTAAATTGTCCCCTATTAATTAACAAACGCAGGAAAAAGCAAAGCTGTGGCACACGCATGTAGCACGGTCCACGAAATTTGGAAAAAACACGAAATGGTGATAAAATGTGTGGCGCTAGGAGATGCCTGTGAATGACAAGGTATGAATAAAAAGTAAAACAAGTAACACGACATTTATGATGGTGATGCTGCGGGTTTCTCGTGGGATAGGAGTTGAGAGTCTAGGTCCTATTACTTAGTTCACAACATTTAAAATAGTGTTTTTTTGAATATATAAATATAAGTACATATCATATTACTTATGGGTCTAATCAATGTTGGATGCAATTAATCTCTCGACAAAACGACATGTTTAACATGTATACCTAACATGTATAACATCATATCAAAACCTTAATTTTTGTTCTTGTAACTGAAATCCTAATTCACATATATTGTGAAACCATAGAATATGAATATTGGAACCTTAATTTTTGTTCTCTTATCTGAAACCGTAAAAAATTTAAGTGTATTTTAAAACCCTAGAATATGAATTTTGAAATCCTAATATCTATGAACTTGAAATTGGAACCTTAATTTTCATGTATTTTGAAACCCTATAATATGAATATTGAAACCCTAATTTTTGTTCTTGTAATTGAAAACCTAAAATTTATGTGTTTTTTGAAACCCTAGAATATGAATATTAAAACCCTAATTTTTGTTCTTGTAATTGACAGCATAATTTATGTGTATTTTGAAACCTTATAATATGAATATTGAAACCCTAATTTTTGTTCTTATAATTGAAACCCTAAAATTTATGTGTATAGTTTTTAGTCCTAATTGCATTTAATATTGATAAGTAGGAGGTATTTTCCACAATGTGTCAAATTGTGATATTGCTATCGGGATTCAACTGTGTAGTTTTATGAGTCAAACTAATTGACCCATGTTTCATGAGTAGTGGTTCACATGAACCCATCTCTCATGATAATGAATGGTCCACTTAGCACTCATTGCATGTAGGCTCATAGAGGTGAAGCATTGGGCCTTCTCGGGAGGTCACCCATCCTAGTACTACTCCAGCTCAAGCACGCTTAACCACAGAGTTTTCTCCAAGGTTAAGCGCACTTAGCTTGCATCCCCATTTGCAAAACCCTAGGTCACTCATTGCATTTAATATATTAAATTCATTCATTATTCTATCACATTATCAATCCTATCTCATTATTATTTTATAATTAGATTTTAATTGATTGGAGATAGTTTTAGATGTCCTTGTATTAAATATAGTTTGCATACATTCCCATATAGGATACTTTGACAAAACCCTAGTTTGAAATTAGTTTAGCCTAACTTAGCTTAACACACTTAACTACACAATCAATGTCATTAAAAAAGAAACACACTTACCTTCCCATGCTAGGATTCATATTTTATTTCTAAAATTTTGGTGAACCCAATGTATATTACTAGTTCCACCTTTTAAATACCATTAATCATAATTTCTATGTGCTTCCACCTTTCAAATATTTGGGGCACTGAAAATGTTTATTTTGCATTGTCTTATCTCTTACCTATTGGTGTTGGTGATATTCTCATTTTCCCTCCAATCTCCCATATTAATATCTTTGTTTTTAACATTTATGTCTATTTTTATTATCATAGCTTTATTTATTCTCTTTTATGTCCACAATATCTTCTTGTGATCGCCTCTAAGATAAATTGTAATGATCCCCACTATTTCCACATTAATTTTACCACCAAACATTAGTCTTTCAATAATGTTCTCATTTTTTAAGTATACTTATCTTCTATCTACCTCCTTTTATCATCTAGTCTATTTCATCACCAATCACCCCTACTTCTAAACCTTCAAAAATGCCTTAATTTTATAGCCCCTATACCTACCTTGATATTCACTAATTGTGTTCCCCCCACCAACATTATTTGTGATAATAATTTTAAGTATCCACATGTAGCATCGTAAATTGTCACCCTTGATAATTTCACACTAGGTTTAGCTCCCCCCTATGTTCCTAAACCCAATTGTGCTCTTAATTTTCCTATTTTATGATCATCTTCAGAAAATTAGAATTAAATTGGGAATTATGATTTAATATTTATTTAATGATACCTAAAGACCCAAAATAGGTATGGACTAGGGAACTAGCGCCCCTGTTCTTCATATTTTGGCCCAGTTTAAAATATATATTATTGTCAAAAATTTAACATTTATAAATTTAAATTCATCTGCGGATTTTGATAATAATTTTACAGTAAAACAAATTAATGCATATAAATACAAGTCTTTTTCACCATTTGAAATCCTAGCATTTTTAGAGTGACAATTGAGCATCCTAAAAAGCAGCTGAGAGTAGAATTAGTAGAGTTTATAATACTTATTACTAGTTAAGATTCATAATTGATGCATCAATTTTATATGTGATTTTTTCATATTTTATGTTCATTTTTTTTGTGCGCACTAACAATTGTAGGACCTTCAATCAAGCATCCAACTCTCCTTATATGAGATGAGTACAATGACTTCAGTCCATCAACAAAAGTAGATCCAAGTGGTAAGTTGAAATAAATGTAATTTTATTATTATTTTTTATTCATTTTTCGTCTACTTAACCAAGGGTAAGCATGCTTTTCATCATCATAACCATTGTGGTGGTGGAAACATCAAAACAAGGTTTGACTTAGGCAAGCCCCTATACGACACAACCCTTTCTCTCCTCTCTTGTGTGCAAGTGACAAATCTAA
Organism: Sequoia sempervirens; assembly: GCA_007258455.2. Classification (NCBI taxonomy): domain Eukaryota; kingdom Viridiplantae; phylum Streptophyta; class Pinopsida; order Cupressales; family Cupressaceae; genus Sequoia; species Sequoia sempervirens. Next base: position 20,621,985 of record VDFB02256132.1, read on the forward strand.
AGTGGATTAGAGAAAGGATTGAAGACCTAATTGTGAGATCAAGTATTCAAACCTTCTATGTCAATAAATTAGGGAAAGTGGAATTAATCATCGATAGACAAAGTTCTAAAACTGAGTGCAAAAGGGAAGAACCTACAAAAAGTGACCATTTGAGATATGATTTCTAATTCTAAATGTTTTCATTTCCAAGTCTAAGGAGCTAATTCCCCTATCCAACCGGATTGAGCTTAGATGTATATGCTAGATTCCTCTATCGAGCTACACTTTATTGTTTTGTAATCCACTTTTATGCTAGAGTTTGATACTTTTTTGAAATAATAATAGGTTTTTGTGGTTGCATAGCTAACCTAGGTACACATTTACAATATAAAAATAAGTCAATCATTAATGAATCAATCAACCCACCTAAAAGAACAAAAACCCTAGGCCACCATTCTAGCTCTTCCATAGTGGTTAGTAGCCAAGTGGGTGTTTGTGCTCATTTTTGGTTCCTTTCAAGATGATGCTGGAGAAAGTGTGATTTAGAGCCTAGATCTATTTTTCCCACATAACACCACTATCAAGCAACCACCCAACTTAGGATTTTCCCACACCTTCACCCATTACCTATTGAACACCCAGAATACTGAGAGGGGGGTGAATCAATATTCTTTTAAACCATTCAAACATTTAAAAATCCAATCCACTTAGCAAATTCAATTGTAGTAAATGAAATAAAGTATGAAACATTCAACATCACATAACACATGAACACCATAATTTTACATTGAAAACCCAAAATGGGAAAAACCACGGTGAGGATTAGCTCACAATATATTATAACTGATTATAGTATATTTACAGAAGTGCTCACTATAGGTGGACTCACTATCCAAGTGAATTCACTGTCCACTAAGAAAAAAAATAGAATAGAGTTTTGGCCCACTACCTATATTAAACTGTTATAATTACATCTATCATATGCATGAATTACAGTTCCCATAATGCTCAATAAATTGACTTTACCCACTTCATCCAATTCTGATCTAACACTCTATTTTTCTCTGCATCTGTATCACTCTAACATTCTACTCAACATTCACAACTTAAATTCATAATGCTCTAGTAATCTTCACTCAATTCGTATCACATACATCTCATACATCTCTCAAAACATTGAAAAGGATCTAGCTTATATATCCACTTCAAGCATAATGTCAATTAGGTTGGCCTAATTAGATGTATCATACAAAATAGACAATATATGATTTGTCATATCAAATCCTTCCACACACGCCTCACACCAAGATTCAATCCTTAAAAAAATTTGAAATAGGTCAGAATGGACCTATAATAACTCCCACATAACTCCACAATACTTATTTAATCTTTGCATACCTTCAAACCTATTAGGTCAGCAACCCAAAAGACCTAATACAAAAATTCTTCATCTGTATACCCATATTTAGACACACATACCTCAAAATGCTATGCCATCTAGAATTCACACTCTATTAACATCTGTCAATGTAGTGACCCTCCCGCTATGACATCCTGTTTTAGTTTGTTTTCGGTTTGATTGATAGAAACTTTAGTTTATTATGATACTATATTGTTTCTTTGTAGAGGTGAGTTTGGATACTATGTTGTTTTGTATTTCGCGGATGATACATTGACATCTTGATTACCTAGTTGAGTTAGTTTGATGATACTGAGATAGACATATTCATGTTATGGTTTATTTGCTTATGATTTTTCATGTGGTTATTATGTTGTAATGATTGCTTATGTTTTATCTTGCTCGTCTATGTTGGTGAAGAAGACAGTGTAGCATTACTCATTCGTGAGTACCCTGCTATGCTGTAATTCTTATTCACGGTGTGTTTTCTAACATAAGTATATATATGTTTTAACATTGATGTTTCCTGCAGACATAGGTACCGGGTAACGGCTCCACCTGCTTGTCAGGTATGAGCGTACCCTAATGCAATAAAATTATGTTGTTGGAGGTATTGACAAGTCCTTTATGTACCATCATTCTTTTTCGACTGAGTATCTATGTGTTACCCCATGTTATTGCCCAGTTTATTATGTCACGTTCATTTGTAATGTTTTGTGTTTGTGAATTAATATTTAAAGTTTTATAAACGTTAGTTAATATATTTATAAATGTTGTGATTTAATTTATTAAATTTAAAATTAAATAAGTTATTAAATTTGAAAGTGAAAGTTGTTCTCTTTGCATATGTATTTAATTAAATATATATAGCTGATTTAATTGTGCAACTTGAGTTATGAGAAATAGATTTTTTTTTAAGGAAAGATATTTTCGACAAGGTATGAATCTTTGATTGGCAGTTAAAGATCTGTTTTGATATTTTAAAATATAAGTTGAACTGTTTGATCTATTTAGAATGCAAAAATGGTCTTTCAGTTAAGCTTGATGATTGAAAGTTAATTGCATGAAATAAGATCTTTTGGGAAAGAGGGACAATGGACATTCACGGGAAGAATTTTCACGGCAGTGGTTTTAGCGGATTTTGCATGGCAATTGCTTCAGAAGAACTTTTCTCTTAAGATTTTGTTTACAAGCATATTTTAAAGGGGAATTGATTTAAAATTTCACCGTCGAAGCCTGGAAGTTTGATAGTGGGATTGACGGAAGTTTCAGAATTCGTTTCAACTTGATTTCCAAGATTTACCAGGTTTTCTCCTTTTTAAGTTTCTATAAATTCTTTCGATAAAACTTGTTGGAAAAGTAATGGTTTATCAAACCTGCAAATAAAATAGAGAAATTGTTAGATTAAACAAACAAATTTTGTTGAAAATACAATTAAATTATGATGTTAAGAATTCAAGAAAATAGAAGTTAGTATATATATTTTTAGATCTGAAATCGGTATTTGATTTCTTCTGAATATCCGCTAATTTATAGAATTGTTCAATATAGAATATAGAGCGAAATCTAGGTAATATTTAAAGTTTGATTTCTTGAAATCATGCAACCCAAATTTGGGTATAGAAGGTGCTGAGCTTATTTTGATTGCCTCTTTTATCCTTATCTTTTCTTCAAATTGAAATTGTAATTTTTCTGGTAGTAGAAACGCCCTGTATGTAATTTGTATCTTAAATTCAGTATTCCCTTAAGCGATAAAAACTCACCATTTATTATCTTACTATGCTATATACAACCATACTTTTTCCTACATGGAATGGGCCTCTTTATATATATATATTTACGTTAAATATTATTACCAGTCGTTAGAAATTCCTTCGTTGGCTAAAAGCTTGAGTGACATTTATATTTCTGTAGGCGAGTATCTAATCTTTAGATTTATATCATTAAATTTTATTAAGATCTATACTTTATATCTATGCGTAGTCTCCTATTAATCCCTATATTTTGATTTATTTTTATATCGAATTTCTTATTTGGATGGAGAGATTTATGAAATTTGTACCACTGATCTCCTTATCTGAGTTGCGCATAGCCTCCATTTAGTTATATATTCTGTTATATTCTTGACTCATCTCTTCTACCATAATATATTTCTTTGGATCTGCGCGCAGGCAGTAGCAATCTGTTTTATAACTTCAATTTTGTCGTTGTGTCTTATGAAGCTCTTATTTACAGATCTTACTATTTCTATTTGTATATTTTCTATTGATTCTGAAGTGCGTATCTTTGAGATTTTGCTTAAGGATTAGATGACACCCTAAAGAACTTATGATTTATTAATTCTATAACCATTTTCTTTTAGAATCTTGTCAATAGATATGCTTATTCAGTGCTGGTCTTTATTCTCATTTTTCTAGTTTTACATACCTGACTTGCGTATGTCATCTCTCCTGATAACTACTGTTTATTATATGCATGGCGTATAATATATTATCCTTTTTATTGTCTATCGGCTGTAGAAAGCGTACTTAGTTGATATTAAGTTTTTTCTTTTGAGACATACTGGTATATGTTATCTCTATAGTCTAATTAATATTTTACCAGATCTTGTGGATGGCGTGACTTACGCTTATTTACAGTTAACTACTTATCATTTAAAAAAAAATAAAAATTCGTGTTCTAATAGTTGAGAATGGTTATAATTATTGACAAACAATACTTTATTTGTTATGTTATTTAAATATTTTTACCATTAAATGTTAGTTACATGTTAGTTATTAGATTCTTTATAGAGTTGATTTAAAAATATGATTCTTTGACCGTTAGAGATACTTTTTATTTATTTATTTATTTAATAAATTGTATCATATGAATTGAGTGATTTAAAATAGAGGAGCTCTTATTATTTGTATTGAATAATAATAATAGTTATAATAGAAAATTGTAAGACATTCTACAATGTCAATAAATTGTTATTTTTGAACTCTTATTCTTGAAGATTAGGGTGATCCCACAATAGTGGTTTACACTTTTTGGCCTAACTGGACACTGATATATTTTTTTTTAACACAATCTCCACATTCGGGCACCTATAGCGATTAAACCGTAAAGAATTTGAAGATGATGCAAACTAGAGTCTTGTCATATTTTGTCTGTAGATTCTAAAAATATTTTTTTCAATTTTTTTGGAATCAGATTGCACTTCTTTTTCCATCTCCCACGAAAATTGGTTTTTTTCAAAAAAGCATTTTTAAAAAGTGACGCACACCATATAATGCATAACTTTTTTTCCTTGAAAGATAAAATTCCAATTCTTTCAAATTTAGATTTGTAACTCCAATATCTAGTGCTTCCACTTGGTTAGATAGTTTTTATTGAATATTTTTTCTTTTATCAAGTTTTAAAGTCAAAATAATTCAGACATAACACTGATAACGATAACTTTTACGTATGTATCGAAATTTTTTGTTGGATCAAGACTCAATATCTGGTGCACTCATATTTTTAAATTTTTTTTTTTGATAATCTTCTATTTTTCCACTTGTGCAGAACAGAGAGTTTTGTTTTAAGTGAAAAACCTATATTTAATAAAACTTAAAAAACAGATAGATAATATAATCAAAACATACTAAAATTATATTCGTTGGATAGCTCATTTTGAGGGGAACTCGATACTAGTTGGGTTTTTGAGATCTTCTCCATTTTCATTATGAAATCGAGCTTCGAAACGCAAAATTTTCAACAATTCTGGTGCCTTAGGAACCAAGGGTGAAAAAAGAGGGGTTCGGCCGAACATCTTGGAAAGGTACGGTCGAACTAGGGTTCGACCGAACCCATGTTCGGTCAAACCACCAATCCATGCAATTAAAAAAAGCAATTAAATGAAAGTTTTTTTGTTTTAGCCATACTAAAAGGGTTTGGCCGAACCTAGGTTCGGCCGAACCCACTCTAGTATGATTTTTTAATAATGGATTTCATTGGTTCGGCCGAACCAGGGGTTCGGTCGAACCCATTTGATATGAGGAATGGGAAAAATTTGATATTTCCTTCCTCTTCAAAAGTGTAAACCACTTATGTGGCTTCACCCATTAAATAAATGTATTTGATGAGAAATGTACATATCATAAGTTAAGAATGAACATGTAATGTAATTGAGTTTGTTTTGTTCTTCTTAGAGACTTGGGTAATGAAAAAAGTATTGATAGGTGTATTACCTATTAATTATATTGCTCAATTATGATGATCTTTAATTTGGAGTATAGCTTTACACTTTTTGTTGTTATTGTCAAAAGAGACATCTTAGAGAATTTGTTTTATCTCAAGTGAAAGATTTAAACCTCTGTGGTATCGTACTTCTACGCTTGATAGCTACCCCTAGAATTTTATGTTGAGTCATGTTATAGAAAGAGTGGCTTGCGGTAGGGGCTGAAATCCTGAAGTGATTGTCTGGGTAACCTATCGTAGGTGTGTTAATTTAGTGAAAACCTAACTAATGTATCAGGGGTTGGGTAGTTTTAAACACTAATTCAGATAATGTTTGCCTCACCTACTTTATTAACGCTCGTTTAGGTTGAGAAAAGGCTGAGATGGCCTGGAATGGCTAGTCATCATCTTGTCTTCTTGAAAGATGAAGTGACTCCACATTAGTTTGCATAGGGGCCGAGAATTAGTAGAGACTACCAGGGTAACTCAAGGAGAGGGCCTGTAGTCTAGGAAGATTCACCAGGGTAACCTATCTCGACAATGTGATGACACTCTTAGTCTATACCATGATGGTGATCCTTGTGTTTATATTTCTATTAGTTATGATTTATTACTGGATTTTATCTATTGTGATTTGTTATCGTTATGTCATAATGTGAATTGTAAACCATGTAAACATAATGTTTTGTCTTCATTGTTTGTGGACCTGTCATTATCTCCTAGCACGGAGGGAGTGGACCTTCGGGTTTCACGTGGTTGGGAGGAAATCATGCTTTATCTTCCTTGGATTTTCTTGCAGTTGATCCTATGCTTGTAGCTGGTTCCAGTTAATTCATTTTTCATGACTGTGGATGCGGAGCATGTTCATGGATATGGATGTTAGTTGTGACATGTTCACTATCTACTATGCAAATTTATCTCTTGTATAAGAGCGTTCATATTGTACCATCATTTTGATGTCTTGAGATTCATTGAAATCTCACTTGTTGTAATCTTGACATTTAGATATTTGATTGTAATAAGTTTTGCAAACTGGATCATTCATGGCTTTATATTTGTACTTTGATTATGATAATGTGTTGAGATTATTTATTAAGTTTAAGTAACATTGTCTTGGAAACTTTATGACAATTGTGTAATTAAAATTATTTAAAAAAAATTTATTCGGTTAATTTTATTCTTTACACTTTGTTTTAAGGGTAACCAAGGTGGGGCGTTACAATCAACATCTCCTTAAGTCTGCCAAATAAAATCCTATATGTGGAGAAGTGCAGACTCCCCTACTCGCATGCACTATACAAGAAATGACTGTAATTGGCAACTCGAACTTTTGTCATTCATTTCTTTCAAACAAAAATCCAAAACAAGATGGAATTCTAGAATTAGATGCTTCCATCAACCAAAATAAACATATTAGAACCACTAAGTGAAATGTTAATTTGTAGAATAGTTCAAACCCAAAAACTAAATGCTTTGTAGCCAGAAACACTGATATAAACACTTAGTCATTTTTCATCATAGATGTCTTGATCGGATCAAACCTTCTTGCAAAATTGACTTATGCAACCATCAAGGTACAATACTTCTAACATGTTTTGGGATGTTAGAGCCAACCAAAGTGATTTGTACCAAAGTCTCCACACTAAGATACAATATTGACAAAAATGGTGTAGCTCACTTCTTGTTGTTCACACTTAAAGCCTGATAGGACTTGTAAAATTTTCATGGTCTTAGTCAATCATTTCATTTCCTTGAGTTCTTTGGTCATTGTTAGAAATCTGAAATAGATTGAATAACCCAAGGAACTTTTAAAGAGAAAATCAAAGTTACATAAACTGGAAAAACATAAGAATGCAAACCAGGACTTCAAGAGATTATATAATGAACTGATGTGACAATATTGCATTAAGAGCTTCCAAGATGAAAAGAATCAATGCAAAAGATTGCAAGAAGATGTAAGAGTATGAAAATACAAGCTAGGTAGTGAGTTTATATAGAACTTAGGAGGGGAGGTAGGTGGAAAATCCAACCAATAGGAATCAACCACAAAACGTGGAGATGGACCACCAAAAGTGGAGGATGCCAACAAAAGTGGAAAGTGGCTCCACCACTTAAGTCCAAGGTCCGACACCACACACTTATCCCCCAGTAATAAACTCACTTTATTATCCTACACAAGCTTAATTAAGTGTAGGAAAACCCTAGGACTAAGGGAAAATAGATTAACCCACTAGGAAGATAAAAACCTACACAGACACCCCCCCTTAAGCACAACTTAGGATGATGGAAAAGATGATAGGTCCTCGCAAATGACGACATGTTAGGCCCATTTACAAATACAAAGAAATATCTCACAAACAGAGAAAGGGAGAAAACCGAGTGGGAAAAAACTCCTCCCCAAAAGAGAAATGAAATGCAAAGCTCTCAATGATACATGAGAAGGTCAAAACCCCATGTGAGGAAAAAGATCCCCCTATAAGAGAGAAGAAGAAGAGAGAAAAGGTAGCCTCCCCTCAAAAGTGAGTCTCCTGTAATGGTAGAAGCTTGACATTAAATTATGAAGATGATCTAATCTCGTTGAACAACATTCCTCCCCTTAGGAAGAAACAAAACCAAGAATGTATGTAGGATTTCTTCCCATTCTTGAAAGGAAGATGAGGGAAGATAGATCAAGTATGATGTCTCTGAAGCATGCTCAAGTGTCTCCATGTTGATGCTAGTCCACACTATTGAAGAGGACAATCTAGAATCTAGTAGACATGAATGTAGAACATATTCCAAAAAAAATGATATCTCCTTTGAAGACAAAGAAGCCTCCTCCAAATGTTGTCCAAAAGAATCCACACTCATGTCAAAATATAAAGGATGATCATGCAGAGAATGAATAGGAGGGTCAGAGTGTTCCCTCGCAACAACTAAAGAAGGATCATCTCCATCAAAGAGAAGAATGCAATCAATGATGTCTCCCAAATTTGAAATGTGAGACTCCACAAACAAGTCTGAAATGCTTGTCAAGAAGCCATCACAAGTAGTCAAATCTGAAAGAAAATGAAGATCATGCTGCACTGAATCACAAGAAGCCATATCTGTAGCAAAAAAACCATCAACAACTACAACAGTAGATGGAGGAGATGAAATGCATGGCTCAAGAACTAGATCTGATGTGAGTACTCCCAACTTCAAAAAGCTAAATTTCTCTTATGAATCATGGTTCACACTAGAAGTGTGATCAACAGTCGAAGGAACAATGTCACCATCATAAGAAAAATTTACAAAGGTATACAACTAATCAGATGAATGATCAACCATCCCAGTAGCAATAATCTCTCTACTCTCCAAGTCTCAAATGATGATTGAATTAGAAGTGAACTCCACAGTCCTCCCATATCCACCATGTAATCTAATATATGGAAAGAATATTTTTCATCAAATGAGGAACACAAAAAATCCTAGAAAGTTTTGTCCCCAAAATACTAGAGCCCTTCCCATATACACTCATTTATATATTGTTTCCAATGAAAATAGGAGACATAGTACAAGGCTCAAAAGAAGAGAATATAGACTATGAAGATGCTATATGATGAGATGCTTCTGAATCTAGAAGCCATCTCCCTGACCTATAACCTAAAAAATCACAAAGAGAATGCCCTTTATTTCATGATGTAGAAGCTTGACCTTTGTCCTTTTTAGACTATTTTGAAGAAGAAGGAGAAGGTGATTCATGTACATTCTTGAAGTCAAATCAATCTGATTCTTTTTTGAGAAGATGTTTCAACTCATCAATATCCTTCTTATAATAATAGTGTTCTTCATGTCTATCCTTTTTGAAATATGCACAAACTTGCCTCTCCTTTTTAGATGTTTCCCCTTTAGAGGAGGAAATTTTATGTTCTTCTATGGAATTAGATGTGGATTGTGTGTTCTTCTTAGGCTTGTTCTTTTTATTTTCTTTTCCACTTGAAGACTTCTCATCCTTTACAACCAAGTCATGGGATTTTGAAGACTTCAAAGCACCCATTTGAATAATCTTACCTTGCTCCCTAGTGAGTTGCATATAAAAATCCTCAAATGAAGGCATCTTAAACTCACTCCCAAAGGCATTTTTTGTAGCATAGAAAGTAGACACAAACATTGAATATTCAGGTCCTAGCTTTGAAAGAATACTTAACACCAATTGTGTATCTAATTTATAGATTTTACAATCCTTCAATTGTGTTCTTAGTGACTTCAATTGGTGATGAAGTCATGTATGTTGTCAAAATTACATGGATTAAGATTGATTAGTTCATTCTCCAACAAATGTCCTTGAATTTCATGTTTTTTCCCAAATAAGTTTGACAATGTAGTCCACATAGCCATGGGTGTATCCAAGTGCTCAATGTGAAATAACAACTCAGGAGATACATACAAGCACAAATAGCCAATGGCTTCTAAACAACTATTCAACCACTTATTCTTTTTAACTTCATCATCTTATGGTTCACCATGAAGACCATGAACTATCCTATACAACTTCTTAATTCTTAGCAATTTGTTCATTTCAAATTTCCATTTAAGATAGTTGCAAGGTGTTAGAAGTGGAATTGTAGATGGCTCCATGATGAAACAAGAAGGGAAGAACACAAATCAAGAGGAATGCAACCATAACCACAAGAAGAATCCACCAAATTCACTCAATCAAAGAACCCCCCAAATATTATATAAGGTTGGCACTTTATATTTTGTGCATTTACAAAGCGTTTTACAAGATACAATGCTCAATATGCTCAAAATAGCAAAAATTACAAATTTTGATACAAAATGAACTTGAGACAAAATTTGGAAAAATTAGCCTATGTATGAAGAGGATTGAAGAATTATTAAAGCCCTATTTAATTATATAGAATTTGGATAATCCTAGTAAGAGTAAGGTTGGAAGAGTCTCAAAAGAAAAATTTAGAGTTAGAAGATCTGCTAATTTGAAGTTTCTTATCAAGGATTTGATAAGTGTGCAAGAAAGGGAACAAAATCCTATGACACCGCAAATGCCTTGCAAAGAAGCAAAACAACAAAGAAATAAATTGTAGAAGAGAACACATTTAGATAACAGAAAAGAAACAGGCACAAAGGAGTGGATGAAAAACATCGCCACACCATTAGAAAGTCTAGAATTACAAACAAAAAGGGAAGTTATGATAGATTTAGTGATGGAATTTAAATATTGTCTTTCATTTTTCTAGTTCATGATAATTCCATTCTTGACTTTGGAGAATTAAGCTGCAACAAAGATGTTGTTGATGCAAAAATACTAACTACTATGAATTTTGAAAGCAATAATGTTACAAAAGAATATAATGGTTAAATGCTCAAAACAAAGGAAGATGGTTGTACTATGCAAGCCCAAATTTGAGAAATTGAACATGTAATCAGAGGTTATGATAAAAGGTGATGTAGATGCATGAAATTCAACAATATAGGACATTATTCAACATCAACCAAAGCTCAAGTTGTATTTATCCACTTCACCATGATTATTGGGAAATATGAATTTTAATCCATATTGGTTTGAAGTAAAAAGAATAAAATGATGCACATCTACCACATTGTAGTTAAAATGTACATAACTGAATTTAAAGAGAAGTCCAATAAAATGCTAACAAAAATAATAGCAAATCTTGTCCTTAAAAATGAATTTCACGATGGGATCCAGAGTGTTATTTATGATTTTATTCATGGTAGGGTTAAATTAGGTTAGGGTTAATTTTAGTTGTTATATTTGTAGCTTTAAGGCATTAGTTTTGGTTTATAAAATTGGTTAGTGCCTGCTTGAGTTCAGATTCCCTAAAATGCATAGTACATGGAGGGTATAATACAAAAATTTGAGCCAAACACATCATTTTAGAGAGTGAAAGCCAGGTTAAAATGTTAAAAGAATAATTTCATTATATTAACAAGAGTATTTTATATGTACAATAGAAATACAAAATTTATGAACGTAGTTTGAAATATAAAATTGGCTTCATCATGAATCAATCACCAAAAGTTAAACATTGCACATTTCTAGTCAATCTGTTTGGCCTCATCCATGAGTAGCAGATATCCCATGTGAACGTTATGTCTATACTTAGCAAGATCAACCATCTACAAGTTTCCAATGAAAAGAAGTAAGGGGACCATAGATCCATTGTTCAGGTAATGGGGGATGTCTCTAGTGGCAGGAATCCCCACTCCTGGTTGCACAACTGCCAGGGTATAGTCAAGGTTACCCAAATAATCAGGTAGGACAATCATGTTAGCATCTACTTGCACTTCCTCTCTCATGAGCCCAACATCTAGCAATGAAGCAACAAAAATGGGAAGATAAGTCAAAATTCACCCTATAGTGCTCCCAGTGGTCCATAAAATCATCCCTAAGAATCATTCTCAGAGTACTTTTTGTCATTTGAGTTGTAATATAAAATACCTTCCTAAGTCATTTGTTGGTTATCTGGCCAATGAATCTGGCTTTCCTTCAGGGACATGTGAGGCATACAAGGGTATCCATTAGACTGAAAATGCAAGGATGGCAAGATGTGAATTTAAGAAAGGAGCACCCCAATTTATAGAGCAAGCCAAGAGAAAGATGCAGTACTCTTGCATTTAATGACATATTACATAGAATCAAAAAATGTATGCTAGGTTATTTTAATTTCACATTTCAAGGATCAAAATTTAGATTTGAATTAAATTTTCATTAAATCAGTGTAGAATTAAGTAATGGAGAAGCATGTACAAAGAGTAAATTTAATAAATTCGTGTCTTGATAATTGAATCGTCATTGTCCAAGTTCTTCAGGTGAGATCATGTGTGTCAGAGAATGTCCAGATGTATGCATGTGGTTTAAATTCAAGCAAATTGAAGTGGCATGTATGGGTACATCACAAAGGTTGAGGCATCTTAATGAGGTCGCAATCAAAAGTGCTAATTAAGTTAAGCTTTGGTGTTAATTACATGAAATTCATCCAAACAGATATTATTTGAGGTATGAGGCTGAGGTGTCCATTGCAAGTATGCTACTGGTGTTGTCATTGATGACAATAGTTGGTCATTGATTTCAACAGTATGGAGATTTCTAGTGTTGGATTTTTTGATGGCGTTGTCATTAGTGTTTTTAGTAGTATGGTGGTAATTGGGGATATGTTGTGGTTTGATGTCATATTGATGTCAACCCAAAGTGTGGAAATTTTTGGTATTGTAGATACAATAGTCATGATACGAAGGTGTTGTAGTGTTGTGTTGGTGTTGCCAATGCAACTGATTCACTTGGTTTCAAGTGCTTTTGAGAAAATTTGAATAAAAGAGTGTGCAGTGTGTTAGAAGTGTGTTCAGTGTTATGCTCTGTATTTCTTCATGGTTGAAAATATGCTTGTGTTGTTTGGATGTGATGGTCAAAGGTGTTCAGAGGTTCTATATCCATAGTTTTAGGTTCTAGATCATGTGGCAAAGGAAATTGTGTTTGATTGTGTGTTTTCCTATGAAGATGGTTGTCAGGAGAAATGAGATCTCTCTGCATTTCTTCGCATTGTTGTTTCCTGTCTTATGAATTTGGGAACATTCTTATATTTTATGTATTTATCTTTCCTTGGAGTTTTTGGTGATGAGTTCAATATTAGTGCATCCTGATGTGCAAGATCAAAGTATTATTTGTTTTAGGTGATTGCAGTAGTATTTTAGTGTAGTATGTTGATGCTAGAATATTTTGGGGTGTTATGTGGATGTTTTGAAGTGTTTCCTTGTGGTTTGCATGTTTTGTTTGGACTTGGAGATGTGTGTATGTGGTCACTTGTTAGTGTTAGTGTGGGTTTGGATGACTTGGGTGCTAGCACTAATTATGGAGAATTTTTATTGTTTTTGGAAGTGTGGTGATGTGTGTTGATGTAGATTTGGGTCCTATTTAACCCTTAGCATGGTCTACCTTCACTTCTTTCCATTTAAAAAGTGTTTGGTGCTGACCTATTTTAGTATTGCATGTTTGAGGTGCATACGTTTCATTGAGGCTAACCTAATTAAGATTGTTTAGGTCACATATGGTATAAATGCAAGGTGAGGTTTTGGAGATGTTGTGTGGTGTGTGAAATATGTGAATGTGATTAAGTGTGGTGATATAAGTGTGAGCTTAATGTGTATGACTCAGGATGCAGTGAGAAAAAGGTGTCTACATTTTTAATGTGCTTGAAGTTGTTGTAGGTAGTGAGCCAAAGGTTGTGGATGGTGCAATGTTGTAGTGGTGTATTTTCCTGTTACTATGAGATAGTGAATCTCTTTATAATAGTTCCTTTTATTCTTCTTTCTTTTGGGTAATGAGACTAATTATATTTTGTGTTGATATTCATATATATGTGAGATAATCCTCACCATGGTTTTCCCTGGTTATGGCTTTCCACGTAAATCTAATTTTCTCTTGTGTATGGTTGTGTTTGCATTGTTGTTTCACATGTTTACATTTTTCTAATGCTTAATGAGGGTTTAAAGTTTGATATGGGTTTGAAAGTTAATGAGGGATTAAATGTTCCAATGTACAATTGATTCACCCCCCCTCTTAGTTGTCCTATGCATCTACCAATTGGAATCAAAGCATTGGTTCCTTGGAGAATGCTTAACCACTTGAGGTAAATCCACATGGTGCATAGGAAGGGTGTCAAAGCTCCTATTTTTGATGGAACGAATTATGCTTATTAGGAAGCCAAGATGGAATCCTTTCTAGTCTCTCCAGGGTTTAGAGTTTGGAAATTAGTAGAAAAAGGATAACTATGCTTGATGTTGGTTTGAAAAGTGATGATGAGATCAAGGATTATGGAAATAATGGCAAAGCAAGGAATGCTATTATGAGTGGTCTTTCTAATTTAGAACTTGGGAAGGTGATAAGCCTTAATACTACAAAAAAGAGTATTTTATGAAGGAGATGAAAAGGTCAAGCAAGCAAAGATGCAAAACTATAGAGCCAAATTTGAAACCTTGAGGATGTCTAAAGATGAAGATATTACAATCTGCATGCTCAAAATGGATCAAGTCATTAATTCCATCAATGGTCTTGGTGGTAAGCTGGAAGAAAGTGAAGTGAAAAAGGTATTAAGAACTCTTCCTAGATCTTATAGCTCTAAAGTTTATGTTATTGAGAAAGATTAGAATTTAAATCAATACTCTAGAGATCAAATATTTGGTGCTTTAATTTCTTATGAATTGAGAGATTTTGGTCAAGATGCTACAAAGAAATATAAAATTCCTTTAAAGTCAGCAAGGCATCAAGGGTTGATGAATTAGATCCGAATTATCTTTGATGATGTGGAAGAAAATTTTGTGAGATTGAATAAGCACACTAATAGATATAGAGGTAAGTTACCCTTTAAGTGTTTCAATTGTGGAAAGATAGGTCATTATGCTTCTAAATGTCTAATCAAAGTTGCAAATGATAAAAATAAAGATCATAAAGGAAAATTTTTCAAGAAAAGTTATTATATTGAAAAAGATAATGGTGTATCTGATGATGAGGAATTACACTATCCTGATGAAGATAGTGATAAATGCTTGTTCATGGCTCTAAATTTTGGAACTAATTCTACTAATTTTGAAAAATGTATGAAGGAGAGTCTCCAAAAATAGGTCATAACATTCAAGGAACTATAGTGACTACCATTCATGCAAGAGAGGAGAGGAATTACTAGATAATTGATAGTGAATGCTCAAATCATATGACAGGTGATAAGAGTAAGTTTGTTAAACTTAAGAAGTATGATAGTGGTATTGCTAAGTTTTGTGATGATACATCTGCTAAGATCCGTGGAAAAGATTCAATTATTTTTGATGAAAATAATAAAATAGATGATGTTATTTATGTCAAGGGTCTATGTAAAAATATTCTAAGTGTAGGAAAAATGTGTAACAAAGGATACAATTTGGTGTTTTAGGTTGATGGCTGTGAAATCAAAAAAGGAAGGTCCAAAACTTTGGATGCTACAAGGACAAGGACATAAGGTAGTGTTTATCATCTCAAAGGTAGTGGCGTTAAGTGCTTTATGTCTCAAATCAATGAAAGTTAGCTATGGCATAGAAGAATGGGTCACATCAATTTTGATACCCTAGTGAATATTAGTTCTACTGATGTTGTGAGAGATCAACCAAAGATTACAAAGCGTACAAATACAATCTGTAAATAATGTCAGTTTGGAAAGAAGACAAAGAAGAGGTTTAAGACTAGATAATATTCTATTATAGGTCCTTTGGAGTTGACACATTTACAAACCTATGTGGAACTACCAAAATAAGCTCTCATGGTGATAGGTATTTCATATTATTAATTGATGATGATTCTAGAATGACTTTGGTGACATTTCTCAAAGAGAAACTAGAATCTACAGATAAGCTTAAAGAATTTAAATCTATGGTTGAGAATGAAATGAATTTGAAAATCAAGCTCTTAAGGTCTGATAGAGGCGGTGAGTTCACCTCCAATGAGTTTTATTTTTTTTGTGAAGATCATGGAATAAAAAGGCATTTGTCAGCTCCTAGGACCCCTTAGCAGAATGTATTTATGGAGAGGAAGAATAGAACTGTTCAAGAAGTAGCAATGACTATGATGAAGGAAGCAAATCTACCAAATGTCAATTGGAGAGAAGCTATTCATAGCTTGTAGTGTACATACTTAACAAAGGTCAAGCAAGACTGAATAGTTCAAAGACTCCCTATGAGTTATGGTATGGAAAACCTCCTACTGTGAAATATTTTAGAGTGTTTGAAAGTAAATGATATATCAAAATAGACGAAGAAAAAATATGAAAGTTTGATGCAAGATCTGATGAAGGAATCTTCCTTGGAGACTCTACAAGAAGAAAAGCTTACTAGGTGCTATAATAAAAGACTGAATAAAATTGTTAAAATTGCAAGTGTCAAAGTGGATGAAGAATCACATCAATCTTTTCTATTGATAGAAGGACATGAATATGATGAATCTTGTTGTAGTAAAGAAGAAAAGGAAGAAGAGAAAGAAAAATAGATGATAGTTGAAGAGAAAGAAGCTCCGAAAAAGATCCCTAAGAATCCTAAGTATGTTTAGAAGAATCATTCTAAAGATCAAATCATTGGATATAAGAGAAAATGTGTGTTGACAAGAAGAAAAGATGCTTTGATAGAGGGACATGTAATCTTTTGTTTACTTTCAGAGACCTAGAACGTAAAAATTTAACTGAGGCATGCAAATATGAGAATTGGATCAAGGCTATGAAAGAAGAGTTGGAGTAGATTGAGAAGAATCAGACTTGGGAATTGGTCCCAAGACCAACAAATAAGAATGTGATAGGAACTAAGTGGGTTTTCAGGAACAAGTTGCATGAGGATGGAAATTTTCTCAGAAATAAGGATAGACTTGTGTGTAATGGGTACTCAAAAGTGGAAGGACTATATTTTGAAGAGAATTTTTCTCCGGTGGCAAGGATAGAAGCTGTTAGAATGTTTTTGGCTTTTGCAACACATAAAGTCTTCAAGGTATATTAGATGGATGTGAAGTCTACATTCTTGAATGGCGAGTTAGATGAAGAGGTATACACTGAACAAATGGAAGGTTTTTAGTTATTAGATGATGCTAATATGGTCTACAGGTTGAAGAAGGCATTGTATGGACTTGAACAGGCCCCTAGAGCTTGGTATGCAAGGTTGGATAAGTACTTGTTGGAACAAGGATTCATAGAAGGTACTATAGATAGCAAACTTTAATTCAAGGTTGATGGAGAACAAATCCTAGTATTTGGAGGAAATGAAGGCATGTGCAAGAGGTTTACAAATGGGATGTAAAAAGATTTTGGGATGCCAATGTGTGGGGAGATGAATTTCTTCCTTGGGTTACAAATTTGTCAATTAGAAAATGGTATTTTCATTTCTTGGTCAAAGTATGTTAAGGAAATGTTGAAGAATTTTGGAATGGAGGATTCTAAACCTGTATGTACTTCGATGGTTAATGGTTATAAATTGAGCAAGAATGATGAATCTCCTAAGGTTGATTAGAGCAAGTAGTTATCAATGATTGGTGGACTGCTATAACTAACTGCTACTAGAATATATATCATGCATGCAGTATGTCTTGTGGCAATATTTCAAGAAGATATGAAAGTGTCGCATGTTGCAATTTAGTTAAAAGGATATTTAGATAGATGAAGGGTACTCTGAATTTTGGATTATGGTATCCTAGGGATACTGATTTCTCCTTAAGTGCATATATAGATGCAGATTGGGCAAGTTGTAAAGATGATAGAAGAAATACACGTGGAGGTGCTTTCTTTCTTAAAGCAGTTTGGTTTCTTTGTTGAGTAAGAAGCAAGATTTAGTGTCATTATCTATTGCAAAAGAAAAATATATCATAGCAGTGTCATGTTGTACACATGTGTTATAGATGAAGCATACATTGAATGATATCAAAGTATCATATGATGAACCTATTTCTATCTTGTGTGATAATACAAGTGCTATCAATATTTCAAAGAACTCGGTAATGCATTGAAGAAAAAAACATATCTTGATCTAGTATCACTTTCTAAGAGAGAAGCTTGCACGGAATGAAGTGAAGCTAGAGTATGTTCCTAAAAAGGATCAAGTTGCATATATTTTACAATGGCTCTTTCAAAAGATACTTTTGAGTATCTCTGATAGAAGTTAGGGGTTATTGCACCTCCTTCTTTCAACTAAATGCATTAGTGTATGCATCTATTTGGGAAGTATTTCAAGGTACATTCTTTTTCCTGGAATAATGATGGAGGATACCTCTCAGGGGGAGTAGGTAGTAGTGTTTTTTATTGGTGTAGTCAGGTGGAACATATCTTGTGTCCTTAAGGGGAGTGTGCAAAAAAGAGAAAATAGTAGAGGGAGTAGTGAAGACTTAGTAGTGCAAAATGTACAGTAGTGAGAATTGTATGGAGAAGAGTAGTGGAGAGAAATTAGTTGCTTGCTGGTGTTGCCTAAAGAGAAGTGGTAAAGTGGTGTCAAAGTGATGTATGCAGATGTCAAAGGGGGAGAGCATAAAAGAAAAAAATTGTACAAATGTTATCAAAGGGAAAGATGTTTCCCTTTGCCATTGATGTCAAAGGGGGAGAGTATGATCTAAAAAACAAGCGGGGAGAGTAATGGTTGAAGAAATCCTTAGATAGGGGAAGAGAAAGTGATGATTGCAGAGAGAATAGAAAAGGGAAGAGAATAGTGTTTGAAAGACATAAGGAGTAAGAGATTCCCCGATAAGGGGGAGTGCTACTTAATGTAGAGTTGTTTTTGTTGTTGATGGTTTTTTAGAGTCGGTGTTGCCATCAATGACAAAGGGAGAGATTGTTGCAAGTATGTTGTTGGTGTTTTCATTAATTTCAATAATTGGTCATTTATGTCAATAGTATGGAGATTGTTGAATATTTCTTGTGTTGAATTTTTTGATGGTGTTTTTATTAGTGTTGTTAGTACTAGTGCATTTTGTGGATATGTTGTGGTGTGATGTCACATTGATGTCAACACCTAGTGTGGAAATTGTTTGTATTGTAGATGTTATATTCATGATGAGAAGTTGTTGTAGTGTTTTATTGGTGTTTCCAATGCAGCTAGTTCACTTCTTTTCCAAGTCCTTTTGAGATAATTTGGATAAAAGAGTGTGCAGTTTGTTAGAAGTGTGTTTAGTGTTGTGCTCCGTATTTATTCATGGTTGAAGATATGCTTGTGCAGTTTTGAAGTGATGATATTAGGTTTTCAAAGTTTCTATATCCAAAGTTTCAGGTTCTAGATCACGTGGTAGAGGAATTTGTGTTTGACAGTGTGTTTGCCTATGAAGACAGTTATTTGGGAGAAATGAGATTTCTCCACATTTCTTTGTGTTATTGTTTCCTATATTATATATTTGGAAACATGCTTATATTGTCTGTATTTATATTTCCTTGGAGTTTTTGGTGATGAGTTTCTTCGCAAGTTAACTTCTTATGTTGGAGTTTAGTAGTAGTGTATCCTGATGCACAAGATGAAAGTATTCTTTATTTCAGGTGGTTGTGGTAGTGTTGCAATGTAGTATGTTGATGCTAGAATATTTTGGGATGTTATGTGGATGTTGTGAAGTATTGCCTTGTGGTCCGCATGTTATGTTTGGACTTGGAGAAGCGTGTATGTGGTCACTTGTTATTGTTAGTGCAGGTTTGGTCGACTTGGGTGCTAGCGCTAATTGTGGAGGTTGTTTATTATTTATGGAAGTGGGGTGATGCATATTGATGTATATTTGGGTTGTACTTAACCCTTAGCATACTTCTTTCCACCGTGAAAGTGTGTGGTGGTGACCTATTTTGGTGTTGCACATTTGGGATGCATGCGTTTCATTGAGGATGACCTAATTAAGATTATTTAGTTAGTAGATGGTATAATGAAAGGTGAGTTATTGGAGATGTTGTGTGATGTGTGAAATATGAAAATTTGATCAAGTGTGGTGATTTAAGTGTGAGCTTAATTCCTATGACTCAGGATGTAGTGAGAAGAAGGTGTCTACATTTTCAATGTGCTTGAAGTTGCTAGAGGCAGTGAGCCAAAGTTTGTAGATGGTGCAAAGTTACAATGGTGGTTTTTCTTATTGCTCTGAGATAGTGAATCTCTTTGTAACAATTATTTATATTCTTCTTTATTTTGGGTAGTAAGCCCTTGGCATTAAGACACTCGATATTGAGCCTTTCTTCTTTTTTGGGCAGTGAGCCCTTGATAGTGAGCCTAATTATATTTAGTGTTGCTATTCATATATATGTGATCTAATCCTCACCGTGGATTTTCCTTTCTTATGTTTTCCACTTAAATCTATTATTCTCTTGTGTATGGTTGTGTTTGCATTGTTATTTCACATGTTTACATTATGTTAATTGCTTAATGAGGGTTTAAAGTTTGATAAGGGTTTGAAAGATACTAAGGAATTGAATGTTTTAATATACAACTGATTCACCCCCCTAACCAAGTATAAAAAGTGTTTAGACCCTTCTTTAACCCCCACTCACAAAAGTGGTGAAAAAGATCTAGGGAAGTTGGGTGGTTGTGCTAGTTGTGGGAGAAAGTTACTCCTCCCTTCACTAAACTGCACCTTTCATAGAGAGGAGAGGGGGTTACTTGCTCATTTTATATTTAAGAAAACTTGTGATTTTGTTTAGGGATTTCTAGAGAGGGAGAAAGGGAGAGTGTGTTGGGAAGAGGAGGAGACTCAAAGAGAAGGCTTGGAGGAGGAGGTTACCATCGAAGAAGCCTACCATTAGTGGGATATTGTGATTGGAGGTAGGACTTTATCTTTCTTTAATTTTATGCAATAATGTATAAGATTGTTTTTATGAGGTTTTGATTGGAGGTTTCTTAATGCCATGTGTTTTCTTGTGTATTGTGTGTTATCATTTTCTTGTTTTATTTTTAGGGGCTTTGACCCCCTCTTGTGAAGAGGATACTTTGGTCCTCCATGTGCAAGGGGTTCAAGTGGGCACAACTCCCACAAATAGGGGCCTCTTCATATTTAGGATATGAGTATCCCTTGTGTATATTGGCCATTTCCAGGGTATGAGTACCCTTGCTTATTTGGGGATATGAGTATCCCATATCTTTATGCAAATTGGGTTTATGTTTGGAGGAATAAGGGTGTTTGATATGGTGTTGATGGTGTGCTAATGTGGTGTTGATGTGGTGTTTGATGTGGAGTTTGATGATGAATTTTGATGTGGATATTTGACTATGGTGTTTATATATATATATATATATATGTTTCCCCTACAGGTTGAGCCCCTACTTCTCCTATTTGGTAAACCAATGTGCTATATAAGTGTCTTTGTAAGATTTGAGAATGGTTAAATGTGAGAGTCTTTTTGTGTGTACATGTAAAGTATATTGTGTTAAAGTGTTTTATTTTTTTTGTGTTGAGTCTTTCCAAGTGGCTAAGTGATTCCCCATGCTCAAGGGTGGGTTGTATAACAACCCTATAGATGGGTGGAGAGCCCACTGGATTGTTGTTTTTCCTCTCTTGTGTATTTCAGGTTCTTGAATGAAGAATGGAGGTGCTTGAAGATGTGTTTAGAGTTGTTCAAGTTAGTTCCTTTTGAATGAAAATCATATGTTTCTTGAGATTTCACAAAAAAATATCATTTTTTTCATATTGTAACTTGTATAATGAGCATAGAGCTTTTGTAAACAAGGGTATGTTGTAATTGATAGCAATTGAAAAAAATGTGTGAATTGATATGATCATTTGGAAAAGAAAAGTATTATGTTTATCTCAAATATGTTCTTTACAAACTATTCAAAAATTTAAAGGAAGTTGAATTGATTTTAGAGCAATTATGAACTTATGTTTTTTTTTTTGTATTTTATGGATTAAAAGAAGTTTTGAAACTAGGTTTACTTGTGCAAGGAAAATTATAGTGAAATCTTGTCTTTAAATATATGACTTAAAGTTTGTAATATTGTATTATGGTCTAAACAAAATTCATATTTAAAGGAAAAAAAACTACAGAATTAGATTGGTGATAATCGTACAAACAATTGAGAGTTCGTCAATCGAATTGAATTACTCAATGAATTTAATATTAAGAATAACTCTTTAATTTTGAAAAGGACATAATTGTTGTTTTGAAGCATATGTAATTTGTAAAACATAATTAAAACATTATGAATAATCTGTTACATCCCTAACTTTAACTATGTTTTACTTTTTACTTTTGAAGTAAATAGTAGATTCTTACGCATGACTCAATGATTTAATGTTAGGAAAAATCAATGTTTTCATGAGTTAGGTTTATTTGACTAAAATTGACATGTGTTCAAAATTTGTCAAGGTGTGATGATTTCATATAAGGATTATGAAATGATTAATAATACACTAATCTTGAGTTGGTGAATGCAAGTCACATTCAAGGAACAGTTTCTGCTCTCCGAGAAAAGGAGGGAGAGCATCATCGGAGAGAAGGGAATAGATATAAGGAAAATGATAGTTTCAAGCCATCTTAAGTCTTGTGTAGGCGCAAATTGGTCGAACCTACTTGAGTCGGGTGAGTGATACTCAACTCTCTTGGTCTAAGTTTACTTCTCGACTCGACAAGTTGTTGATGTTGTTTAAAGTCTTTTCCAAGTTGTTTAACGTCAACCTAGTCGTTTTGGGATAGTGACGTCATCAAGGTTGAACTTTAGATGTTTTGTGAGTGAGACAACTTCCTGTCGAACATGTTGCTTCTTATGTCGTAATCGAGTTTATGAGGTGACCTTATTAGCGTAATTGGTATAATTGATATTTTGTGTTATATATTATATGCAAAAATTATAATTCTTCGCTAACAAGAAATAACATATTTATAAAAATGTGATAACAAGTAAATTGTTTTGATGGTATCAATATGTGAAATGGTGGTCAACACTTATATCAAGGCATAGTATATCTAGGTCGCCAACTTATGTTTTTCCACCTTATAATAGCTTGAAAGATTTAATAGTTGTTAAAATATTAAGTGGTTCGTTAAATGGCCTTATTTAGCCATGGGTTAGTGTATTGCTTGACTCCTAGCAATGAAGAGCATATCCCTTAGAGATGACATAGTTATGTTTAATGTTGCTTGTTATAATGCCAATGGGAACTTGTCTAGTCAGGGCATAACATTTTGAAGGCGGTAGAAGTTCTTTTAATATTTATTTTAATGCTTTTAAATGATAAATATTACACAAAATACGGTGTAAGCTGAAGCTGGGAGTAATCGTGACCTGCTGAGTGGTAATTGGTTTCTATAACCGTTTCTTGCTCTAATCCTCAGCGTTTTTGTAACCGTTTGGGAAAAAATGGATTAAGGGGGAGTTAATTTCAGTAAGGGGGAGAGCTCCAGAATTGGCCCAAACACCCCCACTTTGGCACAAGTTGGGGAGAATATTTCACAAAGGTCTGGGATTCGGCTTTATGTTTTCCATGGACAGTTTCTAAAACCTTTTCAAACTAATTCATTTTGTGCATACCCTGCGATCATATCACTTTATGACATGACATCTCTTGGAGATCTGTGACCAAACAGTTTGGAACTATCTCTGTTTCTAAAACCTCATCAACAAGTCATTTTTCTGCATTTCCTATTTGCATGAGACACCATCTCTGTGGGGCATTTCACCAATATTTCATGTGTTGCATCTGCACCTCAATACTTGCGCATACATCTCAACCAGAGCAGGGATCGAGCCATTCTTTGGCAATATATTGGATATTAGCAACGATGGGAAAGGGAAAAAGAGAATTACTTACAGCGCACTCCCTCAATGTTGAGTTTAAGAGAGAATGTTACCTCTAGCAAAGGAGGCTATCATACCAGCGCTCCTGCACCCATTCACAAAAGGGCTTATGGGTGTCAAGATATGGGCACAAGAATGGAAAAATCCATTCGTCTGAGCTTTCCTCAGTGGAGCTAGAATATTGATGTTGAGAAGTTCGATACTGCATCATTTCGTAATACAAAATGCATGACAACAACAGCTGGGAGTCAACAAGAGAGTGAAAAGAGAATGGAGTCAAATTTAAGAGAGAATGTCTTGGACAAGAGCAGAGAGTAGCTTCCATGAGTTCTCTTCCATGCAAGTCAGTCACAAGCATGTTTCTTTCCTTGAATGATAAACTTCTTTATGATTTGCAAGTTAACTTGTAGTACCTCTTCTTTCATTCAAGTGATTTCTTTGAGATGAAAGATATTAATGGGCTATTAGAACCTAGAAAGGGAGGAAGATTGATTTTAATATTTAGTATGCAAGGAATCTTTCTTTTCTATATAAAGGGATTAGTCTTTTCTTTGTTTGTGTACACGCTTACATTGTAATGATAACGGATTATCATAACCTATAGTGAGGAGGTGATTTCGTAACCTTTCCATGCATGAATCAATATTAGCTTCTTTGAATCTCCAAGATGAGATAGTTTAATTTAGAGATTGCCTTGGAATGAATTAGATGCTTTGAGGCAATTCAGGTATGTTATCCTCAATACCTCCTTGGCATAGTCGAGTTTGGGGATGAATCATGAGAACCACCTTTGTTGTTTATGAGTTTTGCATGTCATTTTGTAAAACTAATCCAGGAGTATAGGTGAACCAAGAATATGGAAATTTAGATAGCCTATTGATTAACAACTTATGTTATGATTTCTCAGGGGAGAGAGAGTAATCTAGGAAATGTAAGATATTGATCTTGAAACCCTTATAGGACTTATTTTATTGCTAAGTGCACATAAGACATAGGTAGCCCAAGATTGGGTATCACTGGAAAGATTTACCTCAAGGTGGGACATAAGGAGAGATTCGTAACTCAATTCAATATGACAGTGGTAAACTATTAAGATTGATAAAGGTTTAAACTTAATAAAGGAAGTTATATATGAGTTCATAACTTAACCTAGGTTGAAAGTCAGTGGACTCAAATAGACCAAGGGGTCGAAGATAGATTATTATCTTTTAAAAATCAAACCTTTTAAGGGTTGAAAGATTGACTTAGATCCAAACTAACGATGTGAAATGATAGCATTCTTTGAGATATTATATTGGGAAGGAAATACCTTGAATACTATGTTTATTCATGTATGTAAAATGTGAATTCAAACAATGTCAAGTGGTCTAGGAGAGACTAGAGGCATTTTGTTCTTATGGTTAGTTACACTTATGTTATTACCTTTGGAGAAAAAAAAAGAAGGAATGGTTGATATTCCGTGAAATGGGTTAGAGAAGCTAAACCCTAGTATTGAAACATGAAGGATATAGGAAATACATAACCCTTATGTCGGATATGACATTGTATAAATATATATTGATTGATAGTGAAAGGTTGAGAAAACCATAGATCAAGACAAGAAGTCTTTATAATACCTTAAGAGATTCTACGATAATGTCGAAACTCGATTTGACGCATCAAGATGTTGGGTATTGAATCTTGAGAGTAAAATGACAGGAAGTCAATAACCCTAGATATTGCAAGGATGCAATAAGGGACTTTTAAAAGGGTTGAAATACCTAAATCTTTACATAGAATGAATATCCTAGATTAAGGATTAGTTCTAAGTTAGATTGACTAGAAGGGATTTTCTTTAATGACTAGTTTGAGTCTAGAATACCAAATAAAGTAAGAAAAACTATAGGATGAGATAGTTTCTAAGACGAGTCAGAGGTGTGTGTCTAGATGGAACGACCAATCAGAATGATCATACTTAGCTAGAAGGGATCTAGAGTTGTATGGTCGATTGAGTTTTGTAGTACACATTACTAGGACTCAGATGGTGAAACTGGCAGTTCCTTATATCTATACTCTTCGAGAAGGGCCGGGTTACTTCCAGTTTGGAAGTGCGCGGGGGACCACTTGAGTCCGTGGTTGGAGGAAAAGCACTCGGATGATGCTCTCCCTCTGTAGCAATAGACTTTCTGAGGCTTGTGAAGATAGAGATCGACATTCCAGATGCAGTGAACTCCATGTTCTGGCTTATGATAGAAAAATCTATGAGGTAAAACTATTCTTTATGCCAAATTTATTTTATGTGATATAAATGAATTATGTAAGGAATTAGCTTGATTCTAGTTATGATTACATGTGAATTCAAGTTTGAATTTATCTGGAAAAGTTGTACTTTATTCTTGTGCTTATGCAAATGTTTTCCTTAAAAAAAAAAAAAAATTCTCTCTCATGTTTACTAAGTTGATTTACCTTCTAGTAAATTCTTGAGATTACTTGAGTATTAAGAAGAGGGTTGTTACATAATCATTTATAACAAATATAAAGTTAAACATAAGTTAAATTTGAATTAAAATAAATTTTGACTTATGGAACAAAATTTAACAACTACTATAATGATCATAAAATAGTTATTAAATAAATTTAAGTCTAAGGAATACTTAAAAAAAAAAAAAACAGTCCTATGACCTGTGTGGTCGTCCTATGAGGCTGCCACCACATGCGCAACCTCCCTCAAAATGGTGGCGTGGCCTATTTCCCTGTGCCAAATATATCTCTGAACTACAATAAAATTAATCATAACGTTGCCTCTGAAATTTTTTAGAGAACGAAAGAAAAATCCTTGAAATAATTGTTAGCCCAAGTTAGGAACAATAGACACAACAGACAAGGGACTATGACCCATGGCTGAGTCACCCCCCAAATTTAATGGCTCCCTTATCAATCAACACTTAGAGCCATTTTAAATTTCCTCCATAATCTTTAAAATCAGACTTCAAAACTGTAATAGAGGGGGCGTTGGAAGTGTAAATCAAAAACGTTAAAATGAACACAAATACACATATTTAATGTTTAGTGCTATCAATCTTCGACCTGAATTGATAGGTATTAAGTGATGTAGTCAACATGAATTGAAGGATGGCCTCAATAGTTTTTAGATTGTTCATGAAATAATATAATAATATAATAATATAATTATATATATATATATATATATATATATATATATATATATATATATATATATATGATTTAATAATATCTGACAAACAATAAAAGATCAGAAATGAAAGTAAATATGACAAAACTATGTGATTTGAATGAAGTTATTATTTATGATTATTCAAATAACAAAAGATTTTTAAATAAGTTGTGAATTAGAATATTTTAAAATTTAATAAAAGAGAAATAATTAATAACAATCAAATTATCAATAAAAGAATAAATGATAAAAGTAATTAGTTAACGTTTTAGAAAGAAATATCTTTTATTAAATTTGAATGGAAATCGTGACTATATATATATATATAGTAACTAAACATGTAAAAAAATAATGTTCCAAAGATTGAATTTTAAATAAGAACTTCCAAGTTAAAGAGTTTTAAAATTATCATTTAAATTCCTTAAAATGAATATAACAACATGTCATGATAATTAACCCATAGTATTCATATATTTAAAACCCACATAGGGAAAAATAAAATTCAAAGTTAAAACTTCCATAATCAAGTGAAGAATTATCTTCCATCAAAATAATGAGCATAAGACTAATGCTTTGAGAATATACTTAGCATTATTTAAATTAAACAATTAGTTTGCATAGAATAATTGCATTTATTGTTATAAAGAATACCTACATTATGAAGTAGAAATGACTTCATATAAACATAATCACAACACTTATTGAAATATGTTAGGAAGGTTTCATTTAGGAAAGTGCATTTTATACATGAGGATCTAGAGAAATTAGAATAATTTGATCTTCAAAACTAGAATTAACTTGTCATTTAAGTTTTGTTGGCTTTGAGTTAATACTTGTGATATTGGTGCACATAGAGTAGTTAAGAATTGTTTTCATTGTCTTTTAATTTTTGTGTTCAAGTATGATTATTTTGTGTAGCAATGTTTATTATAATGAAGATTTTTCTTTCAAGTCATTTTTATGCAATAATACTTCTCTTCTAGCAAAACTAGGAAACCAATGTAGATAGAAAGGGGATTTATTGTTAGTTCATCAACTCATCAAACTTAAAAGGGTGATCAATTTCCTTATCTTAGGATAATACCTAGTGAAATTTAATCATCTTAATTTGAAACCACTAGAGAAAAATGTAAAACTAGGACACTTCTTAAGTTAGTTTAAATGATACGATGACATCGTAAACTTGATGTCATCGATTATAGGTCAACTTTAAAACTTGAAATTACCTTAGTAGTGTTAGCAAGTTGAAAAAAATTGGTAGTTGTGTTTGGTTTAGGTTGAGTTAAATTTATGACATGAAAATTTGAAAGTTAGGTTCCTTCGTCTCTGCTCTTTGCTCTTTTGTTTCTAATTTTTTCTCATTAGTTCTTATTTTTCTATATTTCCATCACTTTTTTGTAGATGAAAAATTGACCTAATCTATGTAATCAAATCAATTTAATTCCTAAACCCGCTTCAACACACAAAAAAAGAGGACCAAAGCCCTAATTATCCATTATGGATATTCCTTGAGGATAGTAGCCAAATGGTCTTGTATGATCATTTTTTTGTCCTCTCAAATGTGATGTAAGTGAAAATGTGTGATTTAGACCCTAGATCTATTTTCCCACATCACAACTCCTCTTTTATATAAATTAAAAGTTTTTTTTTAAAATAAATTAAGATTTAATTATTTCTCCAAGTATTGTTTTGAATTAAATAAATTTATTTATTGAATTCTTCTAACTTTCCCTCCATCAAATTAAAATTTTGTGTGTTACCCTATCTTGAATTTTCCTATCCATTGATCTTTCAAATCAATCTCCACCATTGATCAAATGTCAAGTGAAGTATATAAATAGTAATCTTTCATCTCATTCAAACTCCCTAAAACTCTTGATATCAAAATACCTCAACACTCTTGTTATCAAAATCTCTCCCTAGTAGTCTTATGATCAAAATCACTATAGCACATTCATCACTCAAGCATTATCAAACATTCATCATTATCATTATCAAGAGTTGGTATCATTAATCTTTGAGAATTTATAATTATCATTACATCAAATTAATACTTTTCTTTCATAGTTTGTTACTTTGAATAGAAACCAACAATGGAACAAATCAAGATCTTAGCTATGATGACTCTATTTTTTTAATTTTTGTCTAAATTCTAAATTTTGATTCAAGGTCTTGAATTTCATTGAGTGATTGTTGAAGTGTGAGTTTTGCATTGTTATTATTTGTGATTCACATTTTCATCATCCACACCTAAAAGGAATCATTTCTAGATAGGTGCACCGTCACCCCTATCCTACCAATTTCTCCTCTAATTTTTATGCCAAGTTCTCTCCTCTCTACACTCTTCAACCCTGCTTTTTGTTTATGTAAATTTGTCCTGCATTTCTTAGATTTTGTAACAATTTGTCTCTTTGGTCTCATTTTACCTAGTTTTGTTACATCATCAAATCCACATCCTGTCCATCCCAACAACAAAAATGGGACCAAAACCTTGACCAACTATTTTGGCTCTTCCTTTAGGACAACAACCAAATAGTTCCTCTTGGTTTCTTTTGTGTCCCCCCAATGTTGATGATGGAATGTGTGATTTAGGTTAGGTCTTTAGCCTTAGATCTCATTTCACCATCTCACACTAGTATGAAAAACTTCCAAATGTGGATCTAAACCAAACACACCTCACACTACTACCACACACAACAATATGAACATCAAATCTAGACTTCCCTAAATATGAAAAGAAAATTAAATGGTCATCTTGTAAGGTTTAATAAGTTTCTAAAGGTTGACAATCAATATTGATTCATGCCTTGAACATGCTTCTACATTTTGCATTCATGTCAACCAGTGTAGTGACATGGAAAATTCATCTACCTTTTATGTTTTGACGATGTCCATACCATGTTCAAAAGTTCCAATTTTGGAATAGGCTAAGAGTACTCAAAGAAAATTAAACGTATGTTTCATAATGTTTTGTATATTTTTTGAAGATTGACATCCAATACGCTTTCATTGCTTCAACATGCTTCTACATTTTGCATTCGTGTCAGCCAACACAAAGGCAACTAAAAAATTTGATAAAATTCATCTATTCTTCATAGAACTGTGATGGATTTTCATATCTTTTTTGAAAAATCTCAACTTGACACAAATAAAAAATTAATATGAATTGATTGCTAACAAATAGCAGCCAGTCAATCGAAATAGATGAATTCTATATATTAACAACTCATTTTATTGAACCTTATTTTTTATCTATTTTTATAAATAAATATTATAAATCCACTCACCAAAATTTGTATAAACCTATGAAAAAATTAAAATACAATTTCTATGAAATAAAAAAACATTAAAAAAAAGCTTTCCATTAATTTCTCAACAAACTAATTTCACAATATAACAACTATCGAATTTACCAACTGCTCGATACTAAAACGCGAAAAATGCTTACTTTGGAGTCCAAATAGCTTTTCCAATGTAATATTGGAAGTCCGACATCTTAACTTTTTTTTTTTTTTAAGCAACATCTTAACTTTGATGGCCGTATCCTGTATTGTAAGGAAGCAAAGGTGCGCGGAATCGCTTCCTACGCTAATCTTGAGAGGACGATTATGCAAATTCAACTAACTATTATAGAGATTCCAATGGACAAATAAACATGCATAAATGAAATATCACAATAAACTTATAACACAGTAATTACCATGGGGAAACCCTTCCGGGAGAAAAACCCCACCCTCCAAAACTCGCACAATGTATTATCAAATCAAAAGGATTACAATACACTTGCAATGCAAGTTCTTAGAGGAGCGCATTACCACAACTCGAACTCGGACTCAGAGAGACTCCTTCTAGCACCTAGTCTTGCAAACTGAACTCGATGATACAAACACCTCCCCAAGCCCTCCTTTTATAGTGATTTACAACCTGGAAACCATTTGTGGTTTTACAAAACCATGGGAAAAACAACCATGCCACATGTTACCCACTTGTCATTTGTAACTTCCAACCAAGTTAAAATAGCATTTTCGTCCATAATTTTGTCCTCTAGTTTAGACCCCCATTAAATTCATACAATGAGTTGTTTATACTCTAAAAACAACCCTCCTATATTCTAATAGGGACAAGGCACATTTTTAACAACTCATACACCTTTTTCCAACACATAAACATGTGGAGAACTACCACAAACAAATTCTAGAATTTTCTGAAAAAAGCTTGCAAGGTTGAGACACGATTCTCAACATTCTCCCACTTGTCGAACACCTTGCAAGAGTCAGGGGATCCAAAGTGTCATGGACTTAATTGCTAGGGGCCGAGAGCTCCATAAACTCTGAACACCATCTGAATTTCTCTGTGCTCACGGGCTTAGTTAAAGCATCAACAACATTCACCAAAGTCTCCACCTTCTCCAGCTTCACCTTGCCATCCTCAACCATATCTCTCACAAAATGATATTGTACATCAATGTGCTTGGTCCTGGCATGAAATGTCGGGTTCTTCGCTAGGTAGATTGTGCTCTGACTGTCACTATAAATTGTCACTGCACCCTGTTTAAACTCTATATCTGAACACAATCTCTTTAGCCAGATGGCTTCCTTGCAGGCATGAGTAGCTGCCATATACTCTGCCTCTGTAGTGGACAAAGTGACCACAGCTTGTCGCTTGCTCATCCAACTGATGGCACCACCAAATAATGTAAACACATATGCACTGGTGGATCTTCTTCTATCAACATCACCGGCCCAATCTGAATCCACGTAGCCTTGAATATCCAAGGAATGCTCGTTTCCTATTCCATGAAAACATATAGAGTACTCCGAGGTACCTCACAAGTATCTGAAAACTCTTTTTACTGCATCCCAATGTGCTCTTCCTGGATTAGACATGTAACGGGAAAGTACTCCCATTGCTTGGGCAATGTCTGGTCTTGTACAGACCATAGCATACATCAAACTTCCAATAGCACTCTGATATGGTACTCGACTCATCTCTTCCATCTCCAATGGGGATGTAGGACATTGTGAGCTAGAAAGCTTTGTTCCCATAGTAACAGGAACACTCAATGGTCTGGAATCCTGCATATTGAATCTTCTCAGAATTGTACCAACATACTTACTCTGGCCTAGCCAAAGCTTTCTATTTTTCCTATCTCTTATAATCTCCATTCCTAGAATATGCCTTGCTGTACCAAGATCTTTCATTTCAAACTTTGCTGAGAGCTGAGATTTTAACTCTACAATCAAACCTTTTCCTTTGCCAATAAACAACATGTCATCAACATACAAGGCAATAACCAGGAAATAATCACCATTAGACTTGTAATATATATAGTGATCAAATTTAGATCGCACAAATCCCAAACTCAAAACATATGTATCAAACTTCTGGTACCACATCCTAGGACTTTGTTTTAAACCATACAAGGATTTCTTCAACTTACAGACCAAATGACTTTTACCTTTCACCACAAAGTGCTCTGGTGTGTCATATAAATTTCTTCCTCCAAATCTCCATGAAGGAAAGCTGTTTTCACATCCATCTGCTCAACCTCTAGATCATAAGCAGCTGCAATAGAAAGTAAAAATCGAATGGATGTCATTTTTGCTACAGGAGAAAAAATTTCACCATAATCAACTCCTGCAACCTGGGAGTAACCTTTTGCAACCAAACGTGCTTTATACTTCTCAATGCTTCCATCTGAACCCATCTTCCTTTTGAACACCCATTTACAACCAACAGGCTTCCGTCCTTCAGGCAATGGTACAAGGTCCCATGTGTCATTCTTCTTAAGAGCTGCCATCTCTTCTTCCATGGCTATTTTCCAGGACTCTGAATCATTCATACCAAGAGCCTCTTCTATAGATCTTGGTTCATCAATATTAGCATTCAAAGCAAATATACACCTCCAATCATCAGGAGAATATCCATACCTTTCTGGTGCTTTCCTCTGTCTACTAGACCTTCGAACAAGATCTGGTTCAGGTTCAGGTTCAGGTTCTCCCTCTTCCTCTGATGATTCAGAACTCGTAGAGCTCTCCTCAACTTCTTGTCTTTCTAAGGGCCTTGATTCAACTTTCTCAGGTGTAGCAGGTAGTTGAATCACATCTTTCTTTTCTTCCATCTGTTCTGGCTGCACTATAATAGAAGAAGGCTTAGTTTCTCTAAAAATGACACTTTTGGAATAAAATACCTTTTGTGCAACAAGATCCTAAAGCTTGTATCCTTTCACACCATAACTATAACCGATGAAGATACATTTGACAGCTTTGTTGTCCAATTTTTTCTGCTTCTCCTTTGGCACATGAGCATATGCCTCGCAACCAAACACTCTCAGATGTCTAAGTGAAGGCTTGTGGCTCGACCACACTTCCATTGGCGTCTTATCAACAAGAGTTGATGTAGGAGACTTGTTTATCAGGTAGTAGGCAGTGGCTATAGCTTCAGCCCAGAACTTTTGTTCTAGTCCAGCTCCACTCAGCATACTCCTAGCCTTCTCCATCAAGGTCCTGTTCATTCTTTCTGCAACTCCATTCTGTTGTGGAGAATACAGAGTCGTCTTCTCTCTTTTAATACCACAATCTTTACAAAATGTGTCAAAATCATTAGAGCAATATTCACCACCATTATCAGTTCTCAAACACTTTATCTTCTTTCCAGTCTGCAACTCAACCATTTCTTTAAATTCTTTGAAACAATTGAAAACTTCAGCTTTACTCCTAAGAAAATAAACCCATGTTCTTCTACTGAAATCATCAATGAAAGAAACATAATAAACTGATCTACCAATAGAAGAAACATCAACTGGACCAAATACATCTGAATGGATAAGATCCAAAATACATGAAGACTTATGAGAACTCGAGTAAAACTGAATACGATTTTGTTTACCATAAATACAATGCTCACAAAAATTGAACTCAAGATTGCAGTCATTCAACCCATCAACAAGGTTTTTATTTTTCAAGGTCTGTAGACCCTTCTCACCTATGTGGCCGAGTCTTTGGTGCCATAACATGGTCTTCTCTGCAGGAAACTTTGATTCGGTAGATAGAGCACCCTTGGGTACCCAAAAACCACGACCATCTATTGAAAGAGAAACCCTCTCCTTCTCCAACAAAGTAGTCCTTTTCACAATCTTATTAGAAGTACTATTGCACTCAACCATGCATGCATCAAGCTGGTACAATGTACCCAATCTGCTTCCTCTTGCTATTACCATAGCACCTCTCACCATTTTCACACCTGCTTTAGAAAACTGTACATGCACACCCGCATCTATTAGTTTGCTAACAGATAACAAATTTCTTGCTAGTCCCGGGATATGCAAGACACCATCAAATCTTCTAATTCTACCATCAGAAAATTTCACACGAATACTTCCACGACCAACAATATCAAGAACAGAGTTATCACCCAAATACACCTTACCACCATCAAAATTTTCATACTTACTAAACCAGTTTCTATTAGGAATCATGTGGAAAGATGCACCTGAGTCTATCAACCATGCATTGTAATCTGCATGAGTGGCCAAGGCTGCGATGAAAGCATCTCCATCTTTCTTCTCGGACTCAGAATCAGAATCTTGCTTCTTCTTCTTCTTCTTCTTCTTCTCCTCTTTGCAGTCCTTTCGGAAGTGTCCAGGTTTGCCACAATTCCAGCAGATTGCCTTGGACTTACCAGGAGATTTTGATCTCCCCTTATTCTTGGACTTAGAATGGCCATGCTGCTTTTCGTTCTTGCCTCTTTCTTTTGGTCTTCCTCGAACACTCAAAGCCTCTTTGGCATTCAGAGAGACCTTCCTTCTCATCTCCTCAGAAAGTAGAGAACCAACAACGTCCTCCATCTTCAAGACAACGAAAGTGCTCCCTATGGCCATGACAAGGCTGTCCCATGAGTCTGGCAACGAACATAGCAAGATTTGGCACCTTTCTTCTTCATCCATTTTCACCCCAACCGAGGTCAACTGAGTCACCAACATATTAAAGCTTTCCAGATGCTCAGAAATTTGTCCACCTTCTTCCATTCTCAAGGAATACAACTTCTTCCTCAAGAAAATCTTGTTCACAAGTGATTTCGCTTGATAGATCTCAGTTAGCTTCTTCCAAAGCTTCTTTGTAGTAGATTCTTCATGGACATTAATCAGAATTGAGTCTGCAAGACACAATCTAATGAGACCTTTAGCTTTTCTATCCATTACATCATATTGTGCAGCTAAAGTTGGATCTGCGGGCCTCAGCATATTCTCATCCACCGCATCCCATAGATCTCGATCAACTAACAGATCTTCCACCTTTAGTTTCCACATCTCAAAGTTTGTGCTAGAAAACTTCTCTACGTCAATTCTCCCTGACGTGCTTGCCATCTTTACAATCCTACAATATAGAAAATAAAATACTCTGCACAAGCTCCCACTCAAACCTTGATTAGCTCAAAAAAACCCTGTACCCAACAAATAGAACCAAAACTGGCCAGGCTCCGATACCACTTGTAAGGAAGCAAAGGTGCGCAAAATCGCTTCCTACGCTAATCTTGAGAGGACGATTATGCAAATTCAACTAACTATTACAGAGATTCCAATGGACAAATAAACATGCATAAATGAAATATCACAATAAACTTATAACACAGTAATTACCGCGGGGAAACCCTTCCGGGAGAAAAACCCCACCCTCCAAAACTCGCACAATGTATTATCAAATCAAAGGATTACAATACACTTGCAATGCAAGTTCTTAGAGGAGCACATCACCACAACTCGAACTTGGACTCGGAGGGATTCCTTCTAGCACCTAGTCTTGCAAACTGAACTCGATGATACAAACACCTCCCCAAGCCCTCTTTTTATAGTGATTTACAACCTGGAAACCATTTGTGGTTTTACAAAACCATGGGCAAAACAACCATGCCACATGTTACCCACTTGTCATTTGTAACTTCCAACCAAGTTAAAATAGCATTTTCGTCCATAATTTTGTCCTCTAGTTTAAACCCCCATTAAATTAATACAATGAGTTGTTTATACTCTAAAAACAACCCTCCTATATTCTAATAGGGACAAGGCACATTTTTAACAACTCATACACCTTTTTCCAACACATAAACATGTGGAAAACTACCACAAACAAATTCTAGAATTTTATGAAAAAAGCTTGCAAGGTTGAGACACGATTCTCAACATGTATTTATTGTATTTTGGAAACTTAAAATAAAATAAATAAACTGAACAGGAGAAAGTTTATGACAGATTCTGAAAAATCATTGAAGATTCTGAAAGATCACAGAATGTTTCTTCCGTTGAGCATGGTACGAACATCATTTATAGGAAAATTTGAGTGGATTACCGTGATAAAAAAATCACAATCTAAGCCCTTTGTCAACAAGCAGGTTTCGAACCACCCAAATAATGCTCTGTAGTACTTCAAGAAATTAAAGGGAGAGTGATGCATGCTTTCAATTTGAGTCACCTGCCACTGATTTATATTTTATCTTAGAAGGGGTAAAGAGGGTCGATCAGTGTGAGTGTGTTTGTGTTGAATCATGGCAGTGAAAAATTGTACTGACTGTGTTATACACTTGGGATTGGAAAATTGTTCTCAGATCCTGGAAAGTTGTGATCTGCGCAAACAATGTAATATGATCGGGGTTTCCTTTGGGGAGTCCACTGGTCAAGGTGTGTCCAGTATAGTCTTGTTGGTGTCAGCAGTGATTTTATTTATTCTTCTCATTTTGAAGGATGGAGTGATGAGTTTGAGGATTAGAGCACATTGGATTCCCGGTGATTTTCTTGTGCTCAGCGCTTTGACAATCCAATTGCTAAACTTGATTAGTACTCAGGGCGAGCCAATGAACTGGCAACAGAGAGACATTACTTTGAACGAGTTTTGGATGATCCATACCAGTCGAATAATGTTGTGTGTTGTAATAGCTTATTTGATTCCTTCAATGGCCAATCCCGGCGCTGAGGATTTCTGGGGTAAGATTGTGTCTTTGGCATTAACTGTCTTTCTTCATGTAATATCTGAGTTGTATTTTATAAATCCCAAGTCCGCGGTATCTATCTTAAGAAGTCTATGGCCCAAACAGCGAGGTACTAACATTCATCTCTACTATATTTTCGCCGGCCTAATATTCTCCTCCTTTTGTATGCTCCTCCTCCTCCTTGGCTGCGCTAATATTGCAGGCAGAGGCATTGAGCGAATCGTAGCAAAAAAGACTTCTCTAATTCTCAAGGAACAAGTAGAGGAGAATGATCACCATCACCATCACCACTCTTATGAAGGGATGAGGACAGCAGAGGAGGATCATCTTTATCAGTTTCGTTGTCAAGAATGCTGGCAGAGAGTAGAAGATGCAGTGCTGAGAGCGTGGATTGTTGCTCGCGCCTACTCTCTTGAATATGTCATTACAAGGTCGCCCTTGGCCGCCTCCGCTGCAATCGTAGTCACATTTCAAATTGCGATTACGATTGTCGCAGGGGTTCGGAATAGTCCCGAACTGGTGTTATGCACTGCACGTGATAGGTTAAGGTTTAGTATAACTATGATGCAATGTGTATTCATCTTGATAGGATGGTCAATGATTCTGTGGAGGTGGGTTAGAGCAGTGGCTTATTACGGAAATTGCAGTAGCTGTTTCAGGATAGAGGATTTCTGGACAAGACATCTCAAAGAGTTGCAGCAGGCGGAGAAGAACAAGCTGCCGCAGTCACAATTGCTTCACGCCAAAATCGAAAAGCTGGTTGTCAATCAGTCGACAAAGATCACGCTACCAGGATTATTACTGTATCCAGTGATTGTGGTCCAGTGGTTCACGGTTTCATTCAGCAAAGCTTGTTGGCTCGCGTCTCAGATACTTATCCCCCAAATATTGATCGGTAAATATCTATCAAAGCTCAAAAAAGACTATTCTAAATACGAAGGAAGATTGAAGGGTGTGCAGATGCTAGGCGAGACTCAGGAAAGCTTGTGGTTATCTAACCGCAACTCCATTGCCAAGGCCGCGGACCTCATTTCACGAGGCAAAGAACACGGTGAATGTAATTGTCAACGTCTGGTTCCCTTTCTGGCTAGCAAGAGAACGGGCGGTCGTCTGGGGTTGAGTTGTTTGGAGCCAAATAAGCCTCAGACAGGATTGAAGTATCTGTGCAAGATAACCCCGATCGAGGGGACTCAGCAACCTCCAGAAGAGCAGTTCACAGACATGAGTAGAAAACCATGGAAAATGACAGCAGTGTCCCTGTTGAGTATCATCGCTCAGCTCTCTTTAAATTGTCTTCAAAGTGACAAGGAACGGGCTTCCAGTTCTGGCTCTCTCTCTCGAAGTGTCGTTCAAGTTTGTTTTGAGGCATATTCTCAAGCATGGGAAATCATGGATTTTGTTGACAAGGCGGATACAGAAGCCGACGATATCGCCAGCGAAGCAGCCCACGAAATCACCAGCGACGCAGCCGACATCTGCTTTGGTAAGCTGCGAAAGAAAGGGTTGTTACCGGTAAGCAATTCTAGGGAGGGAACAGCTCCCGACACTGTGACTGCAGCATTGGCCGCCCTCAAAACGGAAAGTAAACGCAAAACAGAGACGACGGTAAGCATAAAGCCAGCTGGGTCAAAAAGTAAGGAGAAAACACAAGGCTGTCCAGACAGATGGAATGGCAGTGACTCCATTGACTGGAACGCAGCTGCATGGGGCAGTGCAGTGTACAAGTTATGTAACAGCATTGAGTGCAATGAAGAAACCGATGTGAATGATCTACTGAAGGAATTAGAGAGCTGCTTGGCAGATATAATAAACGAATGCCTAGAGAAAATTCAACATCTCCTCATGCTCAACTGCAGGAAATGGGCCGTAAAAAGTGATGAAAGAAACATTGCCAAAGCACTTTATACAGCAGGAAAGGCAAGGAAAATCATGGAAATGCTGTGAGACAAGACAGTCATGGAAGAGGGGAGCGGCTCAGTAAAATTTCCAGAACAGGGGAAGTTTTCTTTCAGCTGCTGTTTCTCAGGCGTGCTTTGTGGGAAGTACGAAGTAAGTAATTAAATGTAGAAGCTTCTGTTTGTTGTTCCTGCCTATTAAGGGAGGGCAGATCTTAGGGGAACGTCTATCCAGTTTCTAGAATGCATCTTTGAGCTATTTAGTAATTAATTTTTCAATTAATTAATAAATATTGTCAAAGATGCATTTTGGGGATTGGATAGACAATAGTGTATTTAGATCCTTAATTCAGTGTTATTTAATGTGTGTTTCTATAGAAAAATGTATTATGTTGTTTGTAGACAAACTTCAATGCTATATCCAGTTTCTAGAATGCATCTTTGAGCTATTTAGTAATTAATTTTTCAATTAATTAATAAATATTGTCAAAGATGCATTTTGGGGATTGGATAGACAATAGTGTATTTAGATCCTTAATTCAGTGTTATTTAATGTGTGTTTCTATAGAAAAATGTATTATGTTGTTTGTAGACAAACTTCAATGCTATGATGTTATGTCATCTGAAGGATGAATGTTATAACTATCCTATATGTATGTCATCTCAAAGATGAATTTTAAAACTATCCTATCATTTTCATTTTTAAAACTATTTTGAAAGATATTCATTATTAGAGGGTTTAAGTTGGTAATGGTAAGTCACATACTATGTCTTTTCTCCTTATGTTTTAGATCAGTTTGAACATAATGTTTTGGTTCACAAATTAACTCAATGTTTTATATTATTAGTTATTCTTATAAATTGTAAGTGTTCAAAATAGAATGCATTATTGTACAAGGTTTTATGATTATTGAAATCATGAAAATAAGCTACCAAAGTATAAAATAGAATGATGGGTCATCTCTAACACATATCCATATCCAAGGTAGACTCCGATTGTCAAACCTTCAAAACCTCTTAATTGAAACACTTTCTCAAATTGTTATTTGAATTTTTAAGTACTTGTTCATGTATTTGCATATGCAAAAACCCCTATATCATTTCTTTAATTATTGATTCGTCACATTAACTAGGCAATGATCACACATTTGTTGTAGTGATTAGAAGCTGAGAGTGACAATTTTAAATTTGCAAAAAGTTGTGAATCCACATGAAAACAATGAATTTGTTTTTCTCTTTAAATGCATAAGTTACTTCAAAAACATATGTTTCTCTTAGATTCCCTTTTCAAATTTTCTTTAGATCAATATTTAATTAGGTAGCAACATAAAGATGTATCCCATCTTTTGAGCAAAGTGTGACACTCAAATAAACATATTTAACCAAATTTTCACTTTTTATCACCTATAACAAGTAAATTGTAAGAATTTAAAAATTATGTAAATAAATGATATTAAGACATTATATATAAATTATTACTATAATTCTAAAAAAAAAAAATTGTCTCATTTTTTAAATATTTGTTAATAAATTATTTTTGATACTTTATAATATGTTTGATTAGTAATTTTATTTATTTTGCATTAGATTAAAATAAATTCCCAATTTCTGGAACATAAATAATTAACATTGATAATTAGGGCATCCATTTTTTTTTAATATTTTATTTATTATTATTTTAATTCAAAATTATTATAATTTTAAATAAGGACATCATTATGGACAGAGGTAGTATTTTTTAGAATTTTCTCTACTTTTTTGTATGTTTTCACATGTGTCAAACAAAGACCTTTATGTTTGGAGGATAACCTATGGCGAGTAGAAACTAGTAAATATATATAATAATTAAACAAAATAATATAAATTATAATTTTTAGAAAGTGATTATGAACATTTTGACATGTTTGCTAACTTAGATGAAATACACAACTATATCACCTCTCTTAAAAGGAAATTAAGTTCAAGGATGGAAAATGAATACCCCAAGTTTTTTGATAGCCAAGTCTTTAGACCCCAAGAATGCCTAATTGATCATTTTGTTTTTCTAGTAATGCATAAAGGGACTTATGCTATTATTATAACCCTAAAAAGAGAGTTAGATTGAAAGATAAACACATACACAATGTCCATAAACCTAACCTTCAATTATTTCCTAATTGTCTAGTTCTAGTCTATTGGTGGATACATATTAGTAAACAACCCTCCTAGCAGTAATTTAGGAATACTTTTACTACTAAAAGAAATATTGTTAATTAGATATTAAATAAGGTAATGCTAGTCCTAAACTAACCTAAGGTTGTTGAAAACGTGTGAAAGACAAGGGAGGAAGAGAAGGGTTACAAAGATCTTTTGTTTGAAATTTGAGTGCAACACCTAAATTTATAAATAAAACAAGAGCTCCGAAGGAGCTAGAGTCCCTACCAAGGGGAAACAAAGTCAATAGATATAAATAATGGTATAAAATCTATAATCTTTAGTGAAGTGCTATAATGTGTATGTATTTGTATGTATGTATATATATGTATGCATATGCATATAAACATATGTGTATAAATTTATATATATATATATAGACATATATAGACATATATACATACATATGTATGTACATACATATACATACATATATTTACATCGACATGTACATTGATATATACATCTATAGATACATTTCTGCATATCCTAAAGAGAAGACATTGGTGGATTTGAAACAAATAGGTTAGAATAGACAAATTGCAGGAGAGATAGTTGAGCATATTAGTGGTAATACAAAATATTGTCATTTGAATCAAAATTTGAGTGCGAAAGCGAGGAGAGAAAGACACATAACTTAATATATTGTGGTGGTAGGAATAACATGCTTATTATCACTTTGTCCATAACATAATTCAATGGTTGGATTTAAATTTTGTTGGTCTAAATCTAGGCTATGCATGTTTCATTTTGTAGAGCTTGATTGACCATTTTCAATTTGTCTCCAATTTATGATGTTCAGACATCATGAGATGCAAATATTATCTATTCTTTGAAATAGTTGGAGTAGTTATAGAGCATCTTTCTAGTTAAATTCTCCCATGAAGTTCATAGATTTGAGAAACTATTCATTTTGATGGTACAACATGATCTATAATATTTAAATGTGTGAAAGGAGCTATTTTCTAATCTAGGATATTGATCATGAGCATATATACATATATATGTAAGTATGTATGTAATGTATGCATATATATGTATGTGTATGTTTGTATGTAATGACATATGTACATATATATAGATGTATAGATATAGATACATATATATGCATATATATACATAGATATATACATATGCACATATACATATATGCATATGCACATATACATATATGCACATGCTTATATACATGTATATATATATCTATATTATCTACAGTACATATGTATATAGATGTATATATATATATAGATATATACATTATCACATTTTTTTTTCGTAATTTAGTTTTTTATTATTGATTTTTTAAATTAATAATTTTATTTCACCAGCCAAAGTTATGTGCTTAAAGACAAGCGTTCAAATATTAATATTCATCAAATTTAATTATCAAAATTCATTATGTAAATACTAGTTAGAGTCAATTTAAAGCATACTGAAATGTATTGTGAATAACATTATCCAAACATTCACATAAATGCTAGTTTATGTTTCTTGAATCTTGTGAAATCAATAAAGCATGCTTGACGATGATCAAGGGAGTCGAGCACATTTCTTTTTGTTTGTATTAGGTGCCAAATGGTGTCTCACAAAACTTTTGCTTTGATATATGTATTGTAAAGCCAAGAATAGAGATTGTATGAATAGCCATATTAAAAAATCTTCAAACATATATGTGATGAGATAAGTTTTGTTCGATAGGTTTTATCAAATTCAGTCCAAAAATATCTTTGATTGACTTGTCCAAATCAAAAATCTGATATTTGATAGATTACAATGAGTTATGAAATATGTAATTTATACAAATTCAAACAGTTTTATAAATGTTTGTTTTTTGATATTTGCAACAGAGTGTGAAAAAATAAATTCAGCAAGTATATATCATGGTATAAAATTTATAATCTTTAGTCAAGTGCTATAATATGTACATATTTGTGTATATGTATATATATTGTATATTTATGTATGTGTATGTATATAAAAGCATACATATATGTATGTAGTATGGAAGTGTAATGACATACACATGTGTATAAATTTCTATATGCATACATATACATATACATATACACACACACGCATAGATATGTATATATATATGTATGTACATACATATACATACATAAATATACATCCACACATACAGACATACATACATGTTTACATATTATAAAGAGAAGACATTGGTGAATTTCAAACTAGCATGTTACAATAGACAAATCACATGAGAGGTAGTTGAGTATATTAGTGGCAATAAAAAATATTGTCAAGGTTTGAGTCAAAATTTGAATGCGAAAACAAGGAGAAGGAAAAGACACATAACCTAATGTACCATGGTGCTAAGAATAAGATGCTTATTATCACTTCAAGGTCATAGCATAGGCCAATGATCATATATAAGTTTCCTTAGTGTAGATCTATGGTATTCATCTTTCATCTTGTAGAGCTTGATTGGTCATTTTCAATTTGTCTTTGCAATATGAATGTTATGTGGGAGGATCTTAGGATTAGGTGTATGATTCACCTTGTAAGTTTTATGTCTTGATTACTCATATTTAAGCATGTACGCGACAAACAATTAGTGATGTTCAAACATCATGAGACATGGACATTATCTATTCTTTGAATTAAATACTCCCATGGAGTGCATAAATTTGAGAAACTATTCATTTTGATTGCTATGACAGAATCTATGATATGTGAAGATTTGTAAGAGGAGTTAGTTTCTAATCTAGGATGTTGATCATTACCATCTCTATATAATATGTATGCGTGTGTATATACTAATATATATATATATATATATATATATATATATATATATATATATATATATATATATATATATATATATAGTATGGAAGTATAGATATATATAGTAATCACATACACACATATAGATGTATATATATAGATACAAATATATACATATATATACACATACATGTATACTTATGCATGTATACATACAAACATATACATTTATAGTGAATTTATAGAAAATAGACATATATCTATATGCACTATATGTATACATTAAATGTTAATGTTCATCAAAATTTATTATCGAAAGTCATTGTCTAAATAGCAATAGGAGTGAATTTAAAGTAGATTGAAATCTATTACCAAAAACATTATCCAAACGTTTGCATCAATGTTAGCTTATGTTTCTTGAATCTTGTCATGTCAATAAACAAAAAACTTGAGGACGACCAAAGGAGTTGAGCACATTTCCGTTTATTTGTATTGGGTGTGAAATGTTGCTTTCCAAAGCTTCAGCTTTGATATATGCATCGTAAAGCCAAGAAATGTAGATTTTTTGTACACATAGCTGTTGTTCATTTATTGTGAATGATTTTTGTATGGTTTAACTACATGTTTGAATGGATTGAAAAAATTGATTGTTAATATTTTTTTAGTGTCATTGATCATATATGCAATAAGCATGTAAGGTAGAGTCTGGTGTTGGACAAGATAAATGAATAGAGACACAAAGACATAGAA
This sequence comes from Sequoia sempervirens, assembly GCA_007258455.2. Classification (NCBI taxonomy): domain Eukaryota; kingdom Viridiplantae; phylum Streptophyta; class Pinopsida; order Cupressales; family Cupressaceae; genus Sequoia; species Sequoia sempervirens. The sequence goes on from VDFB02256132.1 coordinate 20,666,557, forward strand.
ATATGAATATCAACAAATATATGAAAAGTGTTTAAGCAAAGAGATCAGATAAATAATAAATGGGTGTAAGATAATGCAATGCTATACTGCAATGAAATGAAGTCAAATAAACATCATATGAATAGCCATATTAAAAATATTTGAACATATATGCAATGATATAAGTTTTATCTAAAGTAGGATAAATAGCCTTGATTGAGTTGTTCAAATCATAAATATGATATCTAATAGATTACAATGAATTATGAAACGTGTAATTTATAGAATATCAAATAGTTTTATGTACATTGAATTAGTTAATCTGATGCGTATGGAAATTATAGTTTCATTATGATCATAGCAACGTGGATATCAATGAGCACCAACTGAGTTGTCTTTTCAAACTTCATTTGTTTAGGTGCTGCATTGGGAAATTGAAAGTAGTAATTAGTTCATGCAAAAAAAATTAAAAGAAAAAAGCATGAAAATATTAGAAAGAGAAATTGTTTAATATGAAAGAGAGACAAGATGCAAAAAATCTTATAGATTTCCTTTCAAGTGCTTTTGACAGGATAGGAAGGGCATGAACTTGACATCACAATCCATTGATGGCGACTGCGGTTCAGTCCATTAGCAAAAAACATAAATTCCATGAAATTTTTGCAACAACAACAATTGATGAAATGGTTTTGATAGATAGAGGTGCACTTCACATGGATGTGTGGAGAGAAAATATTAGATACTTTCTTACTTGCGGGCAACAAAAAGTTAAAACAATAGACATTAAAGCATAAAATGTAGAGAAAAACAAATAAAATATGTTAACTGATAAAATGTGAAGACGGGAAAAAGTATAAAACAGCACTGTAAAAGATATTAGAAATTACAAATGTCTTGTTTCTTGTCTCCAATATGATAGAAATGATCCTTGGTAGCAGACACAGATTTCATTCTCATCAATCTTTCTGAGCAAATGAATAAACAATGCAAAAAAAAAGTATGTAAGAGATATAGGAACTTAAAATTTCCTCCTTTTTGACTTCCAAAATCATAGATATACCCTGTCAACAAACATAGGTTTATCTCTCATCAAACAATCCAAGCAAGTGAATAAACAACACAAAATTGACAATGTAAAAGATATAGGAACTTAAAAACTTGTCCTTTTTTGTTTGAATATGATAGATCTGTAAACTAGCTGAGAAAATGAGAATTTCAAGAATGAAAGAAGTGAATCACTTATCATGCATCTATTGGCAGAAGATTGTAGAGCAAATAACCCAAGAAAATCATCTGCAAAATAAACCTTCATGAAAAATGAGAGAGGCAACACAAGGCCATTTCACCAAAACAAGAGTGAATAAAATGAGATGAGTAGAATACATACTATATAGCCCTTTAAAGGCAAGTGAAATTCAACAGGTATAAAAATTCCCAATATGGGAAACAAAACTACTAGAGAGATTAATTAAACTATTCTACCTAAGTAAGCTTAAGCGGGTAAATGGTGAAAACCATTTACTCCAACACCCCCTCTTAAGTGCAACTTAGGGAGAATTATTATGCAAAAAATGAAGATGCAATATCGATCTCGACTACACAACCATATTAGGTACCCATTTATAATGTAAAAATGAAAATCTCTCATAACCGAAGAAAAGGAGAAAAACCCTGTGGGATAAAACCCCTCTCCAAAAGATAGAAAAGAAAAAAAAATGATGCATGGATGGAGGACTCAATCACACCCCCCAAGGACTACATACACCATGTATATACAATCAATGGCTCCCCCATAAGAGGGAAAGCAAGAGAGTATATAGCCCCACCCCCCCCCCCTCCCCACAATGAGCCCCACAATGAGTAATCACTTGCAAAACTGGTAAGTTCCTAAAGACAAAACATGATCCAATGTCGACAAACAAATTGTCTCCCTTTTGGAAGAAACAAAACCAAGTACAAATGTAGGTTTGCTTCCCATTTCAAATAGGAATTGAAAGAAGGAAGCATGAAGATGTATGATGATGTCTCTGAAATCTGCTCATGTGTCGCCAAGACCTTGGAAAATGATGCCACGAACCAATTAGGAGCATGCCCAATCACAATAGAAGGTGACAAACAAGGTACCACTAGAAATTGATCCTAAACACTCTCCAAAGATTGAGATGGAGTGACAATAGCTGTACCACAATTATCATCAAATAGGAGGGATATACCCTCAAATGTGTCCTCCAAAACTAAAATGTGAGATTCCATGAGGAACGAACCAATGTCCAAATAATAGGAATCCCAATCAGGAAGACAATGAGATATTGGTTGTGATGAATCACTGGACGTGCTCAATGAATCATCAACACAAGATGAATGGTCTTGCTGAACAAGAATAATAGGAGCCTCAATCAATGAATCACTGAAGGTGAAGGTACACCAACTATCTCTAATGGAGAAGAAGGAGCATAAGAAGAACCCTTGTCATCCCCATTTGAAGATTCAAAGTATTCCAACACTTCAAACTCCTGCATAGTAGCATGATCATAGGGTATCCTGTCTGAAAAATGAAGAGGCACAAGACAATCTAAAATAGGATCATTTGGGAATAGTTGAGTACCAAGATTTCCATGTATCTCCCAAATTTTTGTCCAAAGAATATGAGGACACTCAAAATGATCAATATCATTCAACGTGGCATCATCAATATGCATTGCAATTACTCCTACGATATGATCCCTTTCATAATTCCATGCAAATTTCTTTCTATCAATATCAGGAAGGGGAACTAGACTATACAAATGTGGCAATAAATGAAGCCATCTGAGATATTTTATGATACGATCTCTCCATTGTTTATAGTTTCCCCTTTTCAACATAATCACAATAGGATGAAATGAAAACCCCATAATCAACTATGTCAAATCTCCAAAAATACAAAGAAATTAACCTTTAACAACAATTAGAAACTCTCAAATACTACAAATGAAGCCTTCCCAAAATACTTCAGGAAGCAATAATGCAAAAAAAGGTTGAGAATTTGAAAAATTCGAGCAAAATAAGGGCACCTTTACACACAATCCACCTGGGCACCACCTCACAAGTTAATCCATAATAGACCGATCTGAAGATTCTCCAAACACTCGAGCAAACTTGACTGGAATTGCGTTGGCGAGGAACAATTTTCCCCACATGCATGAGCTTTTGCTCACACTATCAATGTGAAACAAGAAGCATTTAAATAGCTTGAATCTACTACCCACAACTAATGTGGGATAATGCTTCCCAAAGACAACTTCAAACATAGGAGGCCCACCTCCATTTTTTTGTTTGCACAACTTTGGAACCCTAAATAAATATTTAGGGAAAAATTTATAAAATATAAATTATGAAAAATTCACTACAATCAATTGTCATGATTGAAAATAGGAAAAAATGGTGCAAACAAAGGAAAATCAACCTTCAATAAATCGAATGCCATAGTGATGCTTCTGTGAATTCCTCCAATAGGTGATTCACCCTTTGGACAAATGAATTGCTTCTGCAAAAGAAACACAACCAATAATTGGTGAATCGAGCGCTCCAAAGACAAGAAAAAAAATGCTGGAAAATGCACAAAATCATCCCCTACTGCACAAGAATTACACCCTTTGCCACAAAAAATGGTCTTGAATTCTCCCAATAGTGATTCATGGGGTGAACAAAGAGTTTATAAAAAAATTGTGGGCTTGCAATTGCAAAATCGTTCCCTTTAGTGAAAGATCCTCATGCCAATAAACCATGTCAAATTCAAAACTCATGGCTTGCTCAAGAAGAAAATAAAGCCTCCTTCGAGCACAGGTTGAAGGTGCCTCTAGAAATATTTAAGAGAAAATCACGCTGCAATAGAAGATCAACCAATGATGGTAGAAAATCACAGGCTCTTGTCACATAATGAATGAAAGGAAGAAAAAATTAATGCCACCAATAATCTCACAACAATGGAACTTCACTTGGCCTCCAATAGGTGATTTGGGCCTACAAACATGGATGCGCTAGTAAAAAAGCAAGTGGGTAAGTGAAAAAATATGGGTCCCAAAAAGGGGGCTTAAGTGGCTACTTTTTTTCTGAAATAAGGAAATACTGACCTTGGATGTGAAATTGAGGATAGTTACACTCAAAATTTTGAGATGGAACAAAAACAAGGATCGAAGTACTATGAGTCTACTTTCTAAACTACTAATTTAATTTGAAAATGGTTGAGATTAAGGGGTTCAAAAGAGGGATGTACATAAATTGGTGTTGTTTTTGTCGAAAAAACATAGAATAGTGACTCTTGTATGTCCCTAGCATGGTGAACTTTTTTTTAATATTTTTAAAATTTCTACAATGAGAAATTAGCTAACAGTATGTAGTTGATGCACGATTTTTCTGATAATTTTTTAATCAATATTTATTTTTTTACTAATTTTCTAAGTGGACACTTCTTGAATTTTTTTTTTTGGCCGTGCTACCCCTACAAATTTTGGAAACTAATTTAATTTATTTTTATTTTTTAAATTTGTAGAATGGAGTCTAGTTTCTAAAAATGTAATTTATATGAAATTTCGATGAACAGTTAATTTATAACAAAAAAAACACCAAACACTGCTTTTTGCCAAAAAAGAGACACATAAACAAAATAAATTATGGATGAAAGGCTTAACATTGTCAGAAAGTGAAAATAATTACATCTTTGGATAGCTAAGAGAGAACCTAGCATTACCTAGGTGTTCAATTTGTTTGAAATTGAACCGCGTGCAATCTTGATAGTGAGCACGGGCCCGATTATGTGAAATATTGTTGAATTTGGAAAAACATGTCTCTAGTCATCGAGAATTCCCTCCAAACTTTTGGGTTGGTATTCCAAGGAAAATACCAAACCCAAGGCTTGGGGATTCCCAAAGCAAGATATAACATGTGCACATTATAACACGCTCACGTTATATTTTAGTTTTGACATGGTTTTTTTCATTTGTGGGGGACATGTCTAGCAAGACATAACACGAGCATAGTATAACATGCTCACATTATGCCTTGCTTTATGTTAAATGCTACTCTATTGAATGCATGTTTATATATTTGTATGTTTTTATGTACATGTTTGCTTGTATGTCATGCATGTATTTATGCCTGTATGTATGAATGTATATATCAATGCATGTATATTGTATATATGCCTATATGTATATAGGATTGCATCTACACATGTACATGTATGCTTTTATGTATGTAGGATTGTATGTACATATGTATTATGCTTGTATGCATTTATGTATGTATTTATGTATGTCTTTAGAGGGAGGGAGAATTTTAAGAGAGAGAGAGAGAGATTCTGGAGAGAGGGAGAGGGGGTGGAAGTGAGAGTTTAAGAGAGAGGGAGTTGGAGAGAAGGAGTTGGAGTGAGAGGGACTTAGCTAGGTAGGGTGGGAGTGATAGAGGGAGAGAGAGAGGGGGGTGGGAGAGAGAGAATTGAGAGAGAGGGAGAGAGGGGGGAGAGAGAGACAAAGAGAAAGAGAGAGTTATGTAGATAGGGTTCCAAAGGGAGATACTTGAAAGTGAGGGGGGGTGAGAGGGAGAGACTTGAAAGATAGGTAGTGAGAGGGAGTGCAAGAGAGATGGAGTGGGAGAGAGAGGGAGTGTGAGTGAGAGACCTAAGAGAGGGAGAGGT
>VDFB02256132.1:20677659-20704708 GCA_007258455.2 Sequoia sempervirens
CATATGCCTCATAGAAATGGGGTCTCATAGTGTGTGAGACCCCATTTATATGAGGCATACACTTCCCCTACCTTCTCAACCTTACCGCATTGGTAGGCTAGTGACTGAGCTAGTGAGTCAGCTAGCTTGCCAATGCTCCACTAGCTTGCCAATGCGGCATGGTTGAGAAGGTAGGGGCAGCATATTCCTCATAGAAATGGGGTCTCACAGTCATCGTGAGACCCCATTTCTATGAGGCATATGCTTCTCCTACCTTCTCAACCCTACTGCATTGGCAGACTAGTGAGTGAGCTCACGAGCCTGATATATCACTGTGAGACCCCATTTCTATGAGGCATACACTGCCCCTACCTTTTCAACCCTACCACATTGGCAGGCTAGTGAGCAAGCTCACTAGCACAATGTTAGGGTTGAAAAGGTAAGGGCAGTGTATTCCTCGTAGAAATGGGGTCTCATACTGATATATGCTGCCCCTACCTTGTCAACCCTACCACATTGACAAGCCAGTGAGTGAGCTAGCTCTCCAAGGAATTTTTATTCGAATGCCTTGTCCATGCTTCCATTTTGAGCCTATCTTGCAATCATGGCATTCCACATTATCAAATTTCTTTAAGGAATTCCATCGGAAAAATTCATGTGACCTTTGTCTATGCTAGAAATACTCTTCTACAGGATGATTGTAAGTATTTTTTATGAAGCTTTGAATGACATATATTCCATTTATTTGAATGGATACATTTTTTAGGAACTAATATTCATCTCATTGCCATGCTATAGGTAAAATTATCTGCCATGTCGAGGAAATGAACAAGGAATAAACTAACAGATGAAGAGTATGAAACCAAAAAAGCAAAGGAGAGAGAACAGGTGGCGACATATAGTGAAAAGAAGAAATTAGATACGATTGACGAAAAAAGCCAATTGAAGAGGAACCTCAACCATCAAAAAGAGAACAAGCATTGGAAACACAAACGGAACGAATGCGAAATCATCATGGTAAGACAAATTCAGATAATGTAGTTGGAGACACACCCTCTACCGCACGTGAATACAAAGGGACACCATTAAGCACAAGCGAATATGGAGGGACACTATCTACCACAAGTGAATATGGTTGGACACCATCCACCACATATCAAGTTGAGAGTACATCATCACTCGGATTTGACAAAGAAGGTATGCCATCATCCCCATGTGAACCTTAAGGTATGTCTTCTACTCCACCCTCGATCGAAGGTACGCAATCTAGCCCACCTCAATTACATATTGATGAAATTCCTAATGTTGAGATGTATGTACCTAGGGGAACACCACCTAGAATTTTGCGTAGAAAGCAAAAGCATTTTATTAATATTGATGAGAATATTTTGCAGCACATGGAAGGTAAGATTCTAGCACACACTTGTAGAAGATATGCTGATAACATTTGGAAATTACTCTTTGAAAGGATAAATGAGACCACAAGATGTCAACTATTTGTTGAAATGATGCGGGGTAGAAAGTATAAAAACATCATGAAGACTCTTGGATTGAGAACATCGAATGCTTCAAGCGAAAACACTATTGTGAAGAGTCTAATTGATGCTTATGAGAGTGTGAGTAAGACCTCATGCTAAAAGGATAGTAATTTCACCTGACATGTCATTGCATCGACTTTGGTAAGTAGTCAAACAAAGAGAGATCATCTCATTAGAAAGATGAGTGAACAAATGAGAATTAGTAGAAAAACTTTATCAAGAGCCGTTCAAAGGAGACAAAGAATCGAGGGAACCGATTCAAATGAATTATGGGCATTCTCGAGGAGACTACCACAAAAAGATTAAAAAGTTGTTGAAGCATTAAGAACACTAATTGAAGAGTATTGGAAGAATAAAACAAGGCCATCTCTGAATCAAAGGGATGTGGTAAGAAGGAGAATCGGTAGTCGAAACTGTGAGCCACATCCAAAGCATTTTTTGGATACGACTCAAACCCAGTTTTTTTGTAAATTTCAATAGGATTATCTTCAAATTAGTATTTATCAAAGATGTTATGAAATGATTAAACCTTTTTATGTCAATATAAATCACATATACACTACTTTATGTTGTAGACTACATATTTAATTCTCTAACCATTATGATTTTTATTAGTCTATATGTTTAGATTTGCATACTAACGATGTTTTGCAGGATTGTGGCATAGAAGCCCCACCAACATATTCAAGAGAGTTCTTATAAAAAAATTTATGTGAAATACATGATGGAAAAATATTCTACAGGACAACATGCTTGGATGGTTCATGTGAGCGTTGTGGTGGCTTGCAGCGTATGCCAGTATGTCAACATATGGAAAGCACAGATAAGGTGGCATACGTTACAAAAGATGGTAATCAAGAAAAAAGGTGTGATTTGGTTATTTAGAAGATTCTAGTGTATTAGTTTATGTCCATGTTTCATGATAATATAGTGTATGCGTATGCAAGACATACCCATAGAGTCCGATGGTTGGATACACAATTCAAGCTATTCAGGGACACCTTTCTAGTTGCAGCATAGTATCAGTGGTTGAATTTGCAGAGAACTACACTCTACAACCACAATGTGAGGTGAAATCATAATATTATAACTCCACACAGGTTTTGATATTTGTGGACATAACATTCATTCATGCAGCTAATAGTACAGAGGACCAAATGAAGGTATTAAGGGAGTATCACTTTTATATTAGTGATGATCGCACACATTCTCCAGAGTTTGTGCAAGGTTGCTTCCAGATGTTCTATAGTGATTTGGCTTAGAGGGTCATAACATACAGTTGGCACATACTATGGTTAGATAACTATGTAGCACAATTCAAGAACTTGTGCATGTTCTATTGGTTGAGCAGGATACATGTCATTATAGGTGTTCAACATATGTAGAAATTTTGTGAGGCCAAGCATGGAAAGGGGGAGTATGATGGTGCAGGAGCATGTGTGAAAAGATAATTAGCATGAGAAGAGTTAAAGTATAAAGACATTGCAAAGTTGATAGATGCAAAATCAATTTTCTAGTGGTGTAATGCTTCGTTGGGTCCAGGTAATGAAGGTATGTCTTCAGTTTATAGATTTTTTTGGTTGATGGATGATACTAACATTAAATCATATGAGGGTTGTTGTACACTAACATGATCGAGTGAGCTACACTCTTTCCTTAGCTCAGATGCAGGTTCATGGAGTATCAATACACAAAAAATGGCATGCTTTGTTCTTCATGTACAATGCAAGCCTAGAATGATTGAGTCAAAGGAGTGGGTTGAGAAATGGTTTAAAATTTATCTTAGCCCACTTCACACGTATTTCTCTCTGACGGCATTGGAATTAACACAGATGGAATCATCGGTTGACTTTTTCCATGTATTTGATCTAGTTCAACTAGGTAATATAACTACTTGCTTAGTTTTTGAAATTTCTATTGTTATCTTACTTTGTAGTGTATTCGTAATGTTGACTAATTTCAAGAGATTTGTTGCACATATCAATGCAGGGAATGTTTATGCAGTTATTGCAGATGAATAAAATGAAGAGGGAACAAAATATTACTTGTGTTATTGTGTTGAGGCCAAAAAGAAATTGGAGGCCCCAATTATAGATGGATAAAACATCGAATACCCTAAAGGCTCAGTTGTTGTTATTGGAATGTGGCTTAGAAGGTACCAACATAAGAGTGTTAAATATTGGTTGTTTTAGGACTTTGACACGCATCATAAGATTCTTCATTACTCAAACCTTTTCATGGAATCCAATGTTCCTTTGACCAAATATGGGGGTAGACCTTTGAACAAGACCTTGTGGAAGGTCCGTGAGTCTAACCATGAGGCAATACTTGACACAATAAAGAGTAGAGCAGACTCAGATGGTTTGTTGGATTATTTTTTAAGTATGCACATTGGTTCTTATTAATTTATACTTGCATGCAAATTAATTTGTTTGATTCCAGTGCTATCATCTTCTTTTACTTTGCCTATTTGTAACCTACTGAAAATTGATTGGTGTCCCCTTGTAGAAAATGCTGATTTATGAGCCATCCAAGAGAATCTCATCCAAAAAAGCAATGGAGCATCCTTATTTTGATGATCTTGAAAATATCAATTATGATTTTAAGCCATTATAAAAGTGTGTGTGAAGCTTGCTGAGGGAATTTAAAGTTATTCATTTTAAGTTAACCTTATCATGAGCACCTATGATGTAGACATTATAAGAGCATCTCAAATTTCAAGTTATTCTATTCATGAGAGGTGTTGTGTGCAATAGGTATCTTGGAACTCCCAGTGAAGATGTATGACTAGGAGTGGCTAAGTTGAGAGACTAGCATGCCTATCCTCAATGGAAGCATCAATATTTATGCCTTTTTGTTCTCGATTTTTAACCAAATGGTGTGGATTTGTTGTTTGTAAGTGCCTTCCATCTATTTTCATTTCATTTCTATTTTAGATTCTCTTTCTTTTTCTTCTTTTACTTTGCGTATTTGTAAGTAAACTACTAAAAATTGATTGGTCTCTCCTTGCAGAAAATGCTGATTTATGAGACATCGAAGAGAATCTTAGCCAAAAAAGCAATGCAACATCCTTATTTTGATGATCTTAACAAATCTCAATTCTGATTTGAAGCCATTATAAAAGAGCGTGTGAAGATTAGTGAGGGAATTTAAAGTTATTCATTTAAATTTAACCTCATCATAAGCACCTATTATGTAGACATTATAAGAGAATCTCAAATGTATGAGTGACATTGTAAAGGATTTGTGGGAACGGAGTACCTAAGGCATTGTGCCTATGGTGCAAGGCACCCGGGCCTTCATTTTGTAAAAGAGGTTTAATATGTAGTGTATTTATGTTTAAGGTAAATTTTTTGTTTTGAAATAAGGTATTTAAGACCATATTGCAATTTTTTGGGTCAGTTTTGGTTAGGAGGGGTCATTTTGAGTCAATTTGGTAAATTTGCAAAAATTGTAAAAAAGTTGCATAGCAACTTTTGCATTTTTGATGTACAAAATGGAAGTTGAATATTTAGGATGTTAAAAGTTAGTTGTAGTAAGTTGGATATGGTTGGAAAAGGTTAAATATGCTTTTTAATGGTTGAAACATGGGTTGGATGTACATTTGGAGGATTGAATAACAAAGATTCACTATTTTCTGCATTTTCCTACATTGAATTTTTCTGCTATAGCAACTTGTACATTTTGGTACAGCCTGGAAGTGATCATTTGTGCATTGGAATTGATGGAGGAGTGAATTAACTTTCATTTTTATCTTTTTTCATTTGATTTTATCAGGATTTGAGTGAGTTATAGTGTTTTTCCTAATAATTGGTGGAATTAATGTAGGTAGGTTTTATTTTATGTTTTTGAAGTTGGAAAGAGCAGGGATGAGGATTTAGGAAAATTTGGTTGATGCCCTAGTTGGTTTATTTCATGTTTTTAAGCAAAAGTGATGCATAGAAGTAGGGTTTTGTAGAAGAGTTAATTGAAGACCATTATAGGGGATGGGGATTGCATGTGAAAACTTAATTTGACATTTCTAAGGTTTTGGAATGGAGATTTGAGGTTTGGAGTGTGTAAAACCAACAAGTGCCTTATTGAGGGAGCCTAATTAGGACTATTTCAAGGTGTAGCAGAAATTTTTTGACCCGTGATGCTTAAGAACTCTTCATATGAGCCCACAAGATTACGTTGGGCCCCTCTACAATAACCTCTCTCAGTTTTTGTTATCTCGGAGTTGTTTTCCCATTGTGTTCTATTTTCACTTGATGGAAAAAGTGTCAAATGCAAGCAGTGTAAAGTTGCAAAGTGGTGCAACTTTCGTTCTACAACTCGTGTGATCAAACGAACTATTTCAACACATCTAGATGGGTATATTTATGCTAGGAATGGTCTTATTTCACACCCAAACACGTAGAATTGCTCCAAGCTACGTTTAGCCGGCTCGATCCCTTAAGGGTCAAAAGTGCAAAAGGGCAAAAATCTTTGACAGGCTATTACTTGGAAACTGTGGCACTTACGAAATATTTTTCTAAGCCTGTGGGATCATGTTGGCCCCCTTCTACAATAATATCTCTTAGTTTTTGTTATCTCGAAGTGGTTTTCTCGTTGTGTCCAGTTTTCACTTGACGGGAAAAGTGTCAAATGCAAGCAGTGCAAAGTGGTGCAACTTTCATTCTACAACTAATGTGACCAAACATACTGTTCCAACACATCTAGATGAGTGGGTTTATGATAGGAATGGTCCTCTTTCGTATCCAAACATGCAGAATCACTCTAGGCTACATTCAATCGACAAAATCCCTTAAGAGTCCAAAGTGCAAACTTGTTGCAATCTTTGACAGGCTATTACTCAGACACCGTGACACTTAGAAACTTATCATTTGAGCTTATGAGATCGAATTGGTCCCCTCTATATTAACCTCTCTCATTTTTTTCTATCTTGGAGGCATTTTCTCATGGTGGTGAATTTTCACTTGGGGAAAAAGTTGACAAATGCAAGTAGTTGAAAGTTGCAAAGTGGTGCAACTTTCATTTTGCAACTCGTGTGACCAAATGAACTGTTCCAATGCATTTGGGTGGGTACATTTACACTAGGAATGGTCCTCTTTTTTTCCCAAACACACTTTATCGCTCTGAGCTACATTCAACCGGTAGAATCCCTTTAGAGTCCAAATTGCAAAATGGCTGCAAACTTCAACATGTTGTTACTCGGATACCGTGATGCTTAGAAAATTCTTGTTTGATCCTATGGGATAATATCTCTCATTTTTCACTATCTTTGAAAGAATTTTCCCGTGGTGGAAAATTTTCACTTGGAAAAAAATTGTCAAATGCAAGTAGTTGAAAGTTACAAAGTGGTGCAACTTTTGTTCTGCAACTCATATGACCAAACAGACTGTTCCAACACGTCTGAATAGGTATGTTTACGCTAGGAATGGTCTTGTTTCACACCCAAACAAACAGAATCACTTCGAGCTATGTTCAATCGGATCGATCCCTTAAGAGTCCAAAGTGCAAAATGGTTGCAAACTTCAGCATGTTGTTACTTCGATACCGTGATGCTTAGAAACTTCACATCTAAGCCTATGGGATCATTTTAGGCCCCTCTACAATAAATTCTCTTAGTTTTTGCTATCTTGGAGATATTTTCCCATGGTGGAAAATTTTCACTTGGGGAAAAAGTTGTCAAATGCAAGTAGTTGAAAGTTGTAAAGTGGTGAAACTTTCATTCTGCAACTCGTGTGACCAAATGAACTATTCTAATGTTTTTGGGTGGGTACGTTTACACTAGGAATGGTCCTCTTTCACAGCCAAATACGCTGAATTTCTCTGAGCTACATTCAATCGGTAGAATCCCTTAAGAGTCCAAAGTGTAAAATGGCTGCAATCTTCGATGGGATAGTACACGGACACCATGATGCTTAGAAACTTCTTGTTTGATCCTATGGGATTGAATTAGGCCTCTCTACAATAATCTCTCTCATTTTTTGCTATCTTAGAGGCATTTTCTTGTGGTGGAAAATTTTCACTTTGGAAAAAAGTTATCAAATGCAAGTAGTTAAATGTTGCAAAGTGGAGCAAATTTTGTTCTGCAACTCATGTGATCGAATAGACTATTCCAATGCGTCTGAATAGGTATGTTTATGCTAGGCATGGTCCTCTTTCACACCCAAAAATGTAGAATCACTTCGATCTACTTTCAATCAGATCGATCCCTTAAGAGTCCAAAGTGCAAAATGGCTGCAAACTTCAGCATGCTGTTACTCGAATATCGTGATGTTTAGAAACTTCTCATCTGAGCCTATGGGATAATGTTGCACCCCACTACAATAACCTATCCTAGTTTTCACTATCTTGGAGGGATTTTCTCATGGTGGAAAACTTTCACTTGGGGAAAAAGTTTTCAAATGTAAGTAGTTGAAAGTTGCAAAGTGGTAAAAATTTCATTCTGCAACTCGTGTGACCAAAAAAAATATTCCAAAACATCCAGGTCGGTACGTTCAAACTAGGCATGGTCCTCTTTCACATCTAAACATGATGAATTTCTCTAAGCTACATTTAATCGGTAGAATCCCTTAAGAGTCCAAAGTGCAAAATGACTGCAATCTTCGATGGGTTGTTACTCGGACATTGTGATGCTTAGAAACTTCTACTTTGAGCCTATGGGATCATGTTGGGCCCATTTATAATAACCTCTCCCTTTTTTTCTATCTCAGAGGTGTTTTCTTGTGGTGGTGAATTTTCACTTTGGAAAAAAGTTGTCAAATGCAAGTAGTTGAAAGTTGCAAAGTGGTACAACTTTCATTCTATAACTTGTGTGACCAAACGAATTGTTCCAACATGTTTGGATGGTTTCGTTTACACTAGGAATGGTCCTATTTTGCACTCAAACATGTGGAATCACTCCGAGTTATGTTCAACTGGTTTGATCCCTTAAGGGTCCAATTACAAAAGGGAAACAATATTTGACATGCTATTACTCAAAAATTATGATGCTTACAAACTTTTTGTTTGAGCCTACGAGATCAAGTTTGGCCCCTCTATAATAACCTCTCTCATTTTTTGTTATCTCGAAGTCATTTTCCCATGGTGTCCAATTTTCACTTGATGAAAAAATTGTCAAATGCAAGTAGTGTAAAGTTGCAAAGTGGTGCAACTTTCATTTTGCAACTCATATGACCAAAAGAACTATATCCAACGCATCCTAATAGGTATTTTTACACTAGGTATGGTGCTCTTTCACACTCAAACACACAGAATTGCTCCAAGCTACATTCAATCGACTTGATCCCTTATGATGGCATCCAAAATAATCAAAAAGAGAAACATAGACACGATGGTTGAGGAGTATGAGTTTTCCACACAAAAAACATATGATCATCCTCAAGTCTAGCAAGTGCAAGATGTTTTTTAATTATCCTCCTTTCCCTTACAACAATATACAACCAATTGTAAATGCGTATAAGGGTGGTGTTAGAACACAATGATCTACTGAGAGGGGGGTGAATTAGTAGATATTAAAACTTTTAGCTCTTAAAGCCTTCTAACATATTCAACCTTATATTTAAATGTGCAGATTGAAATGATAAAAGATATAATAACCACAAGCACAAGTGAGATCAACACATAACACAATATGTACATGGAAAACCTAGGATGGGAAAAACCACGGTGATAAATGCTGCTAGGATCTACTGTCCTAATCCAGCCTCACAAGCATCAAAGTTCAGTTACAGTGTTTAGGGCTACAACCTAAGGAAACAACAACTCCCTGTTTAGAAGCTACAACTTCAAGGATGCTAATACACTCTATTCTTAGCTACAACTTAGTGAAAATGGAGGCTACAACCTCTTAAAAAATATTTTCAATCAATTATGCATGACCTTGTTCTGCTCAATCTATGATGCATTGATTTAGCTCCTCATTTCTCTCTATGTGTTTACTCTCACACTACTGTAATTAGATTCTTGTATTTTAATGTTTCATCTGCTCTGTTATAGTTCTTTCTCACTTCTCTTTCTACCTCTCAACACACACATACTCTGCACACAATTTTACCTCATTCCTTATAATATTTCATACGAGTCAGAACCCTAGTTAGCATTTTTCACTTGCAACCATCTTCAGTGAATGTCAAAGCATTGAGCTTCCCACATACTGTCTATCCATTAATGATGCCATCTAATTAGATTTTCCATATCTCATATCAGGTTGCACACCAAACATCGAGCTACACACCAATCAAATCTCATTATCAAGAATTTATCAAATATAGTTCTCTTTTCAACCCCCAAGGAAAATACGCATTTAATTTCCTCTTTTGTTCATTTGATCAAATTTTATTTTAATCAAGCATTTCACCTTTTAGCACTATCTTCATTAAATGTTCACATGTTGGTTAGATAGGTGATCTGATTCTATTCACATGTCGACCACCAACTTCAAACCCCTATTCACACCGACCAGATCATCAAGAGCAAACACTGTCCAATGATCATCTTGCAGACTCATAAAAAAGTAGAAGCACAATCAGGAAACATCTACAAGCTCATTACAATCTCAGTACGAGCTTAGACAACATTCTAAAGAATTTATCAAACTAGAGCACTCTAAACAACACTGCCATAAAGAGGAAATCACTTCCAGACCATCAAATCAAGAACCATTTGTGTTAAGGGAACATAATACTATTATAAACCTAATTTCAAAACTGGATATCAAAAGATGTAAATGCAAATAAATGTGGAATAAAAAACATTCTCTCTGTCACTATCGACTGTATAGATAAAGCGGTTTTCACTCTGGCGAACATAACTTACTCAACTCTTAATACTGGACTCTGCAACTTGGAACATACCAACTTCAAACATGCCTCTAAACAAATTCCAATCCATAGACAAAGATATTCAATATGCAAGAAATGCAGAGTAAACTACTGAGTCATTCTTATCAGAGGCTCAAACAATTCTTCATACCAGAGCATATTTTGAACAGGTGCAAACACTTGTGTCCTTCAACTGCAAAAACTTATATTGTGTTGACATCAATGACAACACCAGTTAGACACATATTTGCAACAATCTCCCCCTTTGTAATTGATGGCAACACATGATGTGAAAAACCATCAAAGACAACATCTGTTCCATTCTAGAAACTCCTTTATCTCTTTCACATGACTTGCTCTCCCCCTTTCCTGCACTTAGTCCCCCGCTAAGTTTTTTGAGTTTTTCACATGATGTCTCTCCCCCTTTGACATCAGTGAGAAGGGGAACATATTTGTACTCTGCTATGTTGAACAAACTGAAGGGGCACTTGTTGCCCTAGATCCGAAACCAATCCTAGTAAGATCTAGATATTCCCCTAAGGGATAGCCACCATTGCTTGAATCAAGTCAACAATCGAGGTCAAAGGAATGAGCAATGAAACTGCCCCTAGATACATTCTCTATCACTAGAGTTTAGTGATATGAGGTGGGAGAAACCACTCCCAGCTTCTGCCTCAAGTATTCAAACTGTTATGTGGGAAGAGGCTTTGTAAATATATCAACCACTTGTTCCTTGGTTGGAACAAACTCCATGCTAACTTCTGTTGATGGTGTTTTTTGCACAACAACTCAAACAAAATATTGAAATCCTATCTCTCTTGAAAGGTAAATCTCTATCGGCAAGCCTCAAGAGATAACCCCAAGGTCTCTAATGTTAGGTCTTGACATTGCAAAAAAAACTTAGTGATAAATGTAAAAATGCTGGTAATCACAAAGGGCCTTACAAAACAACTACTAGAAGTTCCAAAATCATCAAATTTTATAATATTTTGATACTTTTAATCCTAAAACTATCCCATATTTTGAAAGAAATAATAAAAGATAAAAGGGTTTTAGAGATATTTTCTAGAAAGTAAACTAAACCTAAGACTAACAATGCAGATGAATCAACACTTGAAGTGGACCAATCATTCAAAATTAAATTCTGTTAAACCAGGATTAAACCTGCAGTATCACAAAAATACTAAAATCATCTAAGGAATGAAAAGATTTTAAAATCATAAGCATTCATACAAATCAACCTTATCTAATGATTGAAATGAATAAACACCTACAATCAAACTTATCACATAAAATCAAGGTCCAGACTAACTTTACACATCAGCTTACAATCAACAAGCTACTAAAAGTATGGACCAAAGATCACTCAAACACTTCAAATATTAAACCATAAACACCATTGGATCATATCTAACTTTAAAATATAACATGCAACTGATAACTTTAAAGAAATTTTAAAGATATGGAATAACTAGAACCATGTGTTGGTGATTTTTCTAGCAGAACCGAGCAATCCTCTAAGAAGTAGCCAACTCCTATGATGAAGAACTGCTAGGTTAGTGGCCAACACACCGAGTTTAGGACTTTAAGGTCTGTACTGCTTCACTTTAGCATTTGTGAAACCTAGGAGGGTAATCCCAATTGCGTTTTTCGTGCAATATAATCAACTAGTAACACATTTATACACATTAACTCCTATTTATGGTAGATAAAATCAATTTCATTGAAGATTTGGCAAATTTTCAAGTGAAGGATTAACTATCTGCTAGGAATTGGGGTTAATTCCACTTCTACCACCCTTGGAAATATTTTTTAATTGAGTATTATCTTCTCATAAGTCACTATTTGTTCATCTTATGCAAGATTTTCTAAAAAAATGACCAATGTCTCATCAATTGGAGCAATGAAGTCAAGTATACAAGAGGATCAGTAATTTAAAAATTACTCACTTAAGGAAGAAACAAACTATTTTCGTATTGCTTTGCATTTATGAAAACCCACTGTGTAAGAAACATTTACTTCTTAGAAATCCTAAGCCATTCCTTAAAAAGTTTATAACCCTATTCAAGCATTTTAATTAATTCCTTGAATTAAAGCTAAAAATAGAGTAATAAATTCAAATGAAATATTTGAAGACAAATGATAACACCATTAGTATTTTTCATTCATAACTTCATAATGAACATACATACAAGAGTATCGATTTCTTGAATGATATTTGTTTCAATATCAGTAATTTCTATAAAACTCTTTAAGATCATTACATACATGAATTCTTATCCAAGAAAAACTACTGGCCTACTTTAGTATTCTATTCTAAGTGCCTTTTCTGAAATTAGCTTTTACCTAGAACCCTATTTAAGACTTTAGAATCTGACCTGTGTAATAAGCCCTGAAATCCCTTTTATAGAATAAGGGAGCAACAAGCATCAGGCTTAATTACACTTACATTTCATTTCATTTGCACTAGAATTCAAAATATTTTGAGTTTGTTACATGTAATCATCTAAGGAAAATGGGAGAGTAAAATACCACATGCCACATTCCTTGTATGAAGAGACTCCAGCTTCTCAAAAATCAGAGTTTGTTGTAACTGTGTTGAATCCTCATCCTTGTTGACCAAAGAAGATTCTCCAATAATAGCTCTAGCAAAAACTTGTATATTTTCCAGAAACAACATATGCACCACCAGGGTTAACTAGTCTGGCACTTCTCCTACATACCAACCCAAAAATATTTCACCTTAGCACTAGAAACAAGAAATCACATGAGTGTTGAGTAGGACAATCCTAACTAAAAGGGCATGGTTTCATTAAAAAAAAAAGGGTGCAATCATCACTTCATCAACCTTAGAGGATACTCACCTACGTTTTGCTCATGGTGGGATTGGAGAAACTGTCACCACCTCCTTGTCAGAATTTTTTGATAGTACTAGGGAGAGGGGGTAATAATCACCCTCTAGATTAGTGTCACCCTCACCGTCTAAAGGGTTATTAGAAAAATCACATGGAGAATTGCACTCCTTCAGATAGGCCTTATAGTGCTCACTCTCTCTCCTTTTCTTCTTTTTATATTTCACCATCCTCTTCTCTTTGCATTTGACTAATTCTTTTGAAACTATCTACTCTCGTGGATGGTAATTTTCCTTGGTACTATACTTATTGAATTTACCGAATCCTATTCTTCCTTTTGGAATATCAGGAGCTCCATGTATTCCACTTTTATTCTCGAGATATTCCTCAGACTCAAATAAATTCAGCTTCTCAGACTCTGAGATCATCATGGCAGACCTACTTTCCTAGAACAAGAATGTCTACACATTCCTCAGGAGAATTCAACTCCCACACAATTATTTATTAGCTCTCGACCCTCATTCATTGTAAAATGAATTATGACAAGGAAGATCAATCAAGTAATCTGCATTAAATACATAGCTTGAATAATGTAGAATCAATGATTCAAAATCTCTTCACGTGAGTGAGTTTGATAAATTATAGCTTGGTGTTGAATCTGAGCCATTGATTTTAAAGCATTTAAAACTTAATCCATGGTGATATGAGCCTTGATTTTTTATGTCCTTAGAAGCTTTCTCATAGAAAAAAATGATGCCAGATTAAGTGTTGTGATCTGTCAATCAACATGTATCGCCAACCTAATCCATGCATTCATTAATATCGACAAAGTACACAAGATTAGTTCTTCTTGAAGAGAAAATTTCCTTATATGTTTCATCACTTCATCGTTGATCCTTCCCAAATTTTTAGGTTACAATTAGTGACGAAGTTATTCATGCAATGATCTTCAGTCCACTGGATAATCTTTCTTTGAAAACTTTATCAATGGCTCTCCAATCCTCTCGCTACTTTTCTTTTTGCTTTATGCGGAATCCCCAGGATCTTTCCACGTTTCCCTTTCCATGTAGTAACCATCGCTTGTTGCCAGTTTACTTTATCATTTCCCCACTCTATCAGTGATGTAAACATCTCAACGATAATCTTTAGCCCTTGGTTTAGTGGCCTGACCTTTGGTCACATTCATCCCTCTGTTGCGCATCGCTAATTCAAACCTTGCATCGAAGCTTTTATCTGCGACATGAAATGTTGTGATAGCACCATATTTGGACACATACAACCTGCATAAAATAAATGGCACAAAATATATCGCTCATAGGATCATATCATATTAGCAAAAGAGAAACCCTTTAGAGGACATCCATCGTTTATTGCTAATTCACAACTCAAGTTCTAAAAAAAATCCACAATGAGTGATGAAATTATAACATAAGACCTTTGTTCATCACTAATTCTCCTCATAAATTTTGCAAGAAATTAGTGATGAGATAGTTCACAACATTTATAAGATGCATTGTGTATCGCTAATGTAAGACTCTACAATTAAAACATATCCATGATCAAAAAATATAGTGGAAATCACATCACATCACCCATCACTATTCCAAATTCATCTTTTTATGGCCATCTGTGATTAGCGATATGAATATAAAGATAGAAGCATCACTCATTGGCATTAAAAAAATGAAAGCTTAAAAGCTATTAGCGATGAGTGATGTTAAAAGAAAACATCATTCCATCACTCGTCGCCAATCCAAGGTGTGAACCTATGAATAAATTAGCAATGAGCGATGAGTTGTGAGGGCCAACATGACTCAAGTGGAAATTTTTAGCACGTGTGCATTAGTTTTTCTAAAAGGGAAACCTCTCTAGGAAAACACGAGAATGATAGGCTCAAGAAGTTCAAAATGATGAAATATATAAGATGTAGAGATCCAAAAGATCCCTTACTGAATCCTTATAAAATATAAGGCTCAGACCTAGGCTTAGAGGGACCAATTACTAGATGAATGATAGGAAATTTAGAAAGAATGACTAGAAACAGGTAAGAAGGAGTTGATGACAAAAAAGAACCCTGTGAGTATTCATAGAAACTTAAACCCTCAAAATAACAACCCTATACCAAATGCAATAAGGGTTTAAGATGGAACGAGAAATTTTTTTTTAAGGGGTTCCATCAGTGGCTCTGACTAAGGACACATGCCTCTTGTAGGCATGGTGAGATCTCAAAATTTTAGGTGAAGCAGACCAGGCACAAGAACAAAAAAAGAAACAACATATGTACAAAACTTACATAGGTCAAAAAGACCTGAAAATGGGGGCCCAATCTCCACCGCACAAAATGTGAAGATTTCCTAGAGATGCAAACTGTATTATGCATCCTTCAGTTCAACTAGGTTTTATTCTCCTGATTGGTGGCTCTTGGCCACCAAAATGCTGAGTAAGTTCCAACCTCTGTAAAAAAACTAACCTCTTAAAATAATTGATGTCTTTCCATCCATATCTGGCCTTGTTGTACCTTTGTAGTAAGAGCAATTTCAATCCTACTAGAACAAATGTTAAGCCTCTTTTTAAAAACTGAGAGTCTGTTTGATTATAATCCTTGTTATCAACATTTCTCACAACCTTTCTGAGCATAACATTGCCAGTGTAACCTCCATCATTATGTATTGTTGAGTTAGGCATAAACTGCAAATTTTCATCATCACATGATGCATATGTGTTATGTTCATCATATGAAACATGTTCATATTGAAAATAACATTTCTTGTTATGTAACACATTATCATGCTTCACAAAATTACCTTCCAGCTGAACTGGGAATTGAAAGTGTTCATACTCTTTTAAGCAACTGGAATCATGTTACTCAACCTCATCTGCAACATCTGTATCAAATGTAAAATAGTCATAGGTAATGTATTCAAGAATCTCATCAAGGTATTGCTCTGTTTGCTTAGGACCACACTCTAACTCTGTTTCAGATGCATTATCAAAATCCTCAACAAAGAGTGGATTATCCCTGCACCAATAAGGATCATCATTTTTCATTTCTAGTGGAGATGGAAACTCATCAAATAAGGGGTTTTCCCTTACATCCATTGATGTCATAAAAGCCTTAGCCTCTTCAACATGAAGGTCTAATTCCTTTAAGTCATTACTGCACCCAAAATCACTGTAATCACTAGAAGAATATATAGATTCCTTTTCAAATGCACTTACATCATTATTAGCACATTTCTCATTTGCAGTAAATGATTCCATCTCTACTTCATGAGAACAATCATAATTAATAGAAAATTCTCCATACCCTATGCCATCATTATTACTATAGCAAGAAGACTCCTCAATTTTGCAATTATGTTCAGATTTATCAAACTGAATGCTCAGTCTCATTTCATCCATAGGAACATAAGTAATGGATTTTTCAAAAAAATTTAAACCATACCTCTCATTTTCTTCATTGAGGTATACATTTTCAACCTTTGCTTTGCTATCTTCTTTTTCATGTGATATCTCACTACTTGACTCATATAGAGCAAAAAAAATATTATCATTGCAATTTAAAAACATGATGGTTTCTTGATGATGTGTTTGGGGCTTTATGAGATTATTATTACAGAATGTTGCACAAGCTGAAACTATAGGGGTGCAAATGTTCTTACATTCATTTTTGACTTCTGGTTTACACTATTCATCAACATTTGGCTTTCTATGGTAGTAAACACTTGCATTCAAATGATTCGTTTGCATTCCATATTTCAAGTTATTTTTAATGTTCATGGCTATCCCATAGTCCTGATGTAAGGTTTTGGGATCTTTATCTCTCAGTAGATAGCTCATATTTTTATCAAAAGCTCCCAAATAAACAACCAAACATACTACATCACTTAGATCCCAAACATCAAGAATGTATCTTAATGTTTTAGAAAATATTTGGTTAAATGTTGGGACTAGCTCATCATCGTCTTTCTCAATATTCATAAATTTATTGAGCAAATAACCAACACTCATCCTTTCACCGAACTATTCTATAAACACTTCTTTGAACTCATTCCAAGAATAGATAGAGCATATTGGTAAATCAGAGAACCAATCTCTTGCGTCTCCTTTTAGAGATTGAACAAACAACCACATGATACCATCCTCATGATCTATTTCATAATCATCCATTAAATTGATGAATTGTTGCAAATGCGTACTTGTTGATTCACACTTTGTACCACTAAAATTTTGTAAGTATTCCCTAATGCTAGATGGAATAACATTAGGGTAACCATAAATGCCATCAAAATTTATAGCCATGTACCTTTTAATGCTAAAGCTTCTTTTACTACACAACATGGGTTGCACACTAGGATGCACAGGTTGATGATACATTTTATTACAACTCTATAAACCTTCTTATACTATGCAATTACATCAGGCAACTCAAACTTCTTTTGCAACATAATCTTAAGCTTTTACAATACAAATTTCTATCTCATCTTGCTTAAGATTCTCTAAAAAGCATTACATACATTACTTCATAATCAGGTAATACAGAAGTATGAAAAACTATCACTACTATTCCCTTCCTTAGTGCTTATTCTCACTCAATAGGGAATTAAATTTTTCAATTATTAGAAATATGGTTTTCACATACAAATTTTTCTTTCTTTGAAAACCAAAAACTGAGAAATACTTGGATATGTGTAGTTGCAAGCTCTTCCTCCTAACTGGAAGCATGTGCAATATTTGAAATGTTCTTTACATTTTCATCAGGTTCATAACAGAGTCACCACCTCTTTTTAGAGGACTGAACTTCAAGTAGTATGAAGATCTTTCAAAGATGAATGTCCTTCTGGGTCTTCTCCCACAACAGAGTCACACCTACATCCTTTGAAACTTGCTCAACAAAAACATTTCCAGGTTTTGAAATTACTCAGTAACTGAACTAGATGTTTAGATTCACCAAATTCTTGACTCTGATAGTCTACAACTGGAGGTTCAAAGTCTTCCTAGTAGAGTTGCTATTTTGTTGGTTCCCAAATAAACAAAATGCTAGGATCTAAAAGATAGCCAAAATTTATGCTCAACCCTAAGACTGGACTTGGAAAACTTAACATGAAATAAGAAATTTCCCCTTCAGTTCAGGCTTTGTAGGACCTAGGTAGGTAGACCTTGGTAATAATCTTGGATATCTATACATTTCAGTAGAGTATTATATTTAAGCAGATTGCTCTCAACATATTTAATCAAAATACAAATGATTCAAATCTAGAACTGACTTAATTTTGATTCCATATCACCTACTCATCCCTGAGAGCAAATGTAATGTAAAACCTACACCTAACAACAAGAGGGTATAGAAGGACTTTGATAATTTTATTTGTTTCTAGAAAAACATCAAGCCTTAAATAGACTAGTGCCTGATCTTGAGTCATAGAGTCAAACATGAAACCATAGTAGAAATAATATGAACAAATGGAACTCAATCAGTGCATTTCAAGATGTTAATGCCTTACATTAACAAATTTACTAATCTTTTCATTCAAACTCTTCTTACAAATCCAATTTGTGCACCCAAAACCACAAACATTTACTCAAAGCTTTTAATTCTTACCTTGGAAGAAACCCATAAATAAACATTACTATCGCATAAAACACTGTGAAGAAAACTTTCAAATACCCTTGATATTCTAAAATTTGTACGCACTTGAATACAAAACTTGAGATTATAATTTTTTGAACAGAGAGATTTAACTCTTTCCTTGAAAGAGACCAGTGAGCAAACAATACATTTATAGAAGACCTGTAAAGATGAATCAAAACCTCCTTACGGTATTCAATTCATATAACCAAAAGTGTACAAAACTGAAGACAATCTTATGTCAATAGCATTGTAATTCCAAACACTAATTCACCTATTCATAAAACCAAACTACTGTATAAACATTTCTAATTTGCAACTTAACACTCAACACTACCCTATTTACAAGCTTGGAAAAATAATTTTTTTGAGTCTCTACAAAAGAGAAAGGAGGAGAATAAATAGAAGAAGTAAGAGCTCTAGATTTAATCTGCTTTTTCCACATGTCTTCTTCAAACCTGATTTTCTTCTTCCATCTATCCTTCCTCTCTCCTCTCTCTGCAACTGAAAAAATACTTCCCTTGATCTACATGTTTCCCCTTTTGCTCTAACTAAAAAATATTCCCATCATATCCATATTCTTGCGCACGCATCCACCCTAGAATTTATGCTAATTGTCACCACAACATCTAAAAAAAAATCTATCCATTTGTTCCTTGACGAGGGTCAATGGTTAATTTTGTGGCTCCTTTGTTGATACTGGAATGAAGATTTTCTTTCATGCATGTCACGACAATGCAACTATGCCATCTGAAAAAAACCTTATATGCTTTGATAGTTTCAAAAGCCCCTTTTTCAAATTTTTTTTCTGCTTGACTTGCAATCATTGTAACCAAGAAACCATGTTTCTACTAGGAATTTCAAGGAGTTCACATGCCGTGTCAATGCTTCCACATTTTGCTGAAAATGAATACACTATTCTAGGCCCCCATTTTGCATTGAGAAAGGCTAAGGGCTTTGGTTTTACGCTTGCCAGTAGCATTCACTAAAATTCCTCTGTCATACATGCTTTGATGGATGTCTATAACCTATTCCAAAGCTCCCATGTATTGGCATAGACATGGGGTATGCTGGGAGGATATTGGCAGAGGGTTGTAAAATTTGGTATTATAATATCGCCATTTGATTTCTCCTTTTAATTAAAGATTCTAAAGCCATTTCATAAAATTTGCAGTGCATATCATTACAACTCCCTCATTGACATAGGTAAGGGAGGCGCCAAAAAATGTGGAAGATGAATTTACACCTACCATTGCATTGATTTATAGTTTCAAAATCCTTTCAATAAATCCCCTTTGTTTCCAAACCACCACTTATCGCACCATCACAAATACAGTGCAAAGAAAGAAACATCAACCAATGATAGGCGATAGGGAGGAATCGAATATTGTGCATCACCAATGAAAAGAGGAGAGAAAAAAATGAATCAGCGACGTATGATATATGTTACACCATCACTAAATCTATGCAAGCAAAGCCTAAGCCATTTAAACATTATAATATAGGGACATTTTTCAATTTCAACCATGGTGTAAACAGAGTAATTTCATTGTGGGCATAAAAAACACTTAAAATATGATTCTAAGAGTGTGAAACCAAGGAGGTTTACTCACTTATGATACATAAGTGTGACCACCAAGTAACAACTCATGACCATTAGCATATCTCAACTTATCATTTACCAAAGTAGGCCACTTAAGAAATTTTCAGTTGTATCTCTGAGTGCTGCAACTGATTTCCATTCATAGTCACTTCAAATTTTTTCCAAATTTGAAGGTGCCAACACCATGCAAAGTGGAAAAGCACAAGAAAGAACACCAAATAAAAATGTCTTTACTTATATTGAATCACCCGAATCAGCAACAATTCAGTATTCTCAATGATTTGACACTTTCTCTTAGAAAATGCTAACTTCTATCTCAAGTATAGCTATTGCAACAATGTCTAACCCCTTAGAATGAAGCTAGAGCCTCAATTTATATGAAAAAATACCAAGGGAAACCCAAAATTAGGGGCCACAAAGCAAAGTCAGCCATGAATTCGAATTTTACAATTTTTAGTTGGGCATGCAACGCTGCCTTAGAGAATTTTTGAATAAAGACAAAATTACATCCAAAATTCGTCAGTGGGGCCCCCATGCCACTTTAAAACCTTATGAAATGCTCTATTCTTGGTTTGTAATTGAAATTCACCACTTCCTGCATGATTGGTCACATGAATCCTACATGGCAATGACCTGGATATCTTCTCCTTCCTTGTCATCTTTTGATTTATTGGTTAATTCTTTTACTTTTTCCAATATTTCCTTCACACCTATTGGGTCTGGGAATGGAATAAATTTAATTTTTTATTTTATGACCTTTAAATTCTTCCAAATACTGTGGCATCACCTTATACCATTCAATTTGCAATTCATGATATTTACTAGCTTGGAAATATAAATGGTTGCATCTTCCAGGTGGTCTTTTACTATTGAAGCACTATCAGAAGGGGCATAAATTTAATGCCACCAAGCCTATAATCTATCAATGTTGATGTTCTTCTACAGAAATTTCTTTCTCCTAGTCATTATCTCTAGAAAAGTAACACAACTGTTGTATATCTCTTTCATCTTTCCCTGCAATTTCATTCTCTTCTTCAAAACTTTAGCGAGGAGTTCTTTCCTGTAATTCCAAACTTCAATCCACTCCTTCACCTTTCCAATTTCATCTAGAGAGAAGAAATTTAACTTGGCCAATTGGTCCTTAGGTATTTGTAGAATTTTTATTAATTCTTCAGTAGTAGATTCATCAGCCTTCTTGTAGTTTGTAGCAAATTGTGAAGTATGCTCAAGGAAATCAGAAGCATTGGTGTGAATTTTGAGATTTTTTTCAATTGCTTCATTTCCTCTTTAACTAACATCTTGAAGCCACCCTTGAGTATTATGAATAGAGTATTTCAATATCTCAATTTCAGAAATTGCCTCCTTAGGCAACAATCCCTCTAGAATTATACTTTCACTTCTAACAGTCTGCAATGGCTTTATCAAATGCTAAAAATACCTATAGAAATCAGTTAGATGCCTCTTCAACTTCTCTTTTTCCTCTATTTCTCTATCCAATCTTCTCAAAATTTCCTGAGAAGACTCTTGAAACTCTTCCTTTTCTCGTTCTCTTGTGATTGGCCCTAAATTTATAGTTTGCACCTTGTAATCAGATGGCCTAACCTCATCCTTGAACTTATCAGCTGTAGGCATTGCTATATTGAAAATTTTGTTATCAAATTCATCTCATGTAATCCTTGAAACCATTCATGCTCTTTTCATTTAATTAGGTTTCCCCCATTGTTCAAACAATTTATCCCAACTTGGGGTCTCTTTCACAATTATTGGTTTCTTACTTATCCTTTTCTCAAGCCATTCTGGAACAACAGGTTGTTCTGCATTCACCTCCAAAGAAGGAGCCTATTGTTCACCCTTATCTTGTTGTGGACTATCAACTATCTCTTCCACATTCTTCTCTGTTTAAAGCTGATCTTCTTTCTCAATAATCAATTCTCTCTCTCAGGATTTAGTTCATTTCTCTTGAATGACCTCTGATTCTATATTTCTTCCATGTGCGCCAAGGTGAGGCCGTCCCAATTCTTGCATCATCTGCTTCCATTCTTCATTAATAGGAGTAGAAAATTCACCATCCTCTGATTCATGCTACTCAGGCTCATTAGATATATTACCCTATTCCTAGATAGCCTCTTATGATGTTTGTATAGTTTGAGGAGGATAATCAATCCCTTTATTCACTTCTTCTTCTTGATTGTCAGTGGTAGGTACTTCTTCATCTTGCACCTTCTCCTCTACTACTTTTACTTCCTTTTCCATAGATTCCTTATGCTTGGGAGGACTTTTTCTTACATATACATGGGGCTCTTCCCCAAAATTGTCTATCTCCACAAACTTAGCTGAGGAAGGAGCATTAGTTTCTGCATTACCCTTTTTTAACCTTTGCTGCCTTTTGTCTTTTTGTGACTAATTTCCTTTTCCTCATTGCTTGAGATGTTTCACCTTCCCCACCAGTAGTGTTAACTTGAGGAGTCTTCTTGGTTTTAGGAGATGGTTTCTCTCCTTCTTTTGATTGTGCTTGGCTCATAGTCCTCCTCTTGATTGATACTGGCTTATCACCTTCTTGCTCTTCACCACCATGAGACTTAGTGGTGTCATCCTTTTCATCTTTTGCTCCTTCTTCAGAATGAGACTCCATGTCTCCCATCAAGTTATACGTGAACTTGGTGCCATCAGCTTCCAATTCTTTCACCCTTTGCTTCACCCATTTCCTTGAATATCTCTTGACTAGCTCAATTATATGATCAAGATCTGTTATTTCTCCCTCTGAGTAGTTTATTTGTGGAAAAGGTTTGCTCCTGTAGGGTTCATAATCTTGTCGTTGCACTAGGTTCACCTCCTTATCCTGCACTTGATCTGGAACTTCTACTATTTTGTACAACCTTATCATTTTGAGAGGCATCCAAGAGAGCCTTCTTCTGAGAACATCAAATTCATGTCTGCAATTTTCCCAATAGTCTTCAATACGATCTACATGTCAGAATGTCCTATTGGCTTGCTTCACAACTTTACCATATGGATCAAAATTATTCTTGTTGGTATGAGAATACAGTTCAAACTATGCCATCTCCTTATCAGAATGCTGAGAACTTTGAATAGAAGGGAATGCCTCCAAAGTTACCATTCTCAATGGGAGTTCTAATCCCAATCCTTTCTTCTTCACTCCCTACTATAGGATTTCCTCAAATCCTACCATTTTTCTTGTCAGTTCTAGCATTGGCAGTTTTTTGTTAGGATACCTAGGTAATCTGAGTGAAACAACTAGAGAATCTTGTATCCAAATGTATGTAAACTTTGGAAATTGGATGAACCATTGCCCATATTGTTTGATTAAATCCATGGCATTAACAAAAACCATGACATGAAGAGGATCTTGTAACAACCTAAGAATGTAGATGAAAAGGCATCATTAGCTCTTTTGTAGTTGGATGTTTTGTGTTGTAGCTATGGGTACACATCCTATATTCTATCTTTCCCTATGGTTCGATTGCAACAGAGAACCTTGTACTTAGTCTTCTGTGCCAACATGTATAGAAGATATGAAGTCAAAGTGAACCTGTTGGTTTCTTGCACACTTCTCAATTGTGCATCCAGATTGTTGCTTATGATTCTTGCCCAATGATAATGCTTTTTAGCCACAATTTGTGTAATGGGATGGAACATCCAAGTTTGAAAGATGTGAGCTTATTTCACTCCCATGAGTCTACCAAAAAGAGTTATGATATCATGATATTCTAGCTTGAATCACTTTTGTGCAATTGTTTGGGAAACTTTGAATAGTGTGGCTGAGGTTTCAATATCCATGCATTGTTGATGATTTCGAAAGCTCTATTGGGGTCTTCCTCATAGAAATTGATTGCTTCCCCAATGTTTATTTCTTCAATGAGCTTGTGATGAGAGGAGATATTGAAGACCTCTGCAATGGATTCCTCAGTCAGATTAGCCATGACTCTACCTTGCGGTCCAATTATAATTCTTGTCCTAGAGTCATAATGCTTTGCACATTCTAAGACCAACTCAGGACAAAGTTGTGTTGGAGGGAATCCTGCTGCTTGTGCCAATTAAGTGTGAGTAATGATCAGTGCCAATGGAGTGGGGTCCTTTCCAAACATCCTTTGTTGAAAATCATTATAATCCACATGACCCATGTTTGTATTTGCAATCTTGGACCAGGAAAAAACAATCTTGGTCTCTGGCTATATGCCTTTGAAGTCATACTTCATCCTTTCTTGTCTTCTCCTAACCTCCTCTTGTACCAGAGTAGCTTTTGAATTAGTGGTTTTTTCAGGACTACCCTCAGCCTACATCTATTAGAGAAAGGACCAAAATCACCAAAGTGGAGAAAAAAATACAACCTATTATATCCATTTCATGAAGCACGAACATGAGATGATAATTCCATTGAATCAAAATGATAAGCAATTCAACTTCAATGGCCATACAAGACAAGAAATTTACTTCAAAATATTTTATCCCACATCATGTATTCATGCAAAATTCATTCAAATTGATTACCCTTTGATGAAATCATCATACAATCGAACATGCAAACATTGAATCCATCATTATTGATATTTTAGAGAAAAATAGAGCCAAGTCAGGTTATCCGAGATAGCTCATATTCCATGACTGGATTAGAGTATAGGTAATCTGAGCAAGCTCAGTTTTCTAGATTAAGCATTGCTCAATTTATGATAATCGTCAATGTTCATCATGTGGGGTCTCTTCAACTTGATTTAGCATGTAAGCACGTCAATTACTTCAAAATCGTGAAACAAATCATCTTCACCTGAGACTCATAATTTCTCATGCATCAAAATTTACTATTCATGGAGGTCGGGTATTTCAAGGTATCTTTGATTACAAGACCAAATTAAGGCTCAAAAAATCTGAGTAAGCTTGGATTTTCTGAAATGTGTGGTGGGATCAAAATTTGTTAAGTTTTTTCCTTCATAAGTTTAGGTTTTGAGATGTTTGGGGGATTCAGCTAATCTAAGGAGGCTCATATTTTCTAGGCAGATTAGAGCTCAGAAAATTTGAGCTCCCTCAAATTTTTTGAATTCCCTCAATCGTTGAAAATTTCTATGTGTCGAATCCTTATCATGCCAAAAAGATAAATGATAACTCATTTTCCCCCTTTCTTGAGATGGAATGATTGACATCTCATGATAAAATCCATGTTAAACAACTTATTCCTCAATTCCAAACATCATTCATTTTTCCACCAAAATCACATTCAACCAAAACTAGGGTTTCAAATTTGAGTTCCAAAAACAAAGGTGACACCTTAAAATCTCAATATCAAAAAGAGTATAGGGAATGTCTCAAGGTTTATTCAACAAAACAAAGTTCCCAAGCTTTTCAAATTGACACCCACATTCGTATTTCAAATGAATCTCCAAGAATGAAAACCCTAGTCTAGTGAAATAGAGCACAATACAAGAATTGAGATCCAAAACTCGTTATCAAACCCCATAAAAATAACATCAAGCATTACTAAACCCCCAATGTGTGTTGGAGAATATAGTAAATACAAATGACACACTCAAAACAATCACCCCCAAAGCATTCTATTTTCATATACCTTATGAGATTCATTGAAAGCAAGTCAAATTGATACATAGTAAGTTCAAATGACAACAAAGAAAAGAATCCCTAACTTTGAAAGGCACACAAAGAGAGAAAATGAAGTGATAGACCACTAATGGATGCCTTCAAACCCTAGAATGATCGTTTTAGTACAACAAATCCAATGTTGGAGCTCAAGCCAGATGCAAGATGAAGGAAACTTTCTTAATATGAAACTCACACAAATGTAGAATGACAAAATGAACTTTCAAACTGCATTGATTTCCAAATTTGTCACTGAAACACACAAGTGTGAGAAATTAATGCTAAAACATATGCCCCAGGGAAGCTCAAAAATATGATTGGTGGCTGGATTCGGGTAATCCAAGGGACCTCAGATTATCTAGCCAGACTAAGGCTCAGCTAATCCGAGGTAACTTGGAATTACCAAACTTTTCCAGTACTTAGTCAATTTTTCCTCAATTCCAAAATTTCAAGTGTGGATCCATTTCCCAAGAGCAAAGCCATCATTCAAATGTTTCAAAGAGCATCACAAATGTAGATTGAATGCTAATCACAAGGGCGAAATGAGACCAGAACCAAAAGAGCTATCCCTTAAGGGGACAAAGTCAAGACCCTACGAAAAACACACAAGAAAGAAAAGTGAGAAAAGAGGGTCCCTGCCTTCAGCGGGGTGTGTGTGTGAAAATTGCACAACAAATGGTGATTCCTGTTGGGGAAATGCTCTAGAGAATTTCAATGAAAAAATGGAATCAATCACCCAGAACTTTGGTTTTGGTCCTCACATCAAGCCATTTAAAAAATAAAGATTTTAAGCCAACAAACAAGAAAACCCTTCCTGTGCTGGAATCCTAGCATGTGTATATGTATTCATTCCCATCCCTTAGCTACTACAAGGAACCAAGGTCAGTAAGGCTAAGCTACGTAAAGATTCTAACTTCAAAAGCAACCTAGATGTAGCCTCAATGCTAGTCAAGCATCCATAGCCTCGATGAGGTCATCACTATGATTCCCCCGAACATAGCTCTACTGCTAGCCAGGCATCCATAGCCATG
>VDFB02256132.1:20704808-20730170 GCA_007258455.2 Sequoia sempervirens
TGTTGCAATTTGCATTCATTTCTAGGTGATTTTACATTACACAATGTGTTTTCAAAAAAATGCATTTTGATAGTTTCCACTTAATAATCAATACCTTCCATTAGTTTTCTGACATATTGCATTCATATCACGTTAAATCTTTGAAACTGAACAATGTATTTTGGCCCATCTTTCTTCTTTTAGGTGAAAAACCCTAGAAGTGCAAGAAGGACATTCAGGTGCCAAAATCTTTATTACACTTGCACAATAGAAGATGGAATAGTCAAATGAAAAACAAGATGAAAAGAGACAATTACTATATCATGTTTGTCTCATATGTAATTTGACTCTTTATATGTTTAATTATCAATTCATTGTCAAATCACAATGTATAGATTGAAAGCAGAAACTGTATAACCATCAAGCATCCCTTACATATACACAAAACAATCATCTTTAGCATTTGAAGGCAATTTTTTATGCATTTATGGCATTGTAATTAACCCAAATCCTAGAACACCACGAAAAGTAGCAATTGTGCATGTTCATTTAGTTGGCAGTCATGGTCAAATGAAAATCACTATAAACATCAACAACAAACTAATTCAAGACACATTTCTACCATTGTTATCACCTCATACAAGTGTATGTTTCACAATTTTTTTCATTAGAAAAAAAAAACAATATGAAAGAGGAGATGTTGATTATTCCCTTGTTTTAACTGCTAGAAGCACCTTTGAACCCATTGAAAAAGTTTGTAAGGAATGTAGATTGATTCCTGACACAATCATCTCGCAGCTCATCCAATTAGATGATAAATTCTCTATTGGAACAATTGGAATTGTTGTTACTGGTCATCATTAAGTTTGAAAGCAATATGAGTTGCAAGTTAAACAGATGGAGAGACCCAAGATGATTTTTCCGCTATACGATTTTTCACAAAATTCGTCTCAACATCATTGAATTTGAGCACTTTTCTTTTTGGACTTTACTAAGGCATTTTACAAGTTGTTTCTGCATAGAGAAAAATTGCTTATAAAATTCTTTTTTGTATTCATAGAATTTACTTTTGAACAGTCTTTGTTTGATTAGATTAATGTATCTATTTTTCAACATACCATTTTTACTCTAATTCAATTACATCGAATTCTTAAACTAGTTTCCCTTGGAATTTTGCACCTCGACCATTGTCTATTTTATAGCTTATGGTCCCCATCAGTCATACAAATCTCTATGCAACACTACAACTGATCCTGGCATCAGCAAAAACCCCTTTCATTTTTTTTTAGAAATATTATTCGTTATGGGCCAAAAGGAACAAATTTGATGAAAACAATGTAGTCTAGCTTCATTGACGAACTCAATGATGCATCTACAAAGGCCTCCCTACAACCACTGAGGTCCTCAAACATGGAAGTAAATACCTGAATCCTTTACGTTTTACACAATAGTATAGATTTCTGATACAAAGCGCTTGTCATTTGTGCCTTGCTATTTTTAATTTCCTAAACGACACATTATTTTCATTTTCCACTAATTACATCTACATTACCATTGTAGGTGGAAAGAACACTAAGACCTAAAAATTTCCACTTGCCCCCATACGAACCAATCTGCACTTCATGTAAACAGAGAGTTTTTTTTACACAAACATCAAACATTGATGTTGCATGGTGCACAGCTTGTGGCACTGACACAAATTTTGAATATGTGCATTTCCTGCAATGCACTATTCAAACAACAGATGGACCTATGGATTGTTACTTGCACAAACAACAGGTACAAAGCAACTTCCCCCAACTAGTTGCAATTCCATTTCAAAACTGCAAGAAAGACATGTCTGCAATAATCTTCTTGTTGTGAAAGTTTCAACTGCAAGGAAAATTTACACTTGCAATGGATAATTTCATCATATGAATTGTTACTGAAGCAAGCATCAAGGCATCTCCAAAAACTTGAAAAAACATTTGCAATTTAGCATAGGTTCTTACCCTACACTATTCTAATTTTTATTTGTATTCATTAATAGCATATCATACCAAATGCATTGTGAGGAGTTTAATGCTCATTGATTGTGAAGTAGGATCCAGGAAGCACAATGTTCCAGCACAAAACAATATGAATTAACAAAATATCTAAGACTGTACACAACATCACTTTTGTTGACAATATTAATAAAAAGACAATAGTGTCAATGCTTTTATGAAGACTAGTCTGATAGTTTATTTTCACCTCTTATATGCACCACATGACTTGAAAATTGTCTTTTCATTTCTTTCAAACGTACATAGTATAGATTTCTATAGCTTTTCTTGCAATTTCATAAACATTTATAAGTTATGTTTTAGTTTATTTTGACTTCTTATATGAACCACATAACTTCACACTTGTTTATTCATCTATTTCAAACATATATACTATAGGTGTAAACAGTTTTGTTTGCAATTTAACAATACTTATAACTAATTTTCCATGTGTAATGCTTTTTTCTCTCTACAAACCATAGAAATACATGTTTATGATAAAAAAAAAGATATACCGATTCAATATTGCTTTTATGTGAAATACAAAATGTCTGCTAAAATTCCTAATGTTTTTACATATAGTGTTGTATTCTTTCAAGAATTATTTATCCAGAAAAATGATTGTTGCCTTCTTTCAAATGCTATTTTAAACTACTTAGACTCTGTTTTCAAAAATAAATCACTATGGAGATGGAGACATCTAGACACCACAAACATATATTATTTTGATTAAAATTTAAAAAAAGACTGTGAAAATTTCAAATCACATTGTTTGTTCAAACATTGAAAGTGTTTGTTCTATATGTGGAAAAACCTACACTATAGTTCCAATGTACCAATTTCATCCCAAAATAGATTATAGTTATTGATGCTAGTTAACATTTATTTTGTCTCCAATAATGTTATTCTTTAATTTTTGTCTAATTTTTATTCATTGTGAATGGATAAAAAACAAGATATGTGTACCTTTCTATATCTTTCACAATGTTATTTTACAGTGTATGTGCATTTGTAATTCATTAATGGTTTATGATGTGAAGTCTTAACCCTATCCAACAAAATATTGTTTGTGTTTCTTGTTCATTTTCTCTAATTCTTTGATGAGAGTTAATTCAATCTCTATTGGAAGAGTTTATATCTATTGTGTTGGATGCAAACAACAATGTGTTTGTAAGTTCCTACATTTATAACACTATCATTTTCTTGCATTTTCTACTCATTTTCTCACATTGTTTAATAACAATGAAATCTATTATTTAACATGTCTTTTTCCTCCAACGACATTATGCTTCTATTTTGGTCCAGTTTTCATTCATTGCAAATAGATAAAAAAGAACAAGGCATGTGTACCTTCCTATATCTTTCACAATGTTATTTTATAGTTTTTATGCATTTACAATTCATTATTGGCTTATAATGTGAACTGTCAACTCTATCAAATTGCTTAGCTTGTTTGATAAAAATGAAATTAGTCTCTATTGAAAGAGTTTATATATATTGTGATGGACGCAAAGAACAAGGAATTTCTAGGTTCCTATATCTAATACACTATCATTTTCTTGCATTGTCTACTCATTTCCTCACATTGTTTGATGAGGATTAAATATGTATCTACTCAAAGGGTTTATGTCTATCATACTACAAGTGAACAATGAGGCATATGTAAGTCCGTAGATCTTTTGCAATTTTGCATGATATTTTTTTGTATTCCTACAATTGTAATCTACCCTATTATGTTCCAAATTTTTCCTAGCATGATAAATTGGAAGACTTGTTCAAATCCTAATGTTTACTTGCTATTGGAAATATAACATGCCTTTGTAATGCTCATCGATATAGTCATGTCTTCATGTCCAATGTTCATTCCCATGCATTATGTTTTAACAAAGCTATTGTGCTTATATAATCCCCTAACTTCCATTTATTGTGGTTAAACTGAAGTGTAGGTGTCATTAATAGCTTATGCTATGAAATATTCATTTTATTAAGCAAAGGATTCTTTGCATTGTTTATTCATTTTCCCAAATTATTATTCAGACACTTTATATCTATCACATTGGAAGCAAAAAAAAAGGCATTTGTGAGATTTTATATCTCTTACACTATCACTTTTCCATTGTTTATTCATTTTCTTAGATTAGTCGATGCCATGTCCCTATTAATAGGGTTTATGTCTATCATGTTGGAAGCAAAAAGCACTGGTTTGTAAGTTCCCATATCTTTTACGTTGTCATTTTTTACAACGTTTATTGATTTGATTGAATTGTTTGATGGGGGTGAAATCTTTATCTGTTGATAGGCTCGATGTGTATTATTTTCCAAGGGAAAATCGGCATGTCTGTAAGTTCCTATATCTTTTATAGTGTTGCTTTATATTTTTTACATCTCTGCATCTATGATGGGCCCTATTTTATTGCAAACTATTTTCAGCACCAAAAAAGCTCATTTTTAGACAATTCATAATGCTTCATTGCTACTGGAAATTTTACATGGCTTCCAAATGTTCTTTGATCTAGTGAAGTCGTTGTATCTTGTATCTTTTCCTATGCATCACATTTTAATGATGACATTATGCATATATAGACCCTAACTTTCATTTGCATTTTTTATTCATTTGCTTAGATTGTTTGATGAAGGTGAAATATGTGTCTATTGAGACAATCAATATCAATCATATTGGAAGCAAAAAAGAAGCCATTTGTAAGTTCCTATATCTTTTACGTTTTTTTTTTTTGCATTGTTTATTCACTTGCTTGGATTGTTTCATAATAGTGAAATCTATGTTTCTTAACAGGATTTATGTCTTTCATGTTAGCAGCAAAAAACAAGGCAGTTGTAAGTTACTATATCTTTTACAGTGTTGTTTTAGAATTTTTTGCAGCTCTGCATTCTTTAGTCCCCGACTTTGGCTTATTGCAAATGGCCTGAACTATA
This sequence comes from Sequoia sempervirens, assembly GCA_007258455.2. Taxonomy (NCBI): domain Eukaryota; kingdom Viridiplantae; phylum Streptophyta; class Pinopsida; order Cupressales; family Cupressaceae; genus Sequoia; species Sequoia sempervirens. The sequence continues at coordinate 20,709,746 of VDFB02256132.1, forward strand.
GGAATCATTAATGGCTTATGGTGTCAACTTTTAAGTTTGGGTAGCAAAGGATACTTTGCATTGTTTACTCGCTTCAACTATTTCAAGCAACTAAAATCTCTATGTCGTGAGAAAGTTTATATCTATGATAAATTGGAAGCAAAAGATAAAGTGTTTGTAACTTCCTATATCTTTTACACACTCATTTTTTGTGTTATTTGTTCATTTTCTTAGATTATTTGATGGAAATGGAATCTATGTTTGTTGGAAGGGTTTGTGTCTATTGTACTTGAAGCAAAGAACAAGACATTTTTTAAGTTCTTGTATCCTTTACACTATCATTTTATACATTTTTTCATCTCTACATTTTATGGGTTCTAGCCTATTCTTTCTTGCTCTTTGAATTTTATGGCTTCATGTCTATTCTTCCTTGTCTTTGAATGCTTTTATGAGACACTCTCTATTGAATTAAAGACTTAACACCATGATTCATTAACATCAACTTCTCTGCTGCCCACAATTAAGAATGGAACTAATATTTTCTCTTCACACATGCATACCAACTGCACTTGAATCTATCAAACTCATTTCATCAACTCATAATTTTTTAATATTGTCAAGCAAAGTATTATTTGCTATAACAAACATTTCATCAATACATCAACTCTTTAACTCAAGAAGATAGACTAACCCATAAATGCAATCAAAAATAGCGAATGATAGGCATTAACCCATACAACACAGAGATGTAAAAAACTATAAAGTACACTATAAAAAATATAGAAACTTACAAATGCCTCATTTTTCAATTCCAAAATGCTAGACATAAACCCTCTCAAAAGGCACCGATTTCACCCTCATCAAACAATCCAAGCAAATGAGTAGAAAGTGTAAAAATGAAAGTGTAAAAGATATTGGAACTTACAAACACCACCTTTGCCACTTCCAACATCGTAGATGTAAACCCTCTCAACAGACACAAATTTCAGCCACGTCAAACAACCTGAGAAAATGAAAAAACAATGAAAATAATACTTTGCTTGATAGACTTAAAACTTCACACCATAAGCCATTAATGGCATCTACTCTTCACTCTACTCACAATAAATGAAAATTTGCAAATAGTAAATGCAAATGAATTGCTTAAAATGCTACACGTCACCAAAAACAATGTGCATCAAGACATGACTATATTGAAAAATTCATGAAATATTTCCAATAGCAAAGTTCATTACAATAATTAAATAAATTACAAAATAACAAAATCATAATGAAAATGCCAGTAGCCAATGAGCAAATTACAAAATAAATCATATATACTTTTCCAGCACAATTACCGATGCACCATTTTAACAGGAAACATTCTACCAAAATGAAAATTCATAAATACTAAATTAAAATGTACTATTCAATATTAAAAATATTTCATGTCTTCCTAATGTTCTTTGATATAGTTGTGTTTTAACACCCATTGTTGTTTTCCACGGATAGCATTCTAATGACGACCTTTTGCATATATAGTCTATCATTTTCATTAACTGTCAATACACTATAATGCAACTTCCATTAATGGCTTATGGTATAAAGTTTTGACTCTCCTGAGAAAAGAATGATTTGTGGTGTTTATTCATTTACTCTAATTCACTTACCAAGATAGGATTGCATCAACTCACACAGTCTATATCCATCGTAGTTCAGAATGGGGAATTTAATGGAAAAGAAGTTGATCTCCTTTGCTTCACTTCGCAAACAAGTTTTGAACCTCTATAGAGACGTTTCATATGGATAAATTATTTCACACTGAGCCTTGGCACATACCATCACCTCCCTTATTTCTTGTGGTAACTCAATCCTTGCATGAAAAACCAACTGTTATCAGCTAATTGTCAATGTCTCTTCTCCCCTCTTCCTAGTTGTTCAAATTCACTACAAATCTTTGGCTCCACATATAATAATTGTTTTCTCCATTCAATTTACCATTTTCTTTTGTTGGATTAAATGGTTTTCACCATTTACCCGCTTAATCTTACTTAGCTAGAATTTTTTAATTAATCTCTCGGGTAATTTTGTTTCTCATATCAGGAAGTTTTATACTCGTTACATTTAACTTTCCTTTAAAATGTTTTATAGTATGTATTCTACTCATCTCATTTTATTCACTCTTGTTGTGGTGAAATGGCCTTGTGTTGCCTCTCTCTTTTTTCATGAAGGTTTATTCTGCAGATAATTTTCCTGGGTTATTTGCTCTATCATGGTATTAGAGCCACCCAATCTACAACTCCTTGAGATTTTTCATCTAAGTGTTTGAGATCAATTTACTCAACATTTGAAATTATTCAAATTTCAAAATTACCTTATTTATTTCTGATTAATTTTTATTTTTCTTGTTGATTGGTGAAAATGGAGTCTTTGTTTGTCAGACCCATGTTTGGAGGCATCTGAATGTGTTTTCCTTTTTTTTGCACATTTGACCTATGATTTTCTATTTTGAAGGGTGAATTTCTATTTTTAGAGGACACACAACCTTTCAAGAAACAACAAATTGAACAGAAGAGGCCACGACTTTGACCATTTTGAGGTACGCATTTCAATCTGCAAGAGGCATTTTTTACCAAGGCAGTACTATAGAAAGGGACTCTATACATTTTTTTTATAGACCCAAGGCAACAATCCTTTGTTCCAAGCCACGCTAGTTGTGGGAGCCGCATTTTTTTTTGGGTACTTGGGTAGGTGCAAAAAGATGGGTAGCCAATTTGTGGCCAATTTTTTTTAAAAAAATTGAAAGCTCATAACGTGGGTGCATTATAATGTGAGTGCTTTATAAAACGCTCGCATTATGAGGTATTAAAAGCAAAAAAAAAAAAGGGAATTTGAAATCATTTTCATTGTGACTATGGTTTTTTTTTTCCCATGGCCAAAATCCCCCATTTTCTTGCTCACTTTCTGGTAAGAGCCATTTTGTAAGATTTTGTCAAATTGTTGTTGTTTCATTGCCATGATGTTGTCACGTCGATGAGGAGGTATGAGAGGTAAGGATTGTTTTTTTTTTTCTTGTGAATTTGTTAGTTTTAGGTTGTTTTTTATATTTATTTTTTCAATTTGTAGGAGATGTTAATGAACTTGCAAACCCTCCTCAAAATCCTCAACAAGCACAGCAACAAATAGAGGAACAAAATCTGCAACAAGCATAGCAAGAACAACAACAAAAAAATTCTAAAGTTCAACAAACACAACAACAATCTCCTCCACCAATCCCTCAACATCCTCCTAGCACTCAGCAAAACTTAATGAGTGAAATTGAAAACAATAAAAAAAAATGAGGATTTAATCAAGAGGTTGAATGATCCAAATGGTTCTGCCACAGAAAGAATGACCCTGGCAACTTCACTCAAAGAAATGTTAAAACATGTAAATTCAATCAACAAACAATTAATTGGATGGCAAGATAGGAGGCAAATAGCTAGGGCTTATTACCGGGATAAATTATCATATAAAGATGTAAAATTTCTAAAAATTATAAAATTTGATTTGTGCTCATTATTCACTAAGCCATGCACAAATGCAAATCTTACCCTCAATGTGAAGAGGTTTCCTATCCATTGGTGTCACCACCAATAGATTAGGAACTTTTTTTGGGATAGGTGGTACATGGTTTTTCATTACCCACCATGCAACAATTGTGAATTCCTGCAATATTTAGTTAGGAAACTATACTGTGAGTTCATCTTGAACAAAATCCTATATTATTTTGATATGAGGGACTTCCAGGGGAGAGGTGGGGGGTTGGCTGAAGATAGACCCAGTGCACAGCAGGATCCTACACGGCAAGGGAGACAACCTCTCACTAGGCTTCCTCATGAGCACATCGTGAAGGAGAGTGCTGATGCAGAGACTTTGTAGGCCATTAGCTCTTTGACCCAGAGTGTCATCTAGCATGCCATCCCTATACTATAGCGCCATCTAGGGGTGTCTTCGAGCGGTGGGCTTCAATCCCATTTGTGTCAGTCTTGTAGGGAGACTTGTTCATATGACCCCACTGACAGTCAGGAGGCTACTACGAAGGATACATCTGTAGCTATGGAGATGGTGAGGGAAGCTAAAATTTTGAATGAGGCCTATGGCATTGATACTCAGGTAAATGTTAGCATGTTCATTGAATTTAATTTATTAAATTTCAATTTTGAAATGCAAGATTAACTAATTTAGTTTTATGACTTTAATAAAATTTCAGGGTTGCAATTTTGATACTAGATACACCGGACCTACACCTACTTATTTCTCCATTGCATCTACCATTGAGGTATGTAACTAGTAAATAATTATAAATTTATCACATGTTAATAGCATTGTTTTATGAATGGTATTTTAATATGTGATTTTGGATGTTGAATAGGCTAATATTAGAGGTTTCGAGGGAACACCTCCTAGTTCTAGTGGATTTAGACAAACCTGCACACAGGTAATAGAATAAAGAGTTTAACTAATGAATTGTACTTAATGGATTTGTGTAGTTTATATTCATATCGTTGATTGTGTTGCATTGCACATTTTTCAAACTCAAAGCATTAGTTCACATTCCATAACTAATAACTAGATGTTGATAGATGACAAAATTTCAACTACAATATAGTTGTTTAGAAATTCAACATAAGAAGTGATGCAATTACTTCACATAGCAGAAGTAATAAGTAGGAGCAGCTTCTAATTGCATTTTCTTGTCATGGCATTCCATGAGACCAATTTTTATTGAGGCATCTTTTCAAACAGTGCACTACCTAGTCTATGTTATGGATGCTTGGAAGAAATATATGAAAGAATAATAGTAAACAATAGCATAGACAAGGCAATGAGTTGTTTGAAAAAATTCCTTAAAGAAATTCGGTCTTATGGTGATTTCCATCAACATAAGACTCAATTTTTTTGAGGCACTTTTTCAAACAGCTCACCACCTTTTCTATGCTACCACATTTTCAATACATGTCTACCAAATAATTTTATCAAATAGTTCATTTCCTCACTGCTATGGCTAAAAGCTTTAAAAAGGTTCTTCCCAATAAACTATGGATGCTTGGAAAAAACATATCAAAGAATAATAGTAAGTAATAGCATAGACAAGGTAGTGAGTAGTTTGAAAAAATGCCTTGAAGAAATGTGGTCTCATGGTGATGGAATGTCATTCCATCACCATGAGACCACATTTCTTCGAGGAATTTCTTCAAACAGCTCACCACCTTTTCTATGCTACCACATTTTCCATACATGTGTACCAAAACATTTTATCAAACTAATCACTTCCTTGTTGCTATGGCTAAAAGCCTAAAATAGGTGCTTTCCAACAAACTATGGATGCTTGGAAAATTTTCTATCGAAGCATAATAGTAAGCAATATCATAGTTAAGGAAATGAGTATTATGAAAAAATTCCTTAAAAAAATGTGGTCTCATGGTGATGTAGTGCCATTCCATCACCATGAGACCATATTTCTCTGAGGCATTTTTTCAAACAATTCACTACTTGAACAATAGAAACCAACTCATTAGCCAAAATTCCCCTCCAAATTCTTTTCAAGGTCCTCATCATCAATTTACCAATCCATGGAACCTTCCACCTTTTATTCCACTTGTTCATGTCCCCACTCTTCCCTCTTCATGTCATGATCTCCCTCCATCTCATAACCAAGGCCACACTATACCATCCACCCCATCCTAGCATAATAACATAGAGAAGGCAATGAACTGTTTGAAAAAATGCCTAAAAGAAATGTGGTCTTATGGTGATGAAATGCCATGACACATTTGTTTGTAATGGAATTCCATCACCATGAGACCCCATTTCTTTGAGGCATTTTTTCAAACAGTTCACTACCTTCTTTATGCCATCACAATTATCATACATGTCTATGAAATCATTTTATCAAACGGTTCATCGGCTTGCTACTATGGGTAAAATCTTAAAAACAGGTGCTTTCGAACAAGATATGGATAGGGAAAATAGTAAGCATGATAGTCAAAAATATATAGTAGTTTTTGTGATTAAATAATTTTTTATTTTAGTTTCAAATGTTGCAAGCGGATACACCTCTGAATGTTTAGAGGGAAATGGAGATCAGTGTTTCATCTACTATAGACTCCTTGATGGCTTTGACAAGGGAAGTATGAGGAAAATTACTAAATTTCAATTTACATTCGTTGTTATAGATGTTAGTTAGTGAAAAATCAAACTATTATTGATTCGTAGTTTAATTTCTATTTAGATGGTTTGTACAGGGCTTCAGTACGCCTCAACATGAGCATTTGAATATTTCCCTTGCGAAGAGTGATCATCAGATGGCGATAAGTGATTATTTTGTTAAATATATCATTTTTTATAAAATAATTTCTATATATTAATGTCTTTACTTCTTATTGTAATAGATAAGACTTGACCATGAACTAAAGCCTAGGAGGAACACCATGAGCACTCCTCGACCGCAGCATAAATGAGTGACAAACGTATCATCATCCAATCAACAAGCAAAGGGAAAGAGTTTATTTTGAGAGCATGGAAAGAAATGAATTTTGATTCCAGAGCTCTTTGTTGTATGCCTATATGCCATTTTTGTACCTATTTTGTATTGGATATATTTGACATTGTATGCTTATATGGCATTCTTGTAAGCCTATATGGCTATTTTGTACTAATATTTATACTTATATTGACATATATTGATGTATGCCTACATTTCTATTTGGTTAATACAAATATTTTTTATTGATGGTGTCCATATTTGCATTAGACATTCATGGTTCAATAGATATGAGTTACGTGTATCCAAATGTATACTTTACAACTTATGTGTATACTTTGTGACTTACGTGTATTCCAATGTATACTTTGCAACTTACATGTTTTCATGTGTATACCCTGTATTCATGCATATACTTTGTATTAATTTGCATATACTATGTATTTGTAAGTATACTTCAAGGCTTACGTGTTTTTGAGTAGTTGGGCTTCCCCTATTCACATGTACATGCTTGACTTATTCACATGTATACTTATTAATTGGTTAGCCCTAGCATTGATCATTGTTGTCCATGGCTTGTCTTTAATATTAATTGATTGATGCTAAACAACTTTATTAGATGATGCTAAACAACTTCAATATTTCTCGGAATAGTAGTAGAGTTACAAATTCCAAAATTGCACAAATTGAAAAGAAAAGATTAATTGTAATTAAATGCACTAATTATTAACTTGATAATTGATTAAGAATAACTATCAAATATATCAAGAGATGACCCTTCTAGAATGGAAACTTCCTACTAGAAAATAGGCAAAGCATTCCTATACTTTAACAGTAATAATCCACCCAAAATTGTAATGAGAGAGTAGGCTTATTTAAAATCCTTGAGCAATGTATTTCCTAATGCTCCCTTGTTCTTACATATCTCAATTCAGTTTGATCCAAAGATTTCCATGGAATGCTTTATCTAAAAGTAAAAAACATGTTTTCAATTGGTATTCCATGAAATGTTTCATTAAAAAACTCCAATATATTTAATCTTTTGATTGGAACAACTCAATTAAGCAAAGGATACATAATCTTCACAACTCTTGCAAAACATAATATTCATAGTAGATGATGAGTAGTTAACTTCTTGACACATTATCATACAAACATTTATCTTGAATATTATTTAAACATTTTCATAGCATAATCCTTATAGTGTAGAATGAATTGTTATGTTCTTGATACATCACCATATAAACACGTCAAAATATGTATATGTCAACTTTTTGCAATATTATTTCGTGTATAGGAAATGGACTCGGGAGAAAGCAAGTTATAATTTATAATACAAATAAGAAATGGACTCAATGGTGGAAACTTTATTTATCACACCAAATAATAAATGTACATGAGAACATCACTTGTTTCTCTTAGACTCCAATTTTCAAGCATAGAAAATCATTTCAAATGAAAATGAAAAAATGCTTCACAACCAAAGTTTTTAATTGAGGAAAAATAAAATGTTTTCAAGTTTGACCTATTGCAAATATGTGTCTAATTGGTGTTATCATTGATGTCAACACAATATAATTTGTTGCAGTTGAAGGACACAAGTGTTTGTAGGTTCAAAATATGCACCGGTATGAAAATTTGTTTGAGCCTCCAGTAAGAATGGTCCAAAAGTTTTCTCCGCATTTCTTGCATATTGAATATTTGTGTCTACAGATTTGAATTTATTTAGAGGCATGTTTGAAGTTGGTATGTTCCAAGTTGCAGCATCTGGTATAAAGAGTTAAGTTTTGTTTGCCAGAGTGAAAACTGTTTTATCTATACAGTTGATGGTGACAGAGAGAATTTTTTCTACTCCACATTTCTTCGCATTTACATCTTTTGATCTACAATTCTAGAATTAGGTTTATAATAGTATTGTGTGCCCTCAACTCAAATGGTTCTTGATTTGATGGTTTGGAAGTCATTTCCTCTTTATGACGGTGCTATTTAGAGTCCTCCAATTTGATAAATTCTTTAGAATGTTGTCTAAGATCATGTTGAGATTGTAATGAGCTTGTAGATGTTTCCTGATTGTGCTTCTACTTTTTGATTAGTCCACAAGATGATCGTTGGACAATGTTTGCACTTGACAATCTAGTCGATGCAAATAGGGGTTTGAAGTTGGTGGCCAACATGTGAACAGAATCAGATAGCCCATCTAACCGACATGTGAACACTTAATGAAGACAGTGCTAAAAGGTGACATGCTCAATCAAAATAAAATCCGATCAAATGAATAGAAGAGGAAATTAAATGTGTATTAGCCTTTGGGGTCGAAAACAAAACTATATTTGGTAAATTCTTGATAATGAGATTGATGTTTGGTGTGAAGCCCGATATGAGATATGGAAAATCTGATTGGATGGCATCATTAATGGATAGAAAGTATGTGGGAAGCTTGATGCACTGACATTCACTAAAGATGGTTGCAAGTGAAAAACCCTAACTAGTGTTCTAACTCATATGAAATATACGAAGGCATGAGGTAAACTTGTGTGCAGAGTATGTATGTGTCGAGAAGTAGAAAAAGAATTGAGAGAGAACTATAATACAGCAGATGAATCATTAAAATACAAGAATCTAATTATAGTAGTGTGAGACTAAACACACACAGAGGAATGAAGAGTTGAATCGATGCATCATAGGTTGAGTAGAACTAGGTCATGCATAATTGATTGAAAATATTTTGTAAGAGGTTGTAGCCTCCATTTTCACTGAGTTGTAGCTCAGAATAGGGTGTAGTAGCATCTTGAAGTTATAGCTTCTACATAGGGATTTTTTTCTTCCTTGGGTTGTATCCCTAAACATTTTAATTGAACTTTGATGCTTGTGAGGCTAGATTAGGATAGTAGATCCTAGCAGCATTTCTCACTGTGGTTTTTCCCATCCTGAGTTTTCCACGTACATATTGTGTTATGTGTTGATCTTTCTTGTGCTTGTGGTTGTTATATCTTTTAGCATTTCAATTTACACATTTAAGTTTAAGGTTGAATATGTTAGAAGGCTTTAAGAGATAAAAATTTTAATATCTATTGATTCACTCCCCTCTTAGTAGATCATTGTGTTCTAATAATTGGTATTAGAGTGCTAGGTTCCCTAGGAGAAGCTTAACCAACTCAAGTTGATCTTGGTTTGGTGAACACAATGGAACTTCAGGAAGGTTCAAACAAGACACCTAGGTTTGATGGAACAAACTATGCTAAATGAAGCTCATTGATGGAAGGATACTTCATCTCTCTTGGAACTAAAGTCTAGGCAACTGTAGAAACCCAATATACTATTCTTGCTACAACTCCTACTGATCCAGCACAAAATAAAATTCATGAGGACAATAATAAATCTTGGTTCATTTTTATGAACAACTTGTCTAAAATTTTACATAGAAAATTCATGCATTGTAAAACTACTTATGATGTTTGGGAAAAAATGAAGAAGATCTATGAAGATGACACCAAAGTGAAGCTAGCAAAGTTACAAATGTTGAGAGAAAAATTTGAAGGTTTGACAATGACCGAAGAAGAGAAGATTGCAGACTATCTTCAGAGAGTTGATGATGTAGTTTGTTGGTGTTTTCCAATGCACCTAAGGAATCTCTAAGGAATAGCCAATCCCTATCCTCAAGACTCTTACAATGAATCGCCAACTAACAAGATTCATTCAAAAGACCAATACACCTTAGGTGACATTGCATCCTGACTTTCCACAGTGAGTAGTTAGTTCCATCAAATCTCAGACTATCCTTCCTGAATGTTTCCATCTCGGATCACCTCAATCTTTTAGACTTCTTCAAAGGAACCTGGTCTGATACCAATTGTTGGAAAACAAGGATAGACAACTGAGAGGGGGGTGAATTAGTTATCACAAAATAATAAAATTTTCAAACTTTTCTTAACTTAATCTCATATCTAATGAATAAGAAATTAACCATAAGCAATTAACATATTAGAGAGATAGAGAACACCAATAATTTTTTATGTGGAAACCCTGTTAAGGGAAAAACCACGGTGGATGTTAGTCCACAATATTATACCTTGTTAAAAGTATAATGAAATCAATAAAGGGGAATGCACATGCATTCAAGCACACTGCCTAGAGCTCACTTCTCAATTACAGAAGGGGATCATTTCCCAAAAATATAGAATAGGATTAAAATATAGAGGGTACGAAATGAGAAAATAGCTTCTGCACAAGCCTGATTATAGTCCCAATTAAGCACAGAAAAATCCTTCACTTTCACTCAAACTACTTCACACTTCACTCGATCTTCTTCACACTCTAATCTACAATTGAATAATATTCACACATACACACATAGGAGCACACCCAACACATGAAACACACATTGTACTGATGAAGCAATCGCTCTTATATATCCGCTACATGAGATTTCATCAACAACTTAGTTTGCCAGGAAAATAAAACATATTTGCAATGTTGACCCAATTTTACAAATAAATTTTCAATGCGAATCCACCAAGGTCAGCGAAAACATAGTGGAGACCCAAATTAACAACTCCAACACAAGAAGACTTCAATTAATTTCACCTCAAATATCCACAACACGCTACCATCAACATGTCAGCTAGGAACATGAAAAATTAAACATGCGCAAGAAAAGATCTTCAACCACGAGCACATCGATTAATGTGGATGCCCTACAAAGATAGAGCATGATCTAGAGACATCCAAAAATATCAAGAAGCAATAGAGAAACATCCGCAACAACTGAGATTACCAGAATCACACAAAATTCACTTAGGAACACTGATAGAGAGCATAGAAATACTGTCAGACCACAACATGATCAAATCTATACACAGACCTCTGAAACTTGTGATAGATGATCTAGATACTCTCAAAAAATAAACCCTTTAGTACATAGCACCTAAACTTCAATGTAAAGAATAAGAAGCCTTCATGACCTGTAAAGTTCCACTGGGAACCTAGAACACATTCTTTTATAATTTTCTCAATATCCTCGACATATATAGCCTCTGATACACCAAATGCTAATAGTGTTGACATCAATGACAACCACATATCAGCAACACATCCACAGCATCCAACAATATCCCCCTTTGGCATTAATGGCAACACATGATGTGAAAAATACCATCAACCCAACACACTTTCTTTCCCTTTGGTTCTGACTCTTCTCCTCAATTGCTCTTCTCCCCTTAAAAGGATTTTCCAAATTGCACTTCTCCCCCTTTGACATCAATGGAAAAGGTAACCATGACCTTTCCATATACATGCTTTGAACCACATATCTGCACATTTGACTACTCCCCCTAAGTAGCATCCACAAAAACATCAATCTAGATCAGAATATAGTAATGTAGCTCATGGATTGATGAAAGTAAATGCATCTTTTAGTTCTTATCAAGAGGGGTAATTACCCCTAGCATTCCTCTAAGATGCTCAAAAGTGTCCTTCGACAATGGCTTAGTAAAGATGTCTACAATATTTTCTTTGGTAGGAACATACTCCAATCTGACTTCTTTCTCATTCACTTTCTCCCTCAAGAAGTGAAACTTGATTGGTATATGTTTAATCTTAGAGTGCAGCACCGGATTCTTTGAAATTTTCATTGCACTTGAATTGTCATAGTATATGGCAATAGGATCTTCATAAATCACCTTGATATCTTTCAACATTTCTTTCATCCATATTACTTGAGTACAATTATTTGTAGAAGCAATGTATTCTGCTTCAGTAGAAGATAGAGAAATGGAATTTTTCTTTTTGCTCAACCAGGATACTAGCTTCTTCCCTGAGACGAAAGCACCACCACTAGTACTTTTAATTTCATCTACATCTCCAACCCAATCCACATCAGTATATGCACTCAAAGTGAGATCATCATCCTTTGGATACCATAGTCCAAAGTCAATTGTTCCTTTCATATATTTGATGATTCTCTTGATAGCAGTCACATGTAATTCTTTTGGATCAGCCTAAAATCTAGCAACCATACATAAAACATTCATAATATATGGTCTAGTCTAGGTTAAATATATCAATCCACTGATCATTGACCTGTCTCTAGTTTGATTCACCTTAGGAGAATCATCATTCTATGTTAGCTTGCATTCAGTCACCATGGGAGTACCAACGAGCTTTGATTCATCCATACCAAACTTCTTCAGTAGCTCTCTCAAATATTTGGACTAAGATATGAAAATTCCCTTGTCTAACTAGGTAACTTGTAATCCCAAAAAGAAATTCATCTCTTCAATCATACTCATCTCAAATTCATCCTTCATCTCATCAGTAAACTTCATATATATATTGTCATCACCTCCAAAAATGATGTCATCAACAACGACTTCTATGATTAACTCTTTATCATGATCCAATTTGAAATATAAGTTGCTATCAGCAATACCTTTAGTGAATCCAAGCTTCAATATTATTTGTCCAATCTAGCATACCAGGCTCTAGGGGCTTGCTTAAGTCCATATAGAGCTTTCTTCAAGTGGCAAACCATATCTTCCTTGTTAGTTAGTTTAAATCCATATAGTTGTTCAATATATACTTCTTTTAGTTTTCCATTCAAAAATGCCAACTTCACATCCATTTTATAGACTTTATAGTTATTGTATGCAGCATAAGCAAGAAATAATCTAACAGCTTCGATTCCAGCAACAGGGGCAAAAGTTTCTTCAAAATCAACACCTTCCATTTGAGAATACCCTTTACATACCAATCTTCCTTTATTCTAGACCACTTCACCTTGTTCATTCAACTTTTTCTAAAACACCCATTTAGTACCAATCACATTTTTGTATTTAGGTTTGGGAACCATTGTCCACATGTCATTCTTTTCAATTTGTGTCAACTCTTCCTTCATAGCTTCCATCCAATGTTCATCTTGGTAGGCTTCAATGAAATTTTTAGGTTCAATCTTGGAAATCAGGCAATACTCTCCTGCAATCTTTCTTCTAGTTTGTACTCCTTTATTCTTATCTCCTATAATTTGACTTTCAGAATGATTTAGCTTTACATACATTGGAGTTTTGGGACTTTCACAATCTTTTGGTTCTTTTTTTCTTTCTTCTGCACTTGCACTTATTTGTGCTTCTTGATTTACTTGATTTACCAGAACAAATTGAGGTTTTTTTACACAAACATATGGAATAATTTGAAGTAGATTTGGTGTCTGAACATTTTTCCATTTGTTTGTATTGTCTTCATCTGAATCATATCCACAATATCTAGATGATTTATCGGAATCCTCATCAACTCTAAAACTTTCACTCTCAACCATCTTTCTTAGTCTTTTTTTATACCATCGGTAGGCTTTCCTTTTAGTAGAGTAACCTAAAAAATATTCCTTCATTGCTTCTTGCATCAAACTTTCCTATATCATCATCTCCCTTGATATAACATTTACTTCCAAAGATCTTGAAATATTTAACAATAGGCTTGTAACCAAACCATAGCTCAAAAGGGGTCTTACCAAAATTACCATTAACATTTACCTAGTTTAAAGTATACATAGCAGTGCTTACAACTTCACTCCAATAGATCTATGGCACATTTTCTTCTATCTTCATTGTTCTAGCAACATCCAAAATTGTTCTATTCTTTCTTTCTGCAACTCCATTTTGTTAAGGGGTTCAGGGAGAAAATAATTGTCTTCTGATTCCATGTTCTTCACAAAAAGAGTTGAACTCCCTGGAGGTGAACTCACCACCTCTATCAGATCTCAAAAACTTGAATTTTAGGCCTTTCTCATTCTCTACCATATCCTTGAAACTTTTGAACTTCTCCAGTGCTTCACATTTTTCTCTTAAGAAGGAAACCCATATCATTCTAGAGTAATCATCAATAATCAGCATAAAGTACCTTTCTCCATGAATACTTCTGACTCTGGAGGGACCACAAAGGTCAGTATGCAGTAGCTTCAGTAAATAATTTGAATGAAAATATTTGCTCTGGAAGGAGACTCTAGTCTATTTACCCATTTCACATTCCTTACAAATTGTGTTAGCAGGCTTCACTAACTTAGGTAGATCTCTTACTACTTGAGTGGAACTTACCTTGAAAATGTTATTAAAATTTACATGACACAACCTCCTATGCCAAAACTAACTTTCATCTACTTGAGCAATTAAACAACTCCCGCTAGCAATATTCAGGTGAAAAATATTTCCATAACTTCCACGTATCTTGCATCTTCCATCTTTGAATTGTAGATCATAGCCTTTGTCCACCATCTGTCCAACACTCAAAAGATTGTGCTTCAGGCCTTCAACATAAAGAACATCATTTTTATCCTTACCACCAAGGAAAATAGAACCTCTACCATGAATCACACTAGCATTGTTGTCTCAAAATCTTACAACACCAGTATCATACTTCTCTAGACTTACAAATTTTCTTTTATCACCAGTCATATGATGTGAGATTCCACTGTCAATAACCCATTTCTTCAACTTAGGCTGCAAGAGATTTCTCATCTTTAGTAGATTCAGTAGCCACAGAACTATTTTCAATGATAGCAATGAAAACCCATTCATCTTCATTTCCATTATCTATATCAGACTCATCATCAGTCACTCCTTCAGAAAAGTAACATTTCTTTTGGAAGCTAGACTTGTTAGGCTTAGATCTAGGAACTATTTCAGGACATCTTGATAAAAAATGACCTATTTTACTGCAAGAAAAAAATTTAATAGGTAACACTCCATCCTTACCTTTTCCTCTGCCTTCTTTCTTTACAATCAGTGCTTCCAATTCTTCTACCTCTCTTTCTTTATCTTCAAGTTGTTTCAGTTCTTCATCATTCTTGGATATCTTTTTGGAGCATTCTCCCAGACCATATCTTTGCTTGTTACATTTGGATATATTAGCCTTTAATGCAAATTCAGTTTTCAAAACAAATTCACCAAATTCACTTAATTCAAAAGCAGCAAGCTTACCAACCAGTGTGTCTCTTGAAATCTTTGTTACTGATTTGAGCTCTTCAATGGCATGAGCCTTCACTTTGCAGGAGGGACGCAAGGACGTGATTATCTTAGCTACAATTTCATCCTCATCTAGGGAACCACTAGCACATGTAATACCCATCACTATTTCATTTACACTTTGCATAAAAGAAGTGATATTTTCATCTTCACCCATCTTCAAATTCTCATACTTACCTTTTTAACTCTGTAGCTTAGCCATCTTCCCCTGTGCATCTCCTTCATACAAAGTTTCTAGCTTCATCCAAATCTAATGAGTTGTCTACAATCCTACCACATTTTCCATCTTTGAATCTATCAGAGCACTCACCAACGCTTCAATAGCCCTAATATTGTTTTCAACATCTTTGATCTCATCAGCAGTGGAAGGACCATTCTGAGCAATAACATGTGGATCATTCGTAATCTTCTAGTAGGCTTCACCAATACACCTTAGGTGACATTGCATCCTAACTTTCCACAGTGAGTAGTTAGTTCCATCAAATATTGCACTATCCTTGAAATTTTCCATCTCGGATCACCTCAAACTTTTAGACTTCTTCAAAGGAACCTACTCTGATACCAATTGTTGGAAAAACATTGACATTGAACAACTGAGAGGGGAGGTGAATTAGTTGTCAAAAAATAATAAAATTTTCAAACTTTGCTTAACTTAATCTCAAATCTAATGAATAAGCAATTAACCATAAGTAATTAACACATTAGAGAGACAGAGAACATCAAGAATTTTTTACGTGGGAACCATGTTCAGGGAAAAACCACGGTGGAGGTTAGTACACAATATTATACCCTATTAAAATTATAATGAAATCAATAAAGGGGAATGCACATGCATTTAGGCACACTGCCTAGATCTCACTGCTCAATTACAAAAGGGGCTCAATTCCTAAGAATACATAATACGATTAAAATCTAGAGGGTACGAACTGAGAAAATAGCTTCTGCACAAGCCTGATTACATTTCCAATTAAGCACAAAAAACTCCTTCACTTTTCACTCAAACTACTTTACACTTCGCTCAATCTTCTTCACACTCCACTTTGTAATCAAATGATATTCACACAGGAGCACACAGGAGCACACCGAGCACACGAAGCACGCATTGCATTGATGAAGAAACCGCTCTTATATATCCGCTACATGAGATTTCATCAACAACTTAGTCCGCCAGGAAAATAAAACATATTTTCAATGTCAGCCCAATTTTACAAATAAATTTTAAATGCAAATCCACCAAAGTTGGCCACAACATAGTGGAGACCCAAATTAACAACTCCAACACAAGAAGACTTCAATTAATTTCACCTTGAAGATCCACAACACGCTACCATCAACATGTCGGCCACGAACATGAAAAACCGAACATGCATAAGAAAATATCTTCAACCACAAGCACACCAATTAATGTGGATGTACTACAATGATAGAGCATGATCTAGAGACATCTAAAAAATCAAGAAGCAATAGAGAAACATCCCCAGCAACTAAGATTACTAGAAGTACACAAACTTCACTCAGGAACACTAACATAGACCACAAAAATACTATTAGACCACAACATGATCAAATCTATATGCATACCTTTGGAACTTCTGATAGATGATCTAGATACTCTCAAAAATAAACCCTTTAGTCCATAGCAACTAAACTTCAACTTAAAGAACAAGACACCTTCATGACCTACACAGTTCCACTAGGAACCTAGAACACTTTCTTTTACAATTTTCTCAATATCCTCGACATATACAGCCTCTAATACACCAAATGCTAATAGTGTTGACATCAATGACAACCACATATCAGTAACACATCCATAGCATCCAACAAATGATTTCTTATCAATGGTAAACAACATTGTTCACACAAAGGCTGGCTAATCTTTGAGAAAATTTCCATTAATCTACCAAGAATGAGG
Source organism: Sequoia sempervirens (assembly GCA_007258455.2). Lineage (NCBI taxonomy): Eukaryota > Viridiplantae > Streptophyta > Pinopsida > Cupressales > Cupressaceae > Sequoia > Sequoia sempervirens. The sequence goes on from VDFB02256132.1 coordinate 20,727,156, forward strand.
GAAATACTTCACACACATACCTTATTGTAGTTGAATTTTAAAATAAATTTGCATTATGATTTCAAGTCAATCACTGAATAGATAAATTGTCACACCCTTTATGTGAATATTTGAGAATAGACCCGTGCCTTGTTACATAGGGCATCAGAGTCACATATACAGAGATCAATAAAAAAAAAAATGATTTTAAATCTAATGAAATGGACTACCCTCACAACAACTTTACATTATGGATCTCACAACTTCTAGTATATAGCTTCTTATCAAATCCTTTGTAAATGATTGCAAATTCATGACCCCATTTAGGCATTTTAATTGATTACTTGAATCAAAGCAAAAACAAAGACACACATTCAAACAAATATTTGAAGATGAATGAAGACATCCTTGACATTTCACTCAAAATTCACATAGATTTACACTAGGAGAGAACATATACTAGAATCATATGTCATTTTCTATATCAATAATTTCTATAAAACTATTTAAGATAATTGCATATGTTCATCAGAGCTCAAAACAAGAAAAATTTTCTCTTTTTTGTATTTATGCCTAATGTTCTACCTAGACAAGCACCTAACTCAAAATTTGATCAGAATTCCATCCCTGCAAATGAGCCCTAAATTCCTTATTTATAGAATAAGGGAGCGAACAAGCTTTAGGATCAAATGAAATTTCAATACAAAAATTTCATTTCATCCTTAATTTCAGCTACATTTCAAAATTCCCCACGTACTAATAATTCAGTTGAGATGGGGAAAGCAAAAAATTCAACAACCATCATGAGGAAGAAGCGAAGTTCCACCAAAATTCTTCCACTTCCAAGCAAGCAACGAAACCAATGCCCATACCGCCACAAGGGCACACAGTCAACATTCAATGCCCCAAAATTGTGCCACACATGTAGAGAGAAAAAACAACAACCACAAAAATCATCTATTAACACAAAAATTTATTGATCACCACCTTTTCACAAACCAGAAGACTCCTTGCCAGCAACACACACACCCCGGTACACACGGCCACTTCTAGTAGTAGCAAGGGTTGGGGATGAAACTTCAACCCCTTCCTCGACCTTATATTCTTTCATCACAACAATATCCCTCCCACTCAGAGTCCTGATAGCCAAAGGAAGGATTGAAAACACCTCTACCTCTGGGGATAGAGTTCAACCAGAGGTTGTTAGATACTGGCAATAGTCAGAGTCAATCTCCATCTCACTATCTGATGAGTTATCCATGAGGTTGATAGGAGAATTTTATCGACCAAATGAGCCACCGCCATATCGAAGCTTCTGTCGAGTTCTGCTAGAGGGCTTGGCAACTTCTTCTCTTTTTGAACCTACCTCCTTTGAACTTTTGTCCTAGTCTTTTGATTGGCAGCTACATTTGGCAATCATTGGTGAAGAATCCTTTTCCTGGGTATCCTTGTGAACGCATGTTTCTACCCTGGGTATCCATTGTGGGGCTTATGTGACTAGAGCCGAGAAGACCTTTGTACTAGAGTTTATGAAGAAAAAATCTTGCTCATTTTGCAACTAGAAAACATACACTCTAAACCTCCACTCTCTGCAACAACTTGAGGATTTGACAACTTAATTGCTATGGCAAAAATAGCAACTCATCACTTCTATTTATTGAGCAAGCTAATGTTATCGATTAACAATGTTTAATGAAAACACATGTGCAAAATGGGAAATTCATTGGCATGCATATTTTCATCATTTAATTCTCAAGTGCATGAAAATTTGTAGATTGCAGTTCATGATTTCCAACAATTAAGTCTCCACATGCATAGAGATCAATTTGATCACACCTATAGAGAGTATATAATTAATACCCACTGGTCTTAGTGTAAAAACGGCTATCACATGACACTTTATCAACTTTGAAAATAGGTCGTTCATCTCACGCCAAGATGGAAAATTGAATGGCTTCATTTAGGTTGACTTGGCTTAAAATCTAGTGGTGCTTCACTGATGTGTCCTCAGCCAATGGCGTTAACCCACCTCGGATGGCAACCTCACAATTAGCGAGCTCCACCCATCTCACAAATTGGGTAGATTGGTCCATGTGTCAAGATCTCACTAATCTCGCTACTTTTAACTAGTGTTCACTTTTTCCTAGCAAACCAGTGGGGAATGGTGGAGATTGTTCCTGAGATTTGATCTCGGCCATCAATTTAGAACTATGAGCCATAAGCTCGATAATGGAGACTGGTCCGCACATCCTTATGAAGACATGAGTCTTCATCTCGTTGACCTTGTGGCTTTTAAGCAGCTGACATTTACATCCTATGAGTTGGCAAGGTATGGCCAGGATCTCTTCCCACAACCTCGAATCTAAAAACCTGCATGCGCGGCAAGGTTAGCATTTAATAAGGGGCCTTTGCTAGGCCGACAGTGATATGACCCTTGCAAGAGGATGACTTAAGCTTAAGTCATTGGGGAAAATTAAGACCCAACCTTAGGAAAAGATTAAGGTCACTGGGACAATTGGTGACTACGGCTTCTAATCAAAGGGGCCAATAAGCAAATGCATACGATGGCCAAAATGATGAATTAAGGAACCGAACACCGGTATAGTAGGTCAATGTGCAATTAGAATATTTTCAAAATATTTCAAAGGTGAAACCCTACTCAATCATGGGGATAAGGGTTTTAAAATGTAGATTAAGCCCATCGGGAATGAGAAAATTCTTCAAAATTTTAGAACCTCCATCATAGTAAATGCCATTAAATGATATGTTGTAGACCTGAAAGAAGATGTTGTGGTGAAAGTTCTTCGGTCTATGAAAACTAAATATGATACCCAGATCTCTACTACAGAGGAAGGTAGATAAATTGATAAACTCACACTTGATGAAGTACATGGCATAATTACTCCCTATGAGATGAGAATTCCCAATGTTGAATCATCCTGAAGAGAATTTGCATTTAAGGTGGTCAAAAAAGAGAAAGATGAAGTTGATAAAAAGGAAAAAATTTCTGCCATTGCATCTAATCATGATGAATCT
>VDFB02256132.1:20730270-20891987 GCA_007258455.2 Sequoia sempervirens
CAGTGTATTCCTCGTAGAAATGGGGTCTCATACTGATATATGCTGCCCCTACCTTGTCAACCCTACCACATTGACAAGCCAGTGAGTGAGCTAGCTCTCCAAGGAATTTTTATTCGAATGCCTTGTCCATGCTTCCATTTTGAGCCTATCTTGCAATCATGGCATTCCACATTATCAAATTTCTTTAAGGAATTCCATCGGAAAAATTCATGTGACCTTTGTCTATGCTAGAAATACTCTTCTACAGGATGATTGTAAGTATTTTTTATGAAGCTTTGAATGACATATATTCCATTTATTTGAATGGATACATTTTTTAGGAACTAATATTCATCTCATTGCCATGCTATAGGTAAAATTATCTGCCATGTCGAGGAAATGAACAAGGAATAAACTAACAGATGAAGAGTATGAAACCAAAAAAGCAAAGGAGAGAGAACAGGTGGCGACATATAGTGAAAAGAAGAAATTAGATACGATTGACGAAAAAAGCCAATTGAAGAGGAACCTCAACCATCAAAAAGAGAACAAGCATTGGAAACACAAACGGAACGAATGCGAAATCATCATGGTAAGACAAATTCAGATAATGTAGTTGGAGACACACCCTCTACCGCACGTGAATACAAAGGGACACCATTAAGCACAAGCGAATATGGAGGGACACTATCTACCACAAGTGAATATGGTTGGACACCATCCACCACATATCAAGTTGAGAGTACATCATCACTCGGATTTGACAAAGAAGGTATGCCATCATCCCCATGTGAACCTTAAGGTATGTCTTCTACTCCACCCTCGATCGAAGGTACGCAATCTAGCCCACCTCAATTACATATTGATGAAATTCCTAATGTTGAGATGTATGTACCTAGGGGAACACCACCTAGAATTTTGCGTAGAAAGCAAAAGCATTTTATTAATATTGATGAGAATATTTTGCAGCACATGGAAGGTAAGATTCTAGCACACACTTGTAGAAGATATGCTGATAACATTTGGAAATTACTCTTTGAAAGGATAAATGAGACCACAAGATGTCAACTATTTGTTGAAATGATGCGGGGTAGAAAGTATAAAAACATCATGAAGACTCTTGGATTGAGAACATCGAATGCTTCAAGCGAAAACACTATTGTGAAGAGTCTAATTGATGCTTATGAGAGTGTGAGTAAGACCTCATGCTAAAAGGATAGTAATTTCACCTGACATGTCATTGCATCGACTTTGGTAAGTAGTCAAACAAAGAGAGATCATCTCATTAGAAAGATGAGTGAACAAATGAGAATTAGTAGAAAAACTTTATCAAGAGCCGTTCAAAGGAGACAAAGAATCGAGGGAACCGATTCAAATGAATTATGGGCATTCTCGAGGAGACTACCACAAAAAGATTAAAAAGTTGTTGAAGCATTAAGAACACTAATTGAAGAGTATTGGAAGAATAAAACAAGGCCATCTCTGAATCAAAGGGATGTGGTAAGAAGGAGAATCGGTAGTCGAAACTGTGAGCCACATCCAAAGCATTTTTTGGATACGACTCAAACCCAGTTTTTTTGTAAATTTCAATAGGATTATCTTCAAATTAGTATTTATCAAAGATGTTATGAAATGATTAAACCTTTTTATGTCAATATAAATCACATATACACTACTTTATGTTGTAGACTACATATTTAATTCTCTAACCATTATGATTTTTATTAGTCTATATGTTTAGATTTGCATACTAACGATGTTTTGCAGGATTGTGGCATAGAAGCCCCACCAACATATTCAAGAGAGTTCTTATAAAAAAATTTATGTGAAATACATGATGGAAAAATATTCTACAGGACAACATGCTTGGATGGTTCATGTGAGCGTTGTGGTGGCTTGCAGCGTATGCCAGTATGTCAACATATGGAAAGCACAGATAAGGTGGCATACGTTACAAAAGATGGTAATCAAGAAAAAAGGTGTGATTTGGTTATTTAGAAGATTCTAGTGTATTAGTTTATGTCCATGTTTCATGATAATATAGTGTATGCGTATGCAAGACATACCCATAGAGTCCGATGGTTGGATACACAATTCAAGCTATTCAGGGACACCTTTCTAGTTGCAGCATAGTATCAGTGGTTGAATTTGCAGAGAACTACACTCTACAACCACAATGTGAGGTGAAATCATAATATTATAACTCCACACAGGTTTTGATATTTGTGGACATAACATTCATTCATGCAGCTAATAGTACAGAGGACCAAATGAAGGTATTAAGGGAGTATCACTTTTATATTAGTGATGATCGCACACATTCTCCAGAGTTTGTGCAAGGTTGCTTCCAGATGTTCTATAGTGATTTGGCTTAGAGGGTCATAACATACAGTTGGCACATACTATGGTTAGATAACTATGTAGCACAATTCAAGAACTTGTGCATGTTCTATTGGTTGAGCAGGATACATGTCATTATAGGTGTTCAACATATGTAGAAATTTTGTGAGGCCAAGCATGGAAAGGGGGAGTATGATGGTGCAGGAGCATGTGTGAAAAGATAATTAGCATGAGAAGAGTTAAAGTATAAAGACATTGCAAAGTTGATAGATGCAAAATCAATTTTCTAGTGGTGTAATGCTTCGTTGGGTCCAGGTAATGAAGGTATGTCTTCAGTTTATAGATTTTTTTGGTTGATGGATGATACTAACATTAAATCATATGAGGGTTGTTGTACACTAACATGATCGAGTGAGCTACACTCTTTCCTTAGCTCAGATGCAGGTTCATGGAGTATCAATACACAAAAAATGGCATGCTTTGTTCTTCATGTACAATGCAAGCCTAGAATGATTGAGTCAAAGGAGTGGGTTGAGAAATGGTTTAAAATTTATCTTAGCCCACTTCACACGTATTTCTCTCTGACGGCATTGGAATTAACACAGATGGAATCATCGGTTGACTTTTTCCATGTATTTGATCTAGTTCAACTAGGTAATATAACTACTTGCTTAGTTTTTGAAATTTCTATTGTTATCTTACTTTGTAGTGTATTCGTAATGTTGACTAATTTCAAGAGATTTGTTGCACATATCAATGCAGGGAATGTTTATGCAGTTATTGCAGATGAATAAAATGAAGAGGGAACAAAATATTACTTGTGTTATTGTGTTGAGGCCAAAAAGAAATTGGAGGCCCCAATTATAGATGGATAAAACATCGAATACCCTAAAGGCTCAGTTGTTGTTATTGGAATGTGGCTTAGAAGGTACCAACATAAGAGTGTTAAATATTGGTTGTTTTAGGACTTTGACACGCATCATAAGATTCTTCATTACTCAAACCTTTTCATGGAATCCAATGTTCCTTTGACCAAATATGGGGGTAGACCTTTGAACAAGACCTTGTGGAAGGTCCGTGAGTCTAACCATGAGGCAATACTTGACACAATAAAGAGTAGAGCAGACTCAGATGGTTTGTTGGATTATTTTTTAAGTATGCACATTGGTTCTTATTAATTTATACTTGCATGCAAATTAATTTGTTTGATTCCAGTGCTATCATCTTCTTTTACTTTGCCTATTTGTAACCTACTGAAAATTGATTGGTGTCCCCTTGTAGAAAATGCTGATTTATGAGCCATCCAAGAGAATCTCATCCAAAAAAGCAATGGAGCATCCTTATTTTGATGATCTTGAAAATATCAATTATGATTTTAAGCCATTATAAAAGTGTGTGTGAAGCTTGCTGAGGGAATTTAAAGTTATTCATTTTAAGTTAACCTTATCATGAGCACCTATGATGTAGACATTATAAGAGCATCTCAAATTTCAAGTTATTCTATTCATGAGAGGTGTTGTGTGCAATAGGTATCTTGGAACTCCCAGTGAAGATGTATGACTAGGAGTGGCTAAGTTGAGAGACTAGCATGCCTATCCTCAATGGAAGCATCAATATTTATGCCTTTTTGTTCTCGATTTTTAACCAAATGGTGTGGATTTGTTGTCTGTAAGTGTCTTCCATCTATTTTCATTTCATTTCTATTTTAGATGCTCTTTCTTTTTCTTCTTTCACTTTGCATATTTGTAAGTAAACTACTAAAAATTGATTTGTCTCTCCTTGCAGAAAATTCTGATTTATGAGACATCGAAGAGAATCTCAGCCAAAAAAGTAATGCAACATCCTTATTTTTATGATCTTAACAAATCTCAATTCTGATTTGAAGCCATTATAAAAGAGCATGTGAAGATTAGTGAGGGAATCTAAAGTTATTCATTTAAATTTAACCTCATCATAAGCACCTATTATGTAGACATTATAAAAGAATCTCAAATGTATGAGTGACATTGTAAAGGATTTGTGGGAACAGAGTACCTAAGGCATTGTGCCTATGGTGCAAGGCACCTGGGCCTTCATTTTGTAAAAGGGGTTTAATATGTAGTGTATTTATGTTTAAGGTAATTTTTTTGTTTTGAAATAAGGTATTTAAGACCATGTTGCAATTTTTTGGGTCATTTTTGGTTAGGAGGGGTCATTTTGAGTCAATTTGGTAAATTTGCAAAAATTGTAAAAAAGTTGCATAGCAACTTTTGCATTTTTGATGTACAAAATGGAAGTTGAATAGTTAGGATGTTAAAAGTTAGTTGTAGTAAGTTGGATATGATTGGAAAAGGTTAAATATGATTTTTAATGGTTGAAACATGGGTTGGATGTACATTTGGAGGATTGAATAACAAAGATTCACTATTTTCTACATTTTCCTACATTGAATTTTTCTGCTATAGCAACTTGTACATTTTGGTACAGCCTGGAAGTGATCATTTGTGCATTGGAATTGATGGAGGAGTGAATTAAATTTCATTTTTATCTTTTTTCATTTGATTTTATTAGGATTTGAGTGAGTTATAGTGTTTTTCCTAAAAATGAGTTAGAAACTATGGTTTTGAGGGTTTGAGAGCAAAAATAATGATTTGTGACCCATTCCACCAATGAAAATACTTAATAATTGGTGGAATTGGTGTAGGTGGTTGTATTTTATTTTTTTCAAGTTGGAAAGAGCAGGGATGAGGATTTAGGAAAATTTGGTTGATGCCCTAGTTGGTTTATTTCAAGTTTTTAAGCAAAAGTGATGCATAGAAGTAGGGTTTTGTAGAAGAGTTGATTGAAGACCATTCTAGGGGATGGGGATTGCATGTGAAAACCTAGTTTGACATTTCTAAGGTTTTGGAATGGATATTTGAGGTTTGGAGTGTGTAAAACCAATAAGTGCCTTATTGAGGGAGCCTAATTAGGACTATTTCAAGGTGTAGCAGCAATTTTTTGACCCGTGATGCTTAAGAACTCTTCATATGAGCCCACATGATTATGTTGGGCCCCTCTATAATAACCTCTCTTAGTTTTTGTTATCTCAGAGTTATTTTCCCGTTGTGTTCTATTTTCACTTGATGGAAAAAGTGTCAAATGCAAGCAGTGTAAAGTTGCAAAGTGGTGCAACTTTCGTTCTGCAACTTGTGTGATCAAACAAACTATTTCAACACATTTGGATGGGTATATTTATACTATGAATGGTCTTATTTCACACCAAAACATGTAGAATTTCTCCAAACTACGTTTAGCCGGCTCGATCCCTTAAGGGTCAAAAGTGCAAAAGGGCAACAATATTTGACAGGCTATTACTTGGAAACTGTGGCACTTACGAAATATTTTTCTAAGCCTGTGGGATCATGTTGGCCCCTTTCTACAATAATATCTCTTAGTTTTTGTTATCTCGAAGTGGTTTTCTCATTGTGTCCAGTTTTCACTTGACAGGAAAAGTGTCAAATGCAAGCAGTGCAAAGTGGTGCAACTTTCGTTCTACAACTAATGTGACCAAACAGACTGTTCCAAAACATCTAGATGAGTGGGTTTATGCTAGGAATGGTCCTCTTTCATATCCAAACATGCAGAATCACTCCAGGCTACATTCAACCGACAAAATCCCTCCAAAGTGCAAACTTGTTGCAATCTTTGACAGGCTATTACTCAGACACCATGACGCTTAGAAACTTATCATTTGAGCTTATGAAATTGAATTGGTCCCCTCTATATTAACCTCTCTCTTTTTTTCTATCTTGGAGGCATTTTCTCATGGTGGTGAATTTTCACTTGGGAAAAAAGTTGACAAATGCAAGTAGTTGAAAGTTGCAAAGTGGTGCAACTTTCATTCTACAACTTGTGTGACCAAATGAACTGTTCCAATGCATTTGGGTGGGTATGTTTACACTAGTAATGGTCATCTTTTTTCCCCAGACACACTTTATAGCTCTGAGCTACACTCAACCGGTAGAATCCCTTTAGAGTCCAAAGTGAAAAATGGCTGCAAACTTCAACATGTTGTTACTCGGATACCGTGATGCTTAGAAAATTCTTGTCTGATCCTATGGGATAAAATCTCTCATTTTTCACTATCTTTGAAAGGATTTTCCCGTGGTGGAAAATTTTCACTTGGAAAAAAATTGTCAAATGCAAGTAGTTGAAAGTTACAAAGTGGTGCAACTTTTGTTCTGCAACTCATATGACCAAACAGACTGTTCCAACATGTCCGAATAGGTATGTTTACGCTAGGAATGGTCCTCTTTTACACCCAAACAAACAGAATCACTTCGAGCTATGTTCAATCGGATTGATCCCTTAAGAGTCCAAAGTGCAAAATGGTTGCAAACTTCAGCATTTTGTTACTTCGATACCGTGATGCTTAGAAACTTCACATCTAAGCCTATGGGATCGTTTTGGGCCCCTCTACAATAAATTCTCTCAGTTTATGCTATCTTGGAGATATTTTCCCATGGTGGAAAATTTTCACTTGGGGAAAAAGTTTTCAAATGCAAGTAGTTGAAAGTTGTAAAGTGGTGAAACTTTCGTTCTGCAACTCGTGTGACCAAATGAACTATTCCAATGTTTCTGGGTGGGTACGTTTACACTAGGAATGGTTCTCTTTCGCACCCAAATATCAATTGCTTTGAGCTACATTCACCTGTGAGAATCCCTTAAGAGTCCAAAGTGTAAATGGTTGCAATCTTCTCGATGGGATAGTACGACAACATGATGCTTTTAGAAACTTCTTGTTTGATCCCATGGGATTGCATTAAATTTCTACAATAATCTCTCCTATATTTTTTCTATCTTAGAGGCATTTTCTTTGTGGTGTGGAAAATTTCACTTTGGAAAAAGTTATCAAATGCAAGTAGTTAAAAGTTGCAAAAGTGGAGCAATTTTGTTCTCGCAGAACTCGTAAGGATCTATCAGGGACCATTCCAATGCGCCCCATCAGTATCTTTATGCTAGGCATGGTCCCTTTTTACACCCAAACACGCGAAATCGCTTCGAGCCATGTTCAACCAGATCGATTCCTTAAGGGTCCAAAGTGCAAAATGGCTGCAAACTTCAGCATGTTGTTACTCAAATATCGTGATACTCAGAAACTTCTCATCTAAGCTCATAGGATAATGCGTTGCACCCCACTACAATAACCTTATCCGTTTTCACTATCTCGAGGATTTTCATGGTGGAAAACTTTTCACTTGGGGAAAAAGTTTTCAAATGTAAGTAGTTGAAAGTTGCAAAGTGGTAAAAATTTTATTCTGCAACTCATGTGACCAAAAAAATATTCCAAAACATCCAGGTCGGTACGTTCAAACTAGGCATGGTCCTCTTTCACATCTAAACATGATGAATTTCCCCTCTAAGCTACATTTAATTCCAGAGAATCCTTTTAAGAGTCCAAAGTGCAAAATGACCTAACGGATGGGTTGTTAATTTAACATTGTGGATGCTTAGAAACTTCTTCTTGAGTCATGGGATCATGTTACCCATTTATAAGAACCTCTCCTTTTTCTATCTCAGAGGTGTTTCTTGTGGTGGTGAATTTCACTTTGGAAAAAGTTGTCAAATGTGGCAGCTGAAAGTCGCGCGGTACAACTTTCATCTCTATAACCTCGCGGTGACCAAATGAATTGTTCCAACATTTGGATTATTTCTTTTACACTAGGAATGGTCCTATTTTCACTCAAACACGCGGAATCACTCCGGAAGCCACGCCTAACCGCTTGATCCCCTATGGGTCCGAATTGCAAAGGGAAACAATTCGACATGCTATTACTCAAAAATTGTGATGCTTACAAACCTTTTGTTTGAGCCTATGAGATTGCATTGGGCCCATATACAATAACCTCTCTTGATTTTTTTTTTTTTATCTCAAAGTCATTTTCCCATGGTGTCTACTTTTAACTTGATGGAAAAAGTGTCAAATGCAGCGCTGTAAAGTTGGTAAAGTGGTGCAACTTTCATTTTGCAACTCATGCGACCTTAAAAACTATTCCAACGATCCTAATAGGTATGTTTACACTGTGGTATGGTGATCTTTCACACTCAAACACGCTAATTTCTCCGAGCTACATTCAATCGGACTTGATCCCTTATGATGGCATGCAAAACAATCAAAAAGAGAAACATTCACATGACAGTTGAGAAGTTCTGAGTTTTCCACACCAAAAACATATGATCATCCTCAAGTTTAGCAAGTGCAAGATGTTTTTTAATTATCCTCCTTTCCCTTACAACAATATACAACCAATTGTAAATGCGTATAAGGGTGGTGTTAGAACACAATGATCTACTGAGAGGGGGGTGAATTAGTAGATATGAAAACTTTTAGCTCTTAAAGCCTTCTAACATATTCAACCTTATATTTAAATGTGCAGATTGAAATGATAAAAGATATAATAACCACAAGCACAAGTGAGATCAACACATAACACAATATGTACATGGAAAACCTAGGATGGGAAAAACCACGGTGATAAATGCTGCTAGGATCTACTGTCCTAATCCAGCCTCACAAGCATCAAAGTTCAGTTACAGTGTTTAGGGCTACAACCTAAGGAAACAACAACTCCCTGTTTAGAAGCTACAACTTCAAGGATGCTAATACACTCTATTCTTAGCTACAACTTAGTGAAAATGGAGGCTACAACCTCTTAAAAAATATTTTCAATCAATTATGCATGACCTTGTTCTGCTCAATCTATGATGCATTGATTTAGCTCCTCATTTCTCTCTATGTGTTTACTCTCACACTACTGTAATTAGATTCTTGTATTTTAATGTTTCATCTGCTCTGTTATAGTTCTTTCTCACTTCTCTTTCTACCTCTCAACACACACATACTCTGCACACAATTTTACCTCATTCCTTATAATATTTCATACGAGTCAGAACCCTAGTTAGCATTTTTCACTTGCAACCATCTTCAGTGAATGTCAAAGCATTGAGCTTCCCACATACTGTCTATCCATTAATGATGCCATCTAATTAGATTTTCCATATCTCATATCAGGTTGCACACCAAACATCGAGCTACACACCAATCAAATCTCATTATCAAGAATTTATCAAATATAGTTCTCTTTTCAACCCCCAAGGAAAATACGCATTTAATTTCCTCTTTTGTTCATTTGATCAAATTTTATTTTAATCAAGCATTTCACCTTTTAGCACTATCTTCATTAAATGTTCACATGTTGGTTAGATAGGTGATCTGATTCTATTCACATGTCGACCACCAACTTCAAACCCCTATTCACACCGACCAGATCATCAAGAGCAAACACTGTCCAATGATCATCTTGCAGACTCATAAAAAAGTAGAAGCACAATCAGGAAACATCTACAAGCTCATTACAATCTCAGTACGAGCTTAGACAACATTCTAAAGAATTTATCAAACTAGAGCACTCTAAACAACACTGCCATAAAGAGGAAATCACTTCCAGACCATCAAATCAAGAACCATTTGTGTTAAGGGAACATAATACTATTATAAACCTAATTTCAAAACTGGATATCAAAAGATGTAAATGCAAATAAATGTGGAATAAAAAACATTCTCTCTGTCACTATCGACTGTATAGATAAAGCGGTTTTCACTCTGGCGAACATAACTTACTCAACTCTTAATACTGGACTCTGCAACTTGGAACATACCAACTTCAAACATGCCTCTAAACAAATTCCAATCCATAGACAAAGATATTCAATATGCAAGAAATGCAGAGTAAACTACTGAGTCATTCTTATCAGAGGCTCAAACAATTCTTCATACCAGAGCATATTTTGAACAGGTGCAAACACTTGTGTCCTTCAACTGCAAAAACTTATATTGTGTTGACATCAATGACAACACCAGTTAGACACATATTTGCAACAATCTCCCCCTTTGTAATTGATGGCAACACATGATGTGAAAAACCATCAAAGACAACATCTGTTCCATTCTAGAAACTCCTTTATCTCTTTCACATGACTTGCTCTCCCCCTTTCCTGCACTTAGTCCCCCGCTAAGTTTTTTGAGTTTTTCACATGATGTCTCTCCCCCTTTGACATCAGTGAGAAGGGGAACATATTTGTACTCTGCTATGTTGAACAAACTGAAGGGGCACTTGTTGCCCTAGATCCGAAACCAATCCTAGTAAGATCTAGATATTCCCCTAAGGGATAGCCACCATTGCTTGAATCAAGTCAACAATCGAGGTCAAAGGAATGAGCAATGAAACTGCCCCTAGATACATTCTCTATCACTAGAGTTTAGTGATATGAGGTGGGAGAAACCACTCCCAGCTTCTGCCTCAAGTATTCAAACTGTTATGTGGGAAGAGGCTTTGTAAATATATCAACCACTTGTTCCTTGGTTGGAACAAACTCCATGCTAACTTCTGTTGATGGTGTTTTTTGCACAACAACTCAAACAAAATATTGAAATCCTATCTCTCTTGAAAGGTAAATCTCTATCGGCAAGCCTCAAGAGATAACCCCAAGGTCTCTAATGTTAGGTCTTGACATTGCAAAAAAAACTTAGTGATAAATGTAAAAATGCTGGTAATCACAAAGGGCCTTACAAAACAACTACTAGAAGTTCCAAAATCATCAAATTTTATAATATTTTGATACTTTTAATCCTAAAACTATCCCATATTTTGAAAGAAATAATAAAAGATAAAAGGGTTTTAGAGATATTTTCTAGAAAGTAAACTAAACCTAAGACTAACAATGCAGATGAATCAACACTTGAAGTGGACCAATCATTCAAAATTAAATTCTGTTAAACCAGGATTAAACCTGCAGTATCACAAAAATACTAAAATCATCTAAGGAATGAAAAGATTTTAAAATCATAAGCATTCATACAAATCAACCTTATCTAATGATTGAAATGAATAAACACCTACAATCAAACTTATCACATAAAATCAAGGTCCAGACTAACTTTACACATCAGCTTACAATCAACAAGCTACTAAAAGTATGGACCAAAGATCACTCAAACACTTCAAATATTAAACCATAAACACCATTGGATCATATCTAACTTTAAAATATAACATGCAACTGATAACTTTAAAGAAATTTTAAAGATATGGAATAACTAGAACCATGTGTTGGTGATTTTTCTAGCAGAACCGAGCAATCCTCTAAGAAGTAGCCAACTCCTATGATGAAGAACTGCTAGGTTAGTGGCCAACACACCGAGTTTAGGACTTTAAGGTCTGTACTGCTTCACTTTAGCATTTGTGAAACCTAGGAGGGTAATCCCAATTGCGTTTTTCGTGCAATATAATCAACTAGTAACACATTTATACACATTAACTCCTATTTATGGTAGATAAAATCAATTTCATTGAAGATTTGGCAAATTTTCAAGTGAAGGATTAACTATCTGCTAGGAATTGGGGTTAATTCCACTTCTACCACCCTTGGAAATATTTTTTAATTGAGTATTATCTTCTCATAAGTCACTATTTGTTCATCTTATGCAAGATTTTCTAAAAAAATGACCAATGTCTCATCAATTGGAGCAATGAAGTCAAGTATACAAGAGGATCAGTAATTTAAAAATTACTCACTTAAGGAAGAAACAAACTATTTTCGTATTGCTTTGCATTTATGAAAACCCACTGTGTAAGAAACATTTACTTCTTAGAAATCCTAAGCCATTCCTTAAAAAGTTTATAACCCTATTCAAGCATTTTAATTAATTCCTTGAATTAAAGCTAAAAATAGAGTAATAAATTCAAATGAAATATTTGAAGACAAATGATAACACCATTAGTATTTTTCATTCATAACTTCATAATGAACATACATACAAGAGTATCGATTTCTTGAATGATATTTGTTTCAATATCAGTAATTTCTATAAAACTCTTTAAGATCATTACATACATGAATTCTTATCCAAGAAAAACTACTGGCCTACTTTAGTATTCTATTCTAAGTGCCTTTTCTGAAATTAGCTTTTACCTAGAACCCTATTTAAGACTTTAGAATCTGACCTGTGTAATAAGCCCTGAAATCCCTTTTATAGAATAAGGGAGCAACAAGCATCAGGCTTAATTACACTTACATTTCATTTCATTTGCACTAGAATTCAAAATATTTTGAGTTTGTTACATGTAATCATCTAAGGAAAATGGGAGAGTAAAATACCACATGCCACATTCCTTGTATGAAGAGACTCCAGCTTCTCAAAAATCAGAGTTTGTTGTAACTGTGTTGAATCCTCATCCTTGTTGACCAAAGAAGATTCTCCAATAATAGCTCTAGCAAAAACTTGTATATTTTCCAGAAACAACATATGCACCACCAGGGTTAACTAGTCTGGCACTTCTCCTACATACCAACCCAAAAATATTTCACCTTAGCACTAGAAACAAGAAATCACATGAGTGTTGAGTAGGACAATCCTAACTAAAAGGGCATGGTTTCATTAAAAAAAAAAGGGTGCAATCATCACTTCATCAACCTTAGAGGATACTCACCTACGTTTTGCTCATGGTGGGATTGGAGAAACTGTCACCACCTCCTTGTCAGAATTTTTTGATAGTACTAGGGAGAGGGGGTAATAATCACCCTCTAGATTAGTGTCACCCTCACCGTCTAAAGGGTTATTAGAAAAATCACATGGAGAATTGCACTCCTTCAGATAGGCCTTATAGTGCTCACTCTCTCTCCTTTTCTTCTTTTTATATTTCACCATCCTCTTCTCTTTGCATTTGACTAATTCTTTTGAAACTATCTACTCTCGTGGATGGTAATTTTCCTTGGTACTATACTTATTGAATTTACCGAATCCTATTCTTCCTTTTGGAATATCAGGAGCTCCATGTATTCCACTTTTATTCTCGAGATATTCCTCAGACTCAAATAAATTCAGCTTCTCAGACTCTGAGATCATCATGGCAGACCTACTTTCCTAGAACAAGAATGTCTACACATTCCTCAGGAGAATTCAACTCCCACACAATTATTTATTAGCTCTCGACCCTCATTCATTGTAAAATGAATTATGACAAGGAAGATCAATCAAGTAATCTGCATTAAATACATAGCTTGAATAATGTAGAATCAATGATTCAAAATCTCTTCACGTGAGTGAGTTTGATAAATTATAGCTTGGTGTTGAATCTGAGCCATTGATTTTAAAGCATTTAAAACTTAATCCATGGTGATATGAGCCTTGATTTTTTATGTCCTTAGAAGCTTTCTCATAGAAAAAAATGATGCCAGATTAAGTGTTGTGATCTGTCAATCAACATGTATCGCCAACCTAATCCATGCATTCATTAATATCGACAAAGTACACAAGATTAGTTCTTCTTGAAGAGAAAATTTCCTTATATGTTTCATCACTTCATCGTTGATCCTTCCCAAATTTTTAGGTTACAATTAGTGACGAAGTTATTCATGCAATGATCTTCAGTCCACTGGATAATCTTTCTTTGAAAACTTTATCAATGGCTCTCCAATCCTCTCGCTACTTTTCTTTTTGCTTTATGCGGAATCCCCAGGATCTTTCCACGTTTCCCTTTCCATGTAGTAACCATCGCTTGTTGCCAGTTTACTTTATCATTTCCCCACTCTATCAGTGATGTAAACATCTCAACGATAATCTTTAGCCCTTGGTTTAGTGGCCTGACCTTTGGTCACATTCATCCCTCTGTTGCGCATCGCTAATTCAAACCTTGCATCGAAGCTTTTATCTGCGACATGAAATGTTGTGATAGCACCATATTTGGACACATACAACCTGCATAAAATAAATGGCACAAAATATATCGCTCATAGGATCATATCATATTAGCAAAAGAGAAACCCTTTAGAGGACATCCATCGTTTATTGCTAATTCACAACTCAAGTTCTAAAAAAAATCCACAATGAGTGATGAAATTATAACATAAGACCTTTGTTCATCACTAATTCTCCTCATAAATTTTGCAAGAAATTAGTGATGAGATAGTTCACAACATTTATAAGATGCATTGTGTATCGCTAATGTAAGACTCTACAATTAAAACATATCCATGATCAAAAAATATAGTGGAAATCACATCACATCACCCATCACTATTCCAAATTCATCTTTTTATGGCCATCTGTGATTAGCGATATGAATATAAAGATAGAAGCATCACTCATTGGCATTAAAAAAATGAAAGCTTAAAAGCTATTAGCGATGAGTGATGTTAAAAGAAAACATCATTCCATCACTCGTCGCCAATCCAAGGTGTGAACCTATGAATAAATTAGCAATGAGCGATGAGTTGTGAGGGCCAACATGACTCAAGTGGAAATTTTTAGCACGTGTGCATTAGTTTTTCTAAAAGGGAAACCTCTCTAGGAAAACACGAGAATGATAGGCTCAAGAAGTTCAAAATGATGAAATATATAAGATGTAGAGATCCAAAAGATCCCTTACTGAATCCTTATAAAATATAAGGCTCAGACCTAGGCTTAGAGGGACCAATTACTAGATGAATGATAGGAAATTTAGAAAGAATGACTAGAAACAGGTAAGAAGGAGTTGATGACAAAAAAGAACCCTGTGAGTATTCATAGAAACTTAAACCCTCAAAATAACAACCCTATACCAAATGCAATAAGGGTTTAAGATGGAACGAGAAATTTTTTTTTAAGGGGTTCCATCAGTGGCTCTGACTAAGGACACATGCCTCTTGTAGGCATGGTGAGATCTCAAAATTTTAGGTGAAGCAGACCAGGCACAAGAACAAAAAAAGAAACAACATATGTACAAAACTTACATAGGTCAAAAAGACCTGAAAATGGGGGCCCAATCTCCACCGCACAAAATGTGAAGATTTCCTAGAGATGCAAACTGTATTATGCATCCTTCAGTTCAACTAGGTTTTATTCTCCTGATTGGTGGCTCTTGGCCACCAAAATGCTGAGTAAGTTCCAACCTCTGTAAAAAAACTAACCTCTTAAAATAATTGATGTCTTTCCATCCATATCTGGCCTTGTTGTACCTTTGTAGTAAGAGCAATTTCAATCCTACTAGAACAAATGTTAAGCCTCTTTTTAAAAACTGAGAGTCTGTTTGATTATAATCCTTGTTATCAACATTTCTCACAACCTTTCTGAGCATAACATTGCCAGTGTAACCTCCATCATTATGTATTGTTGAGTTAGGCATAAACTGCAAATTTTCATCATCACATGATGCATATGTGTTATGTTCATCATATGAAACATGTTCATATTGAAAATAACATTTCTTGTTATGTAACACATTATCATGCTTCACAAAATTACCTTCCAGCTGAACTGGGAATTGAAAGTGTTCATACTCTTTTAAGCAACTGGAATCATGTTACTCAACCTCATCTGCAACATCTGTATCAAATGTAAAATAGTCATAGGTAATGTATTCAAGAATCTCATCAAGGTATTGCTCTGTTTGCTTAGGACCACACTCTAACTCTGTTTCAGATGCATTATCAAAATCCTCAACAAAGAGTGGATTATCCCTGCACCAATAAGGATCATCATTTTTCATTTCTAGTGGAGATGGAAACTCATCAAATAAGGGGTTTTCCCTTACATCCATTGATGTCATAAAAGCCTTAGCCTCTTCAACATGAAGGTCTAATTCCTTTAAGTCATTACTGCACCCAAAATCACTGTAATCACTAGAAGAATATATAGATTCCTTTTCAAATGCACTTACATCATTATTAGCACATTTCTCATTTGCAGTAAATGATTCCATCTCTACTTCATGAGAACAATCATAATTAATAGAAAATTCTCCATACCCTATGCCATCATTATTACTATAGCAAGAAGACTCCTCAATTTTGCAATTATGTTCAGATTTATCAAACTGAATGCTCAGTCTCATTTCATCCATAGGAACATAAGTAATGGATTTTTCAAAAAAATTTAAACCATACCTCTCATTTTCTTCATTGAGGTATACATTTTCAACCTTTGCTTTGCTATCTTCTTTTTCATGTGATATCTCACTACTTGACTCATATAGAGCAAAAAAAATATTATCATTGCAATTTAAAAACATGATGGTTTCTTGATGATGTGTTTGGGGCTTTATGAGATTATTATTACAGAATGTTGCACAAGCTGAAACTATAGGGGTGCAAATGTTCTTACATTCATTTTTGACTTCTGGTTTACACTATTCATCAACATTTGGCTTTCTATGGTAGTAAACACTTGCATTCAAATGATTCGTTTGCATTCCATATTTCAAGTTATTTTTAATGTTCATGGCTATCCCATAGTCCTGATGTAAGGTTTTGGGATCTTTATCTCTCAGTAGATAGCTCATATTTTTATCAAAAGCTCCCAAATAAACAACCAAACATACTACATCACTTAGATCCCAAACATCAAGAATGTATCTTAATGTTTTAGAAAATATTTGGTTAAATGTTGGGACTAGCTCATCATCGTCTTTCTCAATATTCATAAATTTATTGAGCAAATAACCAACACTCATCCTTTCACCGAACTATTCTATAAACACTTCTTTGAACTCATTCCAAGAATAGATAGAGCATATTGGTAAATCAGAGAACCAATCTCTTGCGTCTCCTTTTAGAGATTGAACAAACAACCACATGATACCATCCTCATGATCTATTTCATAATCATCCATTAAATTGATGAATTGTTGCAAATGCGTACTTGTTGATTCACACTTTGTACCACTAAAATTTTGTAAGTATTCCCTAATGCTAGATGGAATAACATTAGGGTAACCATAAATGCCATCAAAATTTATAGCCATGTACCTTTTAATGCTAAAGCTTCTTTTACTACACAACATGGGTTGCACACTAGGATGCACAGGTTGATGATACATTTTATTACAACTCTATAAACCTTCTTATACTATGCAATTACATCAGGCAACTCAAACTTCTTTTGCAACATAATCTTAAGCTTTTACAATACAAATTTCTATCTCATCTTGCTTAAGATTCTCTAAAAAGCATTACATACATTACTTCATAATCAGGTAATACAGAAGTATGAAAAACTATCACTACTATTCCCTTCCTTAGTGCTTATTCTCACTCAATAGGGAATTAAATTTTTCAATTATTAGAAATATGGTTTTCACATACAAATTTTTCTTTCTTTGAAAACCAAAAACTGAGAAATACTTGGATATGTGTAGTTGCAAGCTCTTCCTCCTAACTGGAAGCATGTGCAATATTTGAAATGTTCTTTACATTTTCATCAGGTTCATAACAGAGTCACCACCTCTTTTTAGAGGACTGAACTTCAAGTAGTATGAAGATCTTTCAAAGATGAATGTCCTTCTGGGTCTTCTCCCACAACAGAGTCACACCTACATCCTTTGAAACTTGCTCAACAAAAACATTTCCAGGTTTTGAAATTACTCAGTAACTGAACTAGATGTTTAGATTCACCAAATTCTTGACTCTGATAGTCTACAACTGGAGGTTCAAAGTCTTCCTAGTAGAGTTGCTATTTTGTTGGTTCCCAAATAAACAAAATGCTAGGATCTAAAAGATAGCCAAAATTTATGCTCAACCCTAAGACTGGACTTGGAAAACTTAACATGAAATAAGAAATTTCCCCTTCAGTTCAGGCTTTGTAGGACCTAGGTAGGTAGACCTTGGTAATAATCTTGGATATCTATACATTTCAGTAGAGTATTATATTTAAGCAGATTGCTCTCAACATATTTAATCAAAATACAAATGATTCAAATCTAGAACTGACTTAATTTTGATTCCATATCACCTACTCATCCCTGAGAGCAAATGTAATGTAAAACCTACACCTAACAACAAGAGGGTATAGAAGGACTTTGATAATTTTATTTGTTTCTAGAAAAACATCAAGCCTTAAATAGACTAGTGCCTGATCTTGAGTCATAGAGTCAAACATGAAACCATAGTAGAAATAATATGAACAAATGGAACTCAATCAGTGCATTTCAAGATGTTAATGCCTTACATTAACAAATTTACTAATCTTTTCATTCAAACTCTTCTTACAAATCCAATTTGTGCACCCAAAACCACAAACATTTACTCAAAGCTTTTAATTCTTACCTTGGAAGAAACCCATAAATAAACATTACTATCGCATAAAACACTGTGAAGAAAACTTTCAAATACCCTTGATATTCTAAAATTTGTACGCACTTGAATACAAAACTTGAGATTATAATTTTTTGAACAGAGAGATTTAACTCTTTCCTTGAAAGAGACCAGTGAGCAAACAATACATTTATAGAAGACCTGTAAAGATGAATCAAAACCTCCTTACGGTATTCAATTCATATAACCAAAAGTGTACAAAACTGAAGACAATCTTATGTCAATAGCATTGTAATTCCAAACACTAATTCACCTATTCATAAAACCAAACTACTGTATAAACATTTCTAATTTGCAACTTAACACTCAACACTACCCTATTTACAAGCTTGGAAAAATAATTTTTTTGAGTCTCTACAAAAGAGAAAGGAGGAGAATAAATAGAAGAAGTAAGAGCTCTAGATTTAATCTGCTTTTTCCACATGTCTTCTTCAAACCTGATTTTCTTCTTCCATCTATCCTTCCTCTCTCCTCTCTCTGCAACTGAAAAAATACTTCCCTTGATCTACATGTTTCCCCTTTTGCTCTAACTAAAAAATATTCCCATCATATCCATATTCTTGCGCACGCATCCACCCTAGAATTTATGCTAATTGTCACCACAACATCTAAAAAAAAATCTATCCATTTGTTCCTTGACGAGGGTCAATGGTTAATTTTGTGGCTCCTTTGTTGATACTGGAATGAAGATTTTCTTTCATGCATGTCACGACAATGCAACTATGCCATCTGAAAAAAACCTTATATGCTTTGATAGTTTCAAAAGCCCCTTTTTCAAATTTTTTTTCTGCTTGACTTGCAATCATTGTAACCAAGAAACCATGTTTCTACTAGGAATTTCAAGGAGTTCACATGCCGTGTCAATGCTTCCACATTTTGCTGAAAATGAATACACTATTCTAGGCCCCCATTTTGCATTGAGAAAGGCTAAGGGCTTTGGTTTTACGCTTGCCAGTAGCATTCACTAAAATTCCTCTGTCATACATGCTTTGATGGATGTCTATAACCTATTCCAAAGCTCCCATGTATTGGCATAGACATGGGGTATGCTGGGAGGATATTGGCAGAGGGTTGTAAAATTTGGTATTATAATATCGCCATTTGATTTCTCCTTTTAATTAAAGATTCTAAAGCCATTTCATAAAATTTGCAGTGCATATCATTACAACTCCCTCATTGACATAGGTAAGGGAGGCGCCAAAAAATGTGGAAGATGAATTTACACCTACCATTGCATTGATTTATAGTTTCAAAATCCTTTCAACAAATCCCCTTTGTTTCCAAACCACCACTTATCGCACCATCACAAATACAATGCAAAGAAAGAAACATCAACCAATGATAGGCGATAGGGAGGAATCGAATATTGTGCATCACCAATGAAAAGAGGAGAGAAAAAAATGAATCAGCGACGTATGATATACGTTACACCATCACTAAATCTATGCAAGCAAAGCCTAAGCCATTTAAACATTATAATATAGGGACATTTTTCAATTTCAACCATGGTGTAAACAGAGTAATTTCATTGTGGGCATAAAAAACACTTAAAATATGATTCTAAGAGTGTGAAACCAAGGAGGTTTACTCACTTATGATACATAAGTGTGACCACCAAGTAACAACTCATGACCATTAGCATATCTCAACTTATCATTTACCAAAGTAGGCCACTTAAGAAATTTTCAGTTGTATCTCTGAGTGCTGCAACTGATTTCCATTCATAGTCACTTCAAATTTTTTCCAAATTTGAAGGTGCCAACACCATGCAAAGTGGAAAAGCACAAGAAAGAACACCAAATAAAAATGTCTTTACTTATATTGAATCACCCGAATCAGCAACAATTCAGTATTCTCAATGATTTGACACTTTCTCTTAGAAAATGCTAACTTCTATCTCAAGTATAGCTATTGCAACAATGTCTAACCCCTTAGAATGAAGCTAGAGCCTCAATTTATATGAAAAAATACCAAGGGAAACCCAAAATTAGGGGCCACAAAGCAAAGTCAGCCATGAATTCGAATTTTACAATTTTTAGTTGGGCATGCAACGCTGCCTTAGAGAATTTTTGAATAAAGACAAAATTACATCCAAAATTCGTCAGTGGGGCCCCCATGCCACTTTAAAACCTTATGAAATGCTCTATTCTTGGTTTGTAATTGAAATTCACCACTTCCTGCATGATTGGTCACATGAATCCTACATGGCAATGACCTGGATATCTTCTCCTTCCTTGTCATCTTTTGATTTATTGGTTAATTCTTTTACTTTTTCCAATATTTCCTTCACACCTATTGGGTCTGGGAATGGAATAAATTTAATTTTTTATTTTATGACCTTTAAATTCTTCCAAATACTGTGGCATCACCTTATACCATTCAATTTGCAATTCATGATATTTACTAGCTTGGAAATATAAATGGTTGCATCTTCCAGGTGGTCTTTTACTATTGAAGCACTATCAGAAGGGGCATAAATTTAATGCCACCAAGCCTATAATCTATCAATGTTGATGTTCTTCTACAGAAATTTCTTTCTCCTAGTCATTATCTCTAGAAAAGTAACACAACTGTTGTATATCTCTTTCATCTTTCCCTGCAATTTCATTCTCTTCTTCAAAACTTTAGCGAGGAGTTCTTTCCTGTAATTCCAAACTTCAATCCACTCCTTCACCTTTCCAATTTCATCTAGAGAGAAGAAATTTAACTTGGCCAATTGGTCCTTAGGTATTTGTAGAATTTTTATTAATTCTTCAGTAGTAGATTCATCAGCCTTCTTGTAGTTTGTAGCAAATTGTGAAGTATGCTCAAGGAAATCAGAAGCATTGGTGTGAATTTTGAGATTTTTTTCAATTGCTTCATTTCCTCTTTAACTAACATCTTGAAGCCACCCTTGAGTATTATGAATAGAGTATTTCAATATCTCAATTTCAGAAATTGCCTCCTTAGGCAACAATCCCTCTAGAATTATACTTTCACTTCTAACAGTCTGCAATGGCTTTATCAAATGCTAAAAATACCTATAGAAATCAGTTAGATGCCTCTTCAACTTCTCTTTTTCCTCTGTTTCTCTATCCAATCTTCTCAAAATTTCATGAGAAGACTCTTGAAACTCTTCCTTTTCTCGTTCTCTAGTGGCTGGCCCTAAATTTATAGTTTGCACCTTGTAATCCGATGGCCTAACCTCATCCTTGAACTTATCAGTTGTAGGCATTGCTATATTGGAAACTTTGTTATCAAATTCATCTCATGTAATCCTTGAAACCGTTCATGCTCTTTTCATTTAATTAGGTTTCCCCCATTGTTCAAACAATTTATCCCAACTTGGGGTCTCTTGCACAATTATTGGTTTCTTACTTATCCTTTTCCCAAGCCATTCTAGAACAACAGGTTGTTTTGCATTCACCTCCAAAGAAGGAGCCTATTGTTTACCCTTATCTTGTTGTGGACTATCAACTATCTCTTCCACATTCTTCTCTATTTAAAGCTGATCTTCTTTCTCAATAATCACTTCTCTCTCTCAGGATTTAGTTCGTTTCTCTTGAATGACCTCTGATTCTATATTTCTTCCATGTGCACCAAGGTGAGGTCGTCCCAATTATTTCATCATAGATTTGCTTCCATTCTTCATTGATAGGAGTAGAAAATTCACCATCCTCTAATTCATGCTGCTCAGGCTCATTAGATATATTACCCTCTTCCTAGATAACCTCTTATGATGTTTGTATAGTTTGAGGAGGATAATCAATCCCTTTATTCACTTCTTCTTCTTGATTGTCAGTGGTAGGTACTTCTTCATCTTGCACCTTCTCCTCTACTACTTTTACTTCCTTTTCCATAGATTCCTTATGCTTGGGAGGACTTTTGCTTACATATACATGGGGCTCTTCCCGAAAATTGTATATCTCCACAAACTTAGCTAAGGAAGGAGCATCAGTTTTTGCATTACCCTTTTTTAACCTTTGTGGCCTTTTGAATTTTTGTGACTAATTTCATTTTCCTCATTGGTTGAGATGTTTTACCTTCCCCACCAGTAGTGTTAACTTGAGGAGTCTTCTTGGTTTTAGGAGATGGTTTCTCTCCTTGTTTTGATTGTGCTTGGCTCATAGTCCTCCTCTTGATTGATACTAGCTTATCACCTTCCTGCTCTTCACCACCATGAGACTTAGTGGTGTCACCCTTTTCATCTTTTTCTCCTTCTTTAGAATGAGACTCCATGTCTCCCATCAAGTTATACATGAACTTGGTGCCATCAGCTTCCAATTCTTTCACCCTTTGCTTCACCCATTTCCTTGAATATCTCTTGACTGGCTCAATTATATGATCAAGATCTGTTATTTCTCCCTCTAAGTAGTTTATTTGTGGAAAAGGTTTGCTCCTGTAGGGTTCATAATCCTGTCGTTGCACTAGGTTCACCTCCTTATCCTCCACTTGATCTGGAACTTCTACTATTTTGTACAACCTTATCATTTTGAAAGGCATCTGAGAGAGCCTTCTTCTGAGAACATCAAATTCATGTCTGCAATTTTCCCAATAGTCTTCAATATGATCTACATGTTGGAATGTCCTATTGGCTTTCTTCACAACTTTACCATATGGATCAAAATTATTCCTATTGGTATGAGAATACAGTTCAAACTGTGCCATCTCCTTATCAGAATACTGAGCACTTTGAATAGAAGGGAATGCCTCCAAAGTTCCCATTCTCAATGGGAGTTCTAATCCCAATCCTTTCTTATTCACTCCCTATTGTAGGATTTCCTCAAATCCTACCATTTGTCTTGTTAGTTCTAGCATTGGCAGTTTGTTGTTAGGATACCTGGGTAATCTGAGTGAAAAAACTGGAGAATCTTGTATCCAGATGTATGTAAACTTTGGAAATTGGATGAACCATTGCCCATATTATTTGATTAAATCCATGGCATTAACAAAAACCATGACATGAAGAGGATCTTGTAGCAACCTAAGAATGTAGATGAAAAGGCATCATTAGCTCTTATGTAGTTGGATGTTTTGTGTTGTAGCTGTGGGTACACATCCTATATTCCATCTTTTCCTATGGTTCGATTGCAGCAGAGAACCTTGTACTTAGTCTTGTGTGCCAACATGTATAGAAGATATGAAGTCAGAGTGAACCTGTTGGTTTCTTGCAAACTTCTCAATTGTGCATCCAGATTGTTGCTTATGATTCTTGCCCAATGATAATGCTTTTTAGCCACAATTTGTGTAATGGGATGGAACATCCAAGTTTGAAAGATGTGAGCTTCTTTCACTCCCATGAGTCTACCAAAAAGAGTTATGATATCATGATATTCTAGCTTGAATCACTTTTGTGCAATTGTTTGGGCAACTTTGAATAGTGTGGCTAAGGTTTCAATATCCATGCATTGTTGATGATTTCAAAAGCTCTATTGGGGTCTTCCTCATAGAAATTGATTGCTTCCCCAATGCTGATTTATTCAATGAGCTTGTGATGAGAGGAAATGTTGAAGACCTCTGCAATGGACTCCTTAGTTAGATTAGCCATGACTCTGCCTTGCAGTCCAATTATAATTCTTGTCCTAGAGTCATAATGCTTTGCACATTCTAAGACCAACTCAGGAAAAAGTTGTGTTGGAGGGAATCCTACTACTTGTGCCAATTAAGTGTGAGTAATGATCAGTGCCAATGGAATGGGGTCCATTCCAAACATCCTTTGTTGAAAATCATTATAATCTACATGACCCACATTTGTATCTGCAATCTTGGACCAGGAAAAAACAATCTTGGTCTTTGGCTATATGCCTTTGAAGTCATACTTCATCCTTTCTTGTCTTCTCCTAACCTCCTCTTGTACCAGAGTAGCTTTTGAATTAGTGGTTTTGTCAGGACTACCCTCAGCCTACATCTATTAGAGAAAGGACCAAAATCACCAAAGTGGAGAAAAATAATACAACCTATTATATCCATTTCATGAAGCACGAACATGATATGATAATTCCATTGAATCAAAATGATAAGCAATTCAACTTCAATGGCCATACAAGACAAGAAATTTACTTCAAAATATTTTATCCCACATCATGTATTCATGCAAAATTCATTCAAATTGATTACCCTTTGATGAAATCATCATACAATCGAACATGCAAACATTGAATCCATCATTATTGATATTTTAGAGAAAAATAGAGCCAAGTCAGGTTATCCGAGATAGCTCATATTCCATGACTGGATTAGAGTATAGGTAATCTGAGCAAGCTCAGTTTTCTAGATTAAGCATTGCTCAATTTATGATAATCGTCAATGTTCATCATGTGGGGTCTCTTCAACTTGATTTAGCATGTAAGCACGTCAATTACTTCAAAATCGTGAAACAAATCATCTTCACCTGAGACTCATAATTTCTCATGCATCAAAATTTACTATTCATGGAGGTCGGGTATTTCAAGGTATCTTTGATTACAAGACCAAATTAAGGCTCAAAAAATCTGAGTAAGCTTGGATTTTCTGAAATGTGTGGTGGGATCAAAATTTGTTAAGTTTTTTCCTTCATAAGTTTAGGTTTTGAGATGTTTGGGGGATTCAGCTAATCTAAGGAGGCTCATATTTTCTAGGCAGATTAGAGCTCAGAAAATTTGAGCTCCCTCAAATTTTTTGAATTCCCTCAATCGTTGAAAATTTCTATGTGTCGAATCCTTATCATGCCAAAAAGATAAATGATAACTCATTTTCCCCCTTTCTTGAGATGGAATGATTGACATCTCATGATAAAATCCATGTTAAACAACTTATTCCTCAATTCCAAACATCATTCATTTTTCCACCAAAATCACATTCAACCAAAACTAGGGTTTCAAATTTGAGTTCCAAAAACAAAGGTGACACCTTAAAATCTCAATATCAAAAAGAGTATAGGGAATGTCTCAAGGTTTATTCAACAAAACAAAGTTCCCAAGCTTTTCAAATTGACACCCACATTCGTATTTCAAATGAATCTCCAAGAATGAAAACCCTAGTCTAGTGAAATAGAGCACAATACAAGAATTGAGATCCAAAACTCGTTATCAAACCCCATAAAAATAACATCAAGCATTACTAAACCCCCAATGTGTGTTGGAGAATATAGTAAATACAAATGACACACTCAAAACAATCACCCCCAAAGCATTCTATTTTCATATACCTTATGAGATTCATTGAAAGCAAGTCAAATTGATACATAGTAAGTTCAAATGACAACAAAGAAAAGAATCCCTAACTTTGAAAGGCACACAAAGAGAGAAAATGAAGTGATAGACCACTAATGGATGCCTTCAAACCCTAGAATGATCGTTTTAGTACAACAAATCCAATGTTGGAGCTCAAGCCAGATGCAAGATGAAGGAAACTTTCTTAATATGAAACTCACACAAATGTAGAATGACAAAATGAACTTTCAAACTGCATTGATTTCCAAATTTGTCACTGAAACACACAAGTGTGAGAAATTAATGCTAAAACATATGCCCCAGGGAAGCTCAAAAATATGATTGGTGGCTGGATTCGGGTAATCCAAGGGACCTCAGATTATCTAGCCAGACTAAGGCTCAGCTAATCCGAGGTAACTTGGAATTACCAAACTTTTCCAGTACTTAGTCAATTTTTCCTCAATTCCAAAATTTCAAGTGTGGATCCATTTCCCAAGAGCAAAGCCATCATTCAAATGTTTCAAAGAGCATCACAAATGTAGATTGAATGCTAATCACAAGGGCGAAATGAGACCAGAACCAAAAGAGCTATCCCTTAAGGGGACAAAGTCAAGACCCTACGAAAAACACACAAGAAAGAAAAGTGAGAAAAGAGGGTCCCTGCCTTCAGCGGGGTGTGTGTGTGAAAATTGCACAACAAATGGTGATTCCTGTTGGGGAAATGCTCTAGAGAATTTCAATGAAAAAATGGAATCAATCACCCAGAACTTTGGTTTTGGTCCTCACATCAAGCCATTTAAAAAATAAAGATTTTAAGCCAACAAACAAGAAAACCCTTCCTGTGCTGGAATCCTAGCATGTGTATATGTATTCATTCCCATCCCTTAGCTACTACAAGGAACCAAGGTCAGTAAGGCTAAGCTACGTAAAGATTCTAACTTCAAAAGCAACCTAGATGTAGCCTCAATGCTAGTCAAGCATCCATAGCCTCGATGAGGTCATCACTATGATTCCCCCGAACATAGCTCTACTGCTAGCCAGGCATCCATAGCCATGGTAGAGATATTAAGATACTCCTGATAGGTTGAATTTGATTCTTTTGATATTCAACATTTTTTCTTTTCTTTTCTGATATTCTTTTCTTTTGTCTTTTACTTCAACTTGCGAACAATGAATTTCACGCACAACGCTGAGAACCACAATGGCGCTGAAGCAGAAATAAGATTTTTCACTTAACCAAGCCTCACAAGGATCCCACAATAAATTTAGGACTCTTAAGGTGAGTATATAGATGTCATATTCAAACACATTCCAAAACTACTTAATCCAAGGGCTCATTCACTTTAGCATTCAACACATTTGACATTGAATAAAGGATTTCTACTATACTGTACCAGAAAGATGATTATTGTTTGCAAAAGAAATACTTGAAACAATCCCAGATAACATAATGATTGATGTGCAAGCACAACTTGCCCAGAAGAGAATAGGGAAATCCCAAAACCAAAAGAAAAACAAACCAAAAGAAAAACTGAAGCAAACCCACACCAAAACCAAAACAGAAACAAACAAAGCAAAACAAACCAAAAGAAAAACTTAAGAAAACCCACACACAAACCAAAATAGAAACAAACAAAGCAAAACAAAGGAAGCCAACACCTAAACTAACTATTTACAAAGGAAGAGCTACAAGCAGCTCAAGACAAGAAGTAATGCTTCAAATATTTCCCGTTGACAGGTAATGGGACATCCTCTCCATTGAGAGTCTTCAAATGGAAAGCATTGTCTCTCAATATCTCCGAAATTTGAAAAAGGCCAAATCAAAGTTTATCAAAATTTTCATGCTCCCTTTTTATCACGTGCCTTGTCCCAATAAAGGACTAGATCAGAGATTCTAAAAGCTTTAACTCTAGCTTTTCGATCAAACCATCTCTTAACAACACCTTGGTGTTTGGAAAAGTTCTCTAACGCTTTATCTCTCTTTTCTTCCATGTGTAGAAGCTCAGCCAGATGAGCCTCATGCTTATCCCCTTCATCATAATAGTCGTTAATAAATTGCAAAGTGGGAATTTTCAGTTGAATGGGAAATACAGGTTCAAAGCCATACACAAGGTGATAAGGAGAGGTTCCTATGGAAGCCTTGTGTCTAGTACGATCTACTAAGAGAGAAAATCTGAGTTGGGTATGCCAATCTTTGGGATTCCTCTCTAATAGTTTGCAGACAATTGTCAAAAGGTTCTTGTTTGAGGATTCAACCAAACCATTTCCTTATGGGTAGTTATTAGAAGCAAACTTAATGATAATTCTGTGATCAAAATCCCACCTAGAAAAATTTAACGAAACAAATGTGGGACCATTATCACAAACTAAAGCAACAAGACAACCAAAGCGATTAATAATACCTGATTTGGAGAAAATCAATTACCACTTCAAAAGTGCATTGCTTACAAGCAAAGGCTTCAATCCACCTAGTAAAATAATTAGTTATAGTAAGGATGTACCTATGGCCTGCTGAGGAAGGAAGGTTAATTAGACCAATAAAATCCAATCCCCACTGCACAAATGGTTTTACCTTAATTACCTGCTGAAGCAGAAGTGCTACATGCTTCTCCTTGCTTGTTGTAATTTGGAATACATGGCAAGTTTTTACGTGGTTGTGCACGTCCTTAAAAAAAGTTGGCCAGTAGTATCCTACTCTCAGGATTTGATGTGCAATAACTAGTCCAAAACCATGGCCCATGCCATATTTATCATGCAATTCTGTCATTACTCGAACAACCTCCTCCTTTCCAAGGCAACAAAGATAAATTCCTTCATGATTTTTCTTATATAGAACAACCCCTTTCAACATGAAGCTATCACTCTTTAACTGCAAGAATCTCCTCTACACCATGTTGAGATGGTCAGGACACTTTTGATTCATAAAATAATAAACAATGTCATCATACGATTCATTTTGAGAAATGTCCTATAGGTGGTACTACTGAGATGTAATGTCAGGACCAATTTCAGCCATAGTCTTTGTCAATCCTTTCCCTCTCACCAATTTCATGGGCTACATCTCGATGCCATACTCATGCAACATTGTAACCCATTTTTCTCTTCATTCTCCCAGTTCATTCTGCATCAATAGGAGCTTGACTGTAGGGCTAGGTACTATGGCATAAACCTTATTCCTTGGGATGTAATATCTAAACTTCTACACACATCTGACCAAAGCATAAGCTTTCTTTTCTACACTAGGATATTTTAATTCTTCATATTTTAACGGAGCACTCATGAAAGCTATGGGGTGCTCACTCTCTTGGTCAAGTTTTTGAATCAACATGCCTGGACAGGAATGATCAGATGCAAATGAATATATGCAGAAAGGCTTAGAATAATCAGGACTCACCAATATTGGGGCTTCAACTATTTCCCTCTTAATTTCTGCAAAAGCCTCCTTTGCTTCAACACTCCATTCAACTTTCGCATCCCGCTTCAACATGGAATTCAATGGTTTGACTATTTTTGTGAAGCTAGTAATGAACTTCCTGACAAAATTAATCTTTCCAAAATAGGATTTCATCTCTTTCTTGTTGGATGGAGGTTGAATCTTCAGTATAGCTTCTATTCACTCTGGATCAATAGATATACCTTTCTCTAAAATAACACGACTAAGAAATTTTCCCTCGGTCACCCCAAAGATACACTTCTTAGGGTTAAGTGAGATACCAAATTCTCTGAATCTTTGGAATACTCTACACAGGTCTGCAATATGATCACTGTGTTTCTTTGAAAAAAACAATCAAATCATCCATGTAGATAATAATGTACTTACCAATGATGTCCTTAAAGGTGATGTCCATGGCCCTTTGGAAGGTTTCTCCAACATTAATCAATCCGAAAGGAATCCTTCTGTAAGGAAAAGTGCCCCACTTTGTGGTGAAAGTAGTCTTATGTTTGTCCTCATATTGCACCATAACCTGATTGTACCCAAAATACCCATCCAGAAAAGACATCATTTGAGATCCATTTACAATTTGTAGTACTTCATCTAATGATGGGATGGGATAATTGTCTTTTTATGAGGCACAATTGATATTTCTAAAGTCAACACAAAGCCTAATCTCTCCATTTTTCTTTTTCACTGGAACCAAATTAGCAACCAAAGTAGAGTTTCTAACTGGAAATATAATGCGAGAAAATAATAACTTCTGTACCTCCTTCTATATAATTGGTTCTAGCAAAGCATTGATCGGTCTTTGTCTCTGTCTGAAAGTTTTAGCTCTAGGTTTCAAGGGAATAATGTGTGTGATAATTGATGTATCATATGTCTTCAAGTCCTCAAAACTCTAGGCTATAACATCTTGGTAAGTATGAAGTGCATCTATTATTTCGTTTCTTTCTTCCAGAGTACACACCTTCCCAATGAAAACATTCTTTGCATTATCCAGAGTCCCCATATTATGTGTGTCACACTAACTCTTTATTGAATCCTTCCTTTTTTGTTTCTCCAAATCCCTTATTCTATCCAGATCAAAAATCCTTTCTGGCTAGACCATTCCCCTTGGAATTGTATTTGTCTTTAGATTAATAACTCCTTCAAGATCCATTTCTGCTTCTTGGGGCTCTACCTCGTCAATTATTTGTGCAGCAAAAACATCAGATTTTGTAATAAAATATAGAATATGCTTATCATCCTCAAATACCTAGAAATTAGTCATGTTATCAGGTAATGAGGGTACTGGGATAAGCTCCATGGTGAACCTTTTCAGCCTTGAAAGAGACAAGGGCTGCAATGTACTTGCTACTTGTGCTAGGACATCTACAATTTGATTCTTGTTCTGAGGTATTCGTTGAATATTAAAAGCATCAAAGCCTTCAATCAAATCCCATACTCTATGTTTATAATTGGTCATTCTTCTATCATGACACAAGTACTTCTTTCTGACCTGCTTTATTACCGGTTTGAAATCTCCAAAGACTTATAAAATTTTAGCATTCTTTCTCAAAGCCATCAACAATCCATGAATCAAGGCTTTGTACTCAACTACATTATTGGTGCAATTAAATTGAAGCCTATGCGCAATAAAGAAAGTTTTACCTTTAGGAATGATCAGTTTGAACCCAACTCCAACTCCCTATTTATACTTCAATCCATCAAATCTAAGTGTCCAACAACTAGTAGTGTCTAGCCCTCTTGATTCATCTTTTCTATTTATTTTACAACTAGGAGATTGCTCCCATATTATTTTTTACTATCAGGATGATCTAGAGTAATTTTCACATTCGTCTCAATAGTTGGAGATGTATTCATATGATTGTTTATTTGTTCCACAATTGTTTGACATAAGAAACATTCCAATTTAGAATTGGAGGCATTGTTAACTCTGCACCAACTTAAAAGGAGCAATTCCTCAAAAATCATATTTCTACCCAGCTGGATTTGATCTTCCTTACACTTCTTAATAAACTCCTAGAAGTTATCTAGCAAACTGAGTTGACCATCTTCCTGATCATCACTTTCTCCGATTGATTCTCTCAGTGCCTCCATACTACTATATTCTTGGGTAAGCTCCCTGGGTACACTCTACAACATGAGAATTTCATTTGAATTTGGTTCCTGAGGAGAGGCTTCCAATGCATAGTTTTCCAAACTTGCTTCAGATATTAGCACCTCATTTGTAGTATTCTAATACTCAGTGATTACATACTTAATCATTGGCTCTCTATTAATCCTAATCTGATTAGGAACTCCTTTCCAGGGAAGCCACATATGAGATTGGTCAGTTGATACATACCCATTCAATGATTTAGTGAAATCCTTGCCTAGAATCAGACCATAGGTATTAGGGATATCTTCCACCTGAATATTGATAATCTGTTGTACCCTAGGGTCAAATGCAATTTGCATAGGGATCATATTCAATTCTCCTACCATCTTTACCTCCATCTTATCCAATTGAGTAACCTTTCATTGGGAAGCTACAAGAGTAATTCCTAAGGCTTTGCAAACAGTGTAAGGCATAAAATTTGTCGAGGCACCTGAATCTAAAAGGAAATTATGTAAGTTTTTCCCAAGATGTGAGCCGAAATCATAAAAAGGAGTACTCTCAGTCTTTCCTTGGAACATGCTAATGGAAGTATCGGCTTGGGCTACTTGAATTTTATCCTTTTCTTTCCCTTTGTCTTTGGACTGTACTTGACCTTGGTCCTTTGGTAGTTGTGAACCAAAAAATTTCTCATTTTTTTCACTAATAGCCTTATTCTAAGGGACTGATTTAGCAATAAAAGATCCAAGGATAGTACCCCCAATGGTAGGATCCTCAACAATTCAAAAGCATAAAGACTTACCTTTATTTTATTCAGTTCCTCAACTACATATTTTCCCAATTTTTTGGTGCTCATATCAGGAAGGGTGTCCTTAGATTGATCCACCAAATTTTCTTTACTTGCATCAACATTCTTTCCCTTTGATGGATTAGATTGTCCTCCCTTTCAGAAATATTGTGTTGGTACATGAGGATAAGATGGATAATTACTTGCATTTGGATCAGGGGGCATAGAAAAATTATTTGGAGGGATTGAAGTAGTGAATGCGCCTCTAGCTTGTGGACTTCTATTTGGTCTATTCCTCAGATCATACTTTCTTGTAGGCTATTGGAACATTTGAACTTCTTCAACACCTACTTCTTCATCATCCAAAGGGTCGTTGTCATTTTTTAGTGTCGTCTTGAAATAATTGTGAGATTTCATCTCCATTGCACACTTGTTCTAGTTTTTTATTTGATTCACTTTCCTCTGGTTCAGGTACATTTTCGTTACTTCATGGGAATGGAGCATGATTCAATACCAAAACTGAGGTATCATAGGGTCCTGATGGCACCAATTCTCGATTGTTAGAGCTATTTTCCACCTCATATTGGAAAATAGATTTCGTAGTTTGAAACTCAGGGCAATCAAGTTCAGAGTGCTGACTGGTCTTGTGGAATCTACACCACCCTGACAAAGCTGTCTCAGCCAAGTATACACTACTTGAAGGTTTATCCTAATTATCAGGTTGATCCAGTGGAGTAGGAACACCTCCATTATTTGGTCTAGTATTCCAAGTTCTGTTCTACCTAGGAGGTTGTCTCCTATCAAATCCTTGTCTAGTTGACTATCCTTTGTCAAAATGCTATCCAGGTTGCTGCCCCCTATCAAAATTTTGTCCATATCCTTGCATAGAGTCTCTGTTTCCCCTATTGTAATTAGATTGAATATTCCTCTAAGAAACTTGAAGTTGATTGTTTTGATTCCTTAGATAAGTCACTTCCAGATTTAATTTCTTCACTTGTTCAATCAGCTCATCCAACCTCTCCTTATTAGGATTATTGTAGGGTGCAAACCCAAAATTTTTCTAAGAGTATCTTGATGATGCTCCTAAGCTGAGAGACTAGTTTAGTACCTCAGAATGCTATAGATAGGTCAGATAATTAGCCTGTTGTGGTGGATAGACTGAATGATTAGTATTCTATGAGTAATTAGGCATTGGAGGAGCTTGATCTAGTGGAGGACCCAAGTGTGGGACCAAGGGCAACTATGGTACCAGATTCATGATAGGTGTATGCAAGGTATTGGGAGGGTTTGGTCTCCATTTGAGGAAGGTGGTAGTAAGGCTATCAAGGGCTTCATAATAAACTTCCAGGGCAGTAGCATTATCAACAACATATAGTGGCTGTAACTTGGTGTATGCATGATGTAACCTATTGTTGAAGGACCCTATGGGCTCTTTGATTTCTCTTTTCACCTTAGTAAACTATAAATACAACTCATTGGAATTGATGGGAATCTTGAACTTCTACAAAAAGGAATTTTCTAGCTCAGTCCAGTTATGTATAGATGCTGTAGGTAGATGATTATACTAATAAAAGGAATCCTCTACTAAGGAATGTGGGAAAAGCCTACATGCAACTTCCTCATACTCAATTCCCCTATCCCTAAGAAAGGTCTAGAAAATTTTGACATGTTCTTCGGTTGTTCTATTCAGATCATTGGCATGAAATTTAGAGCAAAAGTGCTTAGGATTCTTGGGCATGACATGATAATCGTTAAAGGTCAAAGGTGAGGGGTTATTTGCCAAGAAAGACATGGGTTGTTGTGGTGGAGGTGGTAATGGTTGGTTGATGACTATTTGAGGCTACTGAATAGGAACTACTTCAGAATCTGATGATGAATGGTTGGATGTAGGTGAGAATAATGGAGAAGATGGAAAGGGCTGAGTGGATGAGGATTCTTCCCTATTTTTGGTCCTTCTCGACCTCATAGGGGCTTGTAACTCTTGAAAATATTCCTCCCTTCGTGTTGATCTGGTTCTTTGCAATATCTCAGGAGAAATTGCAGATAGGAAACAATCCAACTTGCTTATTCAAGCCCTCCTTCTAGTGCCAATCTATTGATGGTGTTTTCTGCACAAGAACTTAGACATAATATTGAAATCTTATCTCTCTTGAAAGGTAAATCTCTATCGGAAATCCTCAAGAGATAACCCCAAGGTATCTAATGTTAGGTCTTGAAAATGCAAAAACACCTCAGTGATAAATGTGAAAATGATGGTAATCACAAATGTCCTTACAAAACAACTACTGTAAGTCACAAAATCATCAAATTTTACAATATTTTGATGCTTTTAATCCTAAAACTAACCCAGATTTTGAAAGAAATAACAAAAGATTAAAGGGTTTTACATAGATTTTGAGGAAAGTAAACTAAACCTAAGACCAACAATGTAGATGACTCAACACTTGAAGTGGACCAATCTTTCAAAACTAAATTCTGTTAAACCCAAATTAAACCTGTAACATCACACAAGTAGTGCAATCTTCTAAGGAATGAAAATATTTTCAAATCATAAGAATTCATACAAATCAACCTTATCCAATGATTGAAATGAATAAACACCCACAACCAAAGTTATCACATAAAACCAAGGCCTAGGCTAACTTTACACAGTATCTTACAATCAACAAGCTGCTAAAAGTATGGACCAAAGATCACTCAAACACTTCAAATATTAAACCATAAACACCATTGCAACATATCTAACTCTAAAATATAACATGCAACTGATAACTTTAAAGCAATTTTAAAGATATTGAATAACCAAAACCATGAAAAGTGGAACAACACAAGAAAGAACACCAAAGAACAATGTCTTTACTTATATTGAATCACTCAAATCTGCAACAATTTAGTATTCTCAATGTTTCAACACTTGCTCTTAGAAAATGCTAACTTCTATCTCAACTACAACTATGGCAACAATGTCTAACCCCTTAGAATGAAGCCAAAGCCTCAATTTATAGGAAAAATTGCTAAGGGTGACCCAAAATTATGGCCCACAAAGCAAAGTCAGTCATGCATTCAAATTTTACATTTTTAGTCGGCCATGAAAGGCTGACTTAGAGAATTTTTGAATAAAGACAAAATTACATCCAAAATTCGTTAGTGGGGCCGCCAGGCCACTTTAAAACCTTATGAAATGCTCTATTCTTGGTTTTTAATTGAAAATTTCCACTTCCTACATGAGCGACATGAATATTAGGTGGAAATGACCTAACTATCTTCTCCTTCCTTGTCAGCTTCTGATTTATTTTCTAATTCTTTTACTTTTTCCAATATTCCCTTCACACCTGCTAGGTTTGGGACTAGAATAAATTTAATTTTTATTTTATGACCTTTAAATTCTTCGAAATACTATGGCACCACCTTATTCCATTCAATTTGCAATTCATGATATTTATCTAGCTTGGAAATATAAATGGCTGCATCTTCCATGTGGTCTTTTGCTATTGGAGCACTATTAGAAGGGGCATAAATTTCATGCCACCAAGCCTGTAATCTATCAATTTTCATGTTATTTTAGAGAAATTTCCTTCTCCTAATCATTATCTCCAAAAAACTAACACAACTATTGTATATCTCCTTCATCTTTCCCTATAATTTCATTATCTTCTTCAAAACTTTAGTGAGGAGTTCTTTCCTGTAATTCCAGACTTCAATCCACTCCTTCACCTTTCCAATTTCATCTGGAGAGAATACATTTAACTTGGACAATTGTTCCTTAGGTATTTGTAATTTTTTTTTAATTATTCAGGAGTAGATTCATCAACCTTCTTGCAGTCTGTAGCAAATTGTGAAGTATGCTCAAGAAAATCAGAAGCATTGGTGTGAACTTTGAGAATTTTTTCAATTGCTTCATGTCCTCTTTTACTGACATCCTGAAGCCACCCTTGAGTATTATGAACAAAGTATTTCAGTGTCTCAATTTTAGAAACTTCCTCCTTAGGCAACAATCCCTCCAGAATTATACTTTCACTTCTAATAGTCAGCAATGGCTTCATCAAATGCTGAACATACCTATAGAAATAATTTAGCTTCCTCTTCAACTCTCTTTTTCCTATGTTTCTCTGTCCAATCTTCTCAAAATTTCCTGAGAAGACTCTTGAAACTCTTGCTTTTCTTTGTCTCTAGTGGTCAGCCCTAAATTTATAGTTTGCACCTTGTAATTAGATGGCCTAACCTCATCCTTGAACTTATCAGCTACAGGCACTGCTATATGGACAACTTTGTTATCAAATTCATCTCGTGCAATCTTTGAAACCATTCATGCTCTTTTACTTTGCTTAGGTTGCCCCCATTGTTCCAAAAATTTATCCCAACTTGGGGTCTCTTCTTGCACAATTATTGGTTTCTTAATTATCCTTTTCTCAAGCCATTCTGGAACAACAGGTTGTTCTGCATTCACCTCCAAAGAAGGAGCCTCTTGTTCACCCTTATCTTGTTGTGGATTGTCAACTATCTCTTCCACATTCTTCTCTATTTCAAGCTGATCTTCTTTCCCAATAATCACTTCTCTCTTTGGGGATTTAGTTTGTATCTCTTGAATGACCTCTGATTCTATATTTTTTCCATGTGCACCAGGGTTACGTTGTCCCAATTCTTGCATCATTTGTTTGCATTATTCGTTGGTAGAAGTAGAAACTTCATCATCCTCTAATTCATGCTGCTCAGGGTCATTGGATATATTACCCTCTTCCTGGATAACCTCTTTTGATGTTTGTACATTTTGAGGAGGATAATCAATCCCTTTATTCACTTCTTCTTGATTCTCAGTGGTAGGTACTTCTTCATCTTGCACCTTCTCCTCTACTTCTCTTACTTCCTTTGAAGAAAGATGCCTTATGCTTGGGAGGAATTTTCCTTATATATACTTGGGGCTCTTCCCCAGAACTGTCTATCTCCACAAACTTAGTTGAGGAAGGAGAATGAGTTTCTACATTACCTCTTTTTAGCCTTTGTTGCCTTTTGTCTTTCTGTGACTAATTTCCTTTTCCTCATTGGTTGAGATGTTTCACCTTCTGAAATAGTAGTGCTAACTTGAGGAGTCTTCTTGGTTTTAGGAGATGGTTTCTCTCCTTTTTTCGCTTGTTCTTGGCTCCTAGTCCTCCTCTTTATTGATACTGGCTTATCACCTTCTTTCTCTTCACCACCATTAGACTTAGTGGTTTCATCCTTTTCATCTTCCGCTCCTTCTTCAAAATGAGATTCCATGTCTCCCATCAAGTTATACACAAACTTGGTGCCATCAGCTTCCATTTCCTACACCATTTGCTTCACCCTTTTCCTTGAATATCTCTTAACAGGCTCAGTTATCTAATCAAGATCTATTATCTCTCCCTCTAACTAGTTATTTGTGGAAAATGTTTGTTCTTGTAGGGTTCATAATCCTATTGTTGCACTAGGTTCACCTCCTCATCCTGCACTTGATCTGGAACTTCTACTATTTTTTACAACCTTATGATTTTGAGAGGCATCTAGGAGAACCTTCTTCTGAGAAAATCAAAAGCCATCTCTGTAATTTTCCTAATAATCTTCAATATGTTGTACATGTTGGAATGTCCTATTGGATTTCTTCACAACTTTACCATATGGATCAAAATTGTTCCTGTTGGTATGAGAATACAGTTCAAACTATGCCATCTCCTTATCAGAATGCTGATCACTTTGAATAGAAGGGAATTCCTCCAATGTTCCCATTCTCAATGGAAATTATGATCCCAATCCTTTCTTCTTCACTCCCTACTGTAGGATTTCCTCAAAGCCTACCATTTTTCTTGTTAGTTCCAACATTGGAAGTTTGTTGGTAGGATACCTGGGTAATCTGAGCAGAAAAATTAGAGACCCTCATATCCAAATGTATGTAAAATTTTGAAATTGGATGAACCATTGCCCATATTGTTTGATTAAATCCATGGAATCAACATAAACCCTAACATGAAGAGCATCTTGGAAAAATCTAGGAATGTACATGAAAAGGCATCATTATCTCTTTTGTAGTTGGATGTTTTGTGTTGCAGCTATGGGTACACATCCCATATTCTATCTTTCCCTATGGTTCCTTTGCAACTGATACCCTTGTACTTAGTCTTGTGTGCCAACATGTAGATAAGATATGAAGTCATAGTGAACTAGTTGGTTTCTTGCACACTTCTCAATTGTGCATCCAGATTGTTGCGTATGATTCTTTCCCAATGATAATTCTTGTTAGCCACAATTTGTGTAATGGGATGGAACATCCAAGTCTAAAATATGTGAGCTTCTTCCACTCCCATGACTCTTCCCAAAAGAGTTATGATATCGTGATATTCCAACATGAAATCACTTCTGTGCAATTGTTTGGGAAGCTTTGAATAGTGTGGCTTAGGTTTCAATATCCATGCATTGTTGATGATTTTGAAAGCTCTATTGGGGTATTACTCATAGAATTTGAGTGCTTTCCCAATGTTGATTTCTTCAATGAGATTGTGATGAGAGGCAATGTTGAAGACCTCTACAATGGACTCCTCAGTCAGATTAGCCATGAATCTACCTTGTGGTCCAATTATGATTCTTGTCCTAGAGTCATAATGCTTTGCACATTCCAAGACCAACTCAGGAAAGAGTTGTGTTGGAGGGAATCCTACTGCTTGTGCCAATCAAGTGTGAGTAATGATCTATGACAATGGATTGGGGGCCTTTCCAAACATCCTTTGTTGAAATTCATCATAATCCACATGACCCATGTTTGTATCCGCAATCTTGGACTAGACAAAATCAATCTTGGTCTTTGGCCATATGCCTTTGAAGTCGTACTTCATCCTTTCCTGGCTTCTCCTAACCGCCTCTTGTACCAGAGCAACTTTTGACTTAGTGGTTTTGTCAGGACTACCCTCGACCTGCATTTGTTAGAGAAAGGACCAAAATCACCAAATTGGAGAATAATAATACAACCTATTATATCCATTTCATGAAGCACAAACATGAGATGATAATGCCATTGAATCAAAAGAATAAGCAATTCAACTTCGATGGCCATACACGACAAGCAATTTACTTCAAAATATTTAATCCCCATATCATTTATGCATGGAAACTTCATTCAAATTGATTAACCTCCCATGAAATCATCATACAATCTAACATGCAAACATTTAATACATCATTATTGATATTTTAGAGAAAAACAGAGCAAAGTTGGGTTATCCGAGCTAGCTCGGATTCCATGACCAGATTAGAGCTCAGGTAATCTGAGCAAGCTCAAATTTTCTGGATTAAGCATGGATCAATTTATGATCATTGTGAATGTTCATCATGTTGGGTCTCTTCAACTTGATTTAGCATGTAAGCACATCAATTACTTCAAAATCGTGAATCAAATCATCTTCACCCGAGACTCAAGCTTTCTCATGTATCAAAGTTTACTATTCATGGAGGTCGAGTATTTCAAGGTGTCTTGGATTACCTAGTTGGATTAATGCTTAGAAAATCTGAGTAAGCTTTGATTTACCGAAATGCATGGTGGGATCAAAATTTGTTAAGTGTTTTACTTCATAATTTTGGGTTTTTGAGATATTTGGGGGATTCAGCTAATCCAAGGAGGCTTAGATTTTCCAGGTGGATTAGAGCTTAGAAAATCCAAGCTCCCTCAATTTTTCTAAATTTTCTCAATCGTTGAAAATTTCTAAAGGCTTAGATTTTCCAGGTGGATTAGAGCTTAGAAAATCCAAGCTCCCTCAAATTTTCTGAATTCGCTCAATCGTTGAAAATTTCTAAGTGTCAATCCTTGTCATGCCAAAATTTCTAAGTGTCGAATCTTTGTAATGCCAAAGTTTTGAAGTGTCGAATATCACAAAGAGTATAGGGCGGGTCTTAAGGTTTATTTAGCAAAACAAAGCACCTCAAATTTTCAAATCGACACCCAAATTCATATTTCAAATGAATCTCCAAGAACAAAAACCCTAGTTTGGCGAAATAGAGCACAATACAACAATTGAGATCCGAAAATCATTATCAAACCCCATCAAAATAATATCAAGCATTACTAAACCCCCAATGTGCATTGGAAAATATAGTAAATACAATGATGCACTCAAAACAATCACCCCCCAAAGTATTTGATATTCATATACCTTACGAGATTTGCCGAAAGCAAGTCAAATTGATAAAAATTAAGCTCAAATGATGGCAAAGAAAAGAATCCCTACGTTTGAAAGGCGCACAAAGAGAGAAAATGTAATGATAGACTGGTAATGGATACCTTCAAACCTTAGAATGATTGTTTGATGGCAACAAATCCAATGTTGGAGCTCAAGCTGAATGCAAGATAAAGGAATTTTTCTTAATATTAAACTCACATAAATGCAGAATGACAAAATGACCTTTTAAACTGCATTTATTTCCAAATTGGTCACTTAAAAACACAAGTGCGAGAAATTAATGCCGAAATGTACACCCTAGGAAGGTTTAGAAATGCGATGGGTGGCCAGATTCGGGTAATCGAAGGGACCTCGATTATCTGGCTACACTAAGGTTCAACTAATCTGAGGTACCTTAGAATTACTAAACTTTCCCAGTACTTATTTAATTTTGTGTCATTTCCAAAATTTCAAGTGTGGATCCATTTCCCAAGAGCAAAACCATCATTCAAATGTTGCAAAGAAAATCACAAATGCAGATTGAATGTTAAGCACAAGGGTGAAATGAGACCAAAACCAAAAGACCTATCCCTTAAGGGGACAAAGTCAAGACCCTATGACAAACACACAAGAAAGAAAAGGGAGAAAAGAAGGTCCCTTCCTTCAGCGGGGCGTGTGTGCAAAAATTGCACAACTTCCTTGTCTATAACCTTTTGTCTAATGAAGTGATATTTGATTGAGATATACTTGGTTCTGGAGTGCATTACGAGATTTTTTGAGATATTGATGGCACTTGAATTATCACAAAGAATGGATATAGGCTCATTGTATTCTACTTTGAGGTATTTTAATGTTTGCTTCATCCATAAGACCTTAGTGCAACATGTAGTTGCAACAACATATTCTACTTCAACAGTAGAAAGGGTGACAAAATCTTGCTTCTTACTCATTTAAGAGACTATCCTATTACCTAAGAAGAAAGCTCCTCCACTTGTACTCTTTCAGTCATCCACACTTCCTGTCCAATTTACATTTGTGTATGCTGTAAAATTGAAATTGTTGCTTTTGTGATACCATAAGCCATAGTCAACAATACTTTTGATGTACCTAAAGATGCTCTTGATGGCATTGACATATGACTCTTTAGGTTCTGCTTGAAACCTAGCTACCATACAAACCAATTGCATTATATTAGGTCTAGATGCAGTTAAATATAGTAGACTTCCAACCATAGATCTGTATGTAGTTTGATTTGCATTAAGTGACTCATCAGATTTGCTCGATTTGTAGCCTGTAATCATGGGAGTACTAACCAGTTTATAGTC
Organism: Sequoia sempervirens; assembly: GCA_007258455.2. Lineage (NCBI taxonomy): Eukaryota > Viridiplantae > Streptophyta > Pinopsida > Cupressales > Cupressaceae > Sequoia > Sequoia sempervirens. The sequence goes on from VDFB02256132.1 coordinate 20,771,710, forward strand.
CTCCATGCCAAACTTCTTAAGCATTTGTTTTGCATAATTGGTTTTAGAAATGAATATACCTTTATTAGCTTGTATACTTTGTAAACCAATAAAGAAACTTAGTTCTCCAATCACGACCATTTCAAACTCATCTTGCATGGTTGTAGAAAATATTTTGCACATTACATCACTGCTACCACCAAATATAATGTCATCTACATATACTACAACAACGACGATATGCATACCTTCATATTTGAGATACAGGTTGCTATCAATGCAACCCTTCTTAAATCCTTGTTGTTGTACATATTGATCCAACCTTGAGTACCAAGCTCTTGGGGCCTGCTCTAAACCATACAATTGCTTTTTCAATATGCAAACATAATCATTGTTCTCTAACAGCTGAAAAACCTTCCGGTTGTTCAATGTATACCTCCTCTTCTAGGTTTCCATTCAAGAAGGGAGATTTGACATCCGTTTGATAGACCTTGAAGCCTTTGTAGACTGAGAAAGCAAGAAAAATTCTTATTGCTTCTAATCTTGCTACAAGAGAAAATGTTTCCTCAAAATCAGTCCCTTCTACCAGTGCATATCCTTTGCACACCAATCTTTCTTTATTTCTCCCCACTGTTCCATCCTCATTTAGTTTATTCCTAAACACCCACTTGGTTCTAATTACATTCTTATCTAAGGGTCTAGGAACTAGTTCCCATGTTTTGTTCTTTTCAATCCGATTTAACTCTTCTTCCATGGCTTCTATCTAGTTCTCATCTTGGCTTGCTTCAACAAAGCTTTTTGGTTGAATCTAAGATAAGAGTGCAAAGTTCACTTTTTCTTTTTTCTTTGCAAGCCTTCTTCTTATCTACACACCATCATTCTTGTCACCAATAATTTGATATGTTGGATGATCTTTTTGAACATATTTTGTTAGAGGCCTATTAACTTCTTGCTCATTTTCTTCTTCCTCATTTTCTTCTTCAACCCTTGTACCTATGTCATCCTCATTTGACTCACTTCCTAGATTGTTTCTACTAGGATGACCCTAATTTGTACTTTCATCAACCCTGACATGTACACTCTAGAATTCTGTGCAGTCTCTTATTGTAGGATTTATAAGCTTTTCTTTGAGATGAATACCCTAAAAATATCCCTTCATCACATCTTGAATAAAAAATCCCTAAGTCCTCAGTATCTCTTTTAATATAGAATTTACTTCCAAATACTTTAAAGTGTTTGATTGAGGTAGGCCTACCAAACCATAATTCATATGGTGTTATACCACTGTTAAATTTGATAAGAGCTTTGTTTTGAATGTATACAACAGTTTGTACTACTTCATTCCAAAATGTATCTGTTAAGTTTTCCTAATTCAACATGGCTCTAGCCATCTCCTTCACTATCTGGTTTCTTTGCTTTACCACACCATTTTGTTGTGGTGTTCTTGGGGCTAAATATTGACGTCTGATTCCATGGCCATCATAGTATTGCATGAATTCTCTTGACATGAATTCTCCACCTCTTTCTGATTTGAGACATTTGATTCTTCTATTGATATCATTTTCTACCAGCATCTTGTAACCTTTAAATGCTTCAAAGGCATCAACCTTCTCTCTCAAGAATGTGACACATTCCATAGTGTGAACTAACTCTAGGGGTTTTGTAGTTGAGTAATCCTTGGTGGGAAACTTAAATTTTTTTAGCTTTCCATGTTGGAATCCTTGAAAAATAATATTGTTAGGCTTTTCAATCTTAGGCATGTTTCTAACCAATCCTTTGAGCTTATCTTTACCATATTATCAAAGTTTAGATATCCTAATCTTTTATGCCACAACCAACTTTCTTCTGCTTGACTGATTAGGCATGTTTGGCCTTCCACGTCACATAGATTATAGAGGTTTCTATCATTCCTAACCCCTTGAGCAATTGTCTTACCATTCATCCTTATTTTTTAGCCTTCATAATCAAATACAACTTTATATCTATTATTACACATTTGACTTACACTAAGGGGATTATGTTTTAGGCCTTCAACATAGAGCACATCTTTAGTTTTGTTCTTCCCATCCAAGCTCAAAATTCCTTTGCCACAAATCTTTATAGCAGTGTTGTCCCCTAGACTTATTGAACCTACCTTTTTCATTTCAAGTTTGATGAATTTATTTTTATCTTCGGTCATGTGCTTGGAACAACCACTGTCAATTACCCACAATTTTTGTTCTTTTGTATGCAGGGCAGTTTGAGCAATCATTGACTGAGTAGGAATCTGATTTTTCTCTTTCCATACCTTTTAAGGTCTATTTTCAACCTTCTCATCCTCTTCCTTAATATCCTCAATTTTCTTTTCAGCTTTAGATAATGTAGTTTTCTTTTTCTTAGATTGAGTATTTTGTCTTCTAAAATTTTCTCTACAATCTCTAGCTATGTGACAAAAATTATTGTAGTTGAAACATACTACATCCATATCAATTAAAGGAGAAAATGTAATTTTAGTTATGCAATTTATATTTCTCATTGGATTGACTTTGCATTCTCTAGCTCTATGACCAAAGTTATTACAAATATAGTAATACCCATTAAAATATGATGAGTTCCTGGTCATGGTGTATCTTTAAGTTGGATGTATTCTTTGTTTATATTTCCATGGATAGTGTACTCTTGTGAAACCATCATTCTCAATCATCTTAGGACTCTGCTTCTTCTTTTGGTTGTCCGAATTTGTCAATTTATCCTTCTTGTCTTTACTTTGCTTTTTCTCTTTGATAGACTTCTCAACTGTAGTTAGCTCATTTCCATCTCCGGAAGCATCTTCTTTGTTGGATATTTCATCCAAGTTAGAAGCTGATTTTTCTTATGCTTTAAATCTTTCATAAATATTTGCAAAAGTATCAACAAATGAACTCATTCCTTTTTCAGGTCCCAAACTAGACTTTTCTTTACTAGCTGGGTTTTGTGTACTTAGAAATTCATCTAGTATGTTAGTGCCACCTTTCAACTTTAGACTTTTACTATCCTATTCATTAGCCTTCTCCAACTCTTTTCTTAGGGAAACTATTTTAGCTTCAAGTTTTGAGCATCTCTCCATCTCTATTTTCACCTTAGACTTCATAACATCTTCAACTCTTTTGAGTTATTCTATTTGAACTTTCAGACCAACTATCACCTTATTAGATTCCTCAAGTTCTTGAGTTGCTCTATCAGTTTCTCTTTGAGCATTCTTTTCCAGTTTCTTATTTTCCATCTTGAGACCATCATATATGTCTCTTAATTCCTCAAGGTCTTCAAGAGCACTAATTAATTCTCCTTCAAGATCAACAACCACTTCTTCTTCCTCCTCATGTAAGTCCTCAATCGGTGTATCTTTTTGGTCTTTAGTTTCCTTAGCCATAAATAGAAACACTTTTCTGTTTTCTCTTATAACAAGAGCATAGTCTTGATCCCCTTCTGAACTATCACTAGCATAAGAAATTCCACTTTCTTCATTGATATACAAATTCTTCTTCTTCTTTCCAAAGTTCTTCCTTTTTGGATAAGCCATTTTCTTCATTATGCTACCATCTTCTTGCTTAGAACTATCCTCTTTCCCATATGGACACTTTGAAGCAAAATTCCCTATTCTCCCACAATTAAAACACTTAAATGGGAGCTTACCTTTGCACTTACTGGACCCTCTCCTAAGTCTTCTAATGAAGTTGGATTATTCCTCATCAGATTCATCATGATTAGATGCAATGGCAGAAATTTTTTCCTTTTTATCAACTTCATCTTTCTCTTTTTTGACCACCTTAAATGCAAATTCTCTTCAGGATGATTCAACATTGGGAATTCTCATCTCATAGGGAGTAATTATGCCATGTACTTCATCAAGTGTGAGTTTATCAATTTATCTACCTTCCTCTGTAGTAGAGATCTGGGTATCATATTTAGTTTTCATAGACCGAAGAACTTTCACCACAACATCTTCTTTCAGGTCTACAACATATCATTTAATGGCATTTACTATGATGGAGGTTCTAAAATTTTGAAGAATTTTCTCATTCCCGATGGGCTTAATCTACATTTTAAAACCCTTATCCCCATGATTGAGTAGGGTTTCACCTTTGAAATATTTTGAAAATATTCTAATTGCACATTGACCTACTATACCGGTGTTCGGTTCCTTAATTCATCATTTTGGCCATCGTATGCATTTGCTTATTGGCCCCTTTGATTAGAAGCCGTAGTCACCAATTGTCCCAGTGACCTTAATCTTTTCCTAAGGTTGGGTCTTAATTTTCCCCAATGACTTAAGCTTAAGTCATCCTCTTGCAAGGGTCATATCACTGTCGGCCTAGCAAAGGCCCCTTATTAAATGCTAACCTTGCCGCGCATGCAGGTTTTTAGATTCGAGGTTGTGGGAAGAGATCCTGGCCATACCTTGCCAACTCATAGGATGTAAATGTCAGCTGCTTAAAAGCCACAAGGTCAACGAGATGAAGACTCATGTCTTCATAAGGATGTGCGGACCAGTCTCCATTATCGAGCTTATGGCTCATAGTTCTAAATTGATGGCCGAGATCAAATCTCAGGAACAATCTCCACCATTCCCCACTGGTTTGCTAGGAAAAAGTGAACACTAGTTAAAAGTAGCGAGATTAGTGAGATCTTGACACATGGACCAATCTACCCAATTTGTGAGATGGGTGGAGCTCGCTAATTGTGAGGTTGCCATCCGAGGTGGGTTAACGCCATTGGCTGAGGACACATCAGTGAAGCACCACTAGATTTTAAGCCAAGTCAACCTAAATGAAGCCATTCAATTTTCCATCTTGGCGTGAGATGAACGACCTATTTTCAAAGTTGATAAAGTGTCATGTGATAGCCGTTTTTACACTAAGACCAGTGGGTATTAATTATATACTCTCTATAGGTGTGATCAAATTGATCTCTATGCATGTGGAGACTTAATTGTTGGAAATCATGAACTGCAATCTACAAATTTTCATGCACTTGAGAATTAAATGATGAAAATATGCATGCCAATGAATTTCCCATTTTGCACATGTGTTTTCATTAAACATTGTTAATCGATAACATTAGCTTGCTCAATAAATAGAAGTGATGAGTTGCTATTTTTGCCATAGCAATTAAGTTGTCAAATCCTCAAGTTGTTGCAGAGAGTGGAGGTTTAGAGTGTATGTTTTCTAGTTGCAAAATGAGCAAGATTTTTTCTTCATAAACTCTAGTACAAAGGTCTTCTCGGCTCTAGTCACATAAGCCCCACAATGGATACCCAGGGTAGAAACATGCGTTCACAAGGATACCCAGGAAAAGGATTCTTCACCAATGATTGCCAAATGTAGCTGCCAATCAAAAGACTAGGACAAAAGTTCAAAGGAGGTAGGTTCAAAAAGAGAAGAAGTTGCCAAGCCCTCTAGCAGAACTCGACAGAAGCTTCGATATGGCGGTGGCTCATTTGGTCGATAAAATTCTCCTATCAACCTCATGGATAACTCATCAGATAGTGAGATGGAGATTGACTCTGACTATTGCCAGTATCTAACAACCTCTGGTTGAACTCTATCCCCAGAGGTAGAGGTGTTTTCAATCCTTCCTTTGGCTATCAGGACTCTGAGTGGGAGGGATATTGTTGTGATGAAAGAATATAAGGTCGAGGAAGGGGTTGAAGTTTCATCCCCAACCCTTGCTACTACTAGAAGTGGCCGTGTGTACCGGGGTGTGTGTGTTGCTGGCAAGGAGTCTTCTGGTTTGTGAAAAGGTGGTGATCAATAAATTTTTGTGTTAATAGATGATTTTTGTGGTTGTTGTTTTTTCTCTCTACATGTGTGGCACAATTTTGGGGCATTGAATGTTGACTGTGTGCCCTTGTGGCGGTATGGGCATTGGTTTCGTTGCTTGCTTGGAAGTGGAAGAATTTTGGTGGAACTTCGCTTCTTCCTCATGATGGTTGTTGAATTTTTTGCTTTCCCCATCTCAACTGAATTATTAGTACGTGGGGAATTTTGAAATGTAGCTGAAATTAAGGATGAAATGAAATTTTTGTATTGAAATTTCATTTGATCCTAAAGCTTGTTCGCTCCCTTATTCTATAAATAAGGAATTTAGGGCTCATTTGCAGGGATGGAATTCTGATCAAATTTTGAGTTAGGTGCTTGTCTAGGTAGAACATTAGGCATAAATACAAAAAAGAGAAAATTTTTCTTGTTTTGAGCTCTGATGAACATATGCAATTATCTTAAATAGTTTTATAGAAATTATTGATATAGAAAATGACATATGATTCTAGTATATGTTCTCTCCTAGTGTAAATCTATGTGAATTTTGAGTGAAATGTCAAGGATGTCTTCATTCATCTTCAAATATTTGTTTGAATGTGTGTCTTTGTTTTTGCTTTGATTCAAGTAATCAATTAAAATGCCTAAATGGGGTCATGAATTTGCAATCATTTACAAAGGATTTGATAAGAAGCTATATACTAGAAGTTGTGAGATCCATAATGTAAAGTTGTTGTGAGGGTAGTCCATTTCATTAGATTTAAAATCATTTTTTTTTTTATTGATCTCTGTATATGTGACTCTGATGCCCTATGTAACAAGGCACGGGTCTATTCTCAAATATTCACATAAAGGGTGTGACAATTTATCTATTCAGTGATTGACTTGAAATCATAATGCAAATTTATTTTAAAATTCAACTACAATAAGGTATGTGTGTGAAGTATTTCCCTCATTCTTGGTAGATTAATGGAAATTTTCTCAAAGATTATCCAACCTTTGTGTGAACAATGTTGTTTACCATTGATAGGAAATCATTTGTTGGATGCTATGGATGTGTTGCTGATATGTGGTTGTCATTAATGTCAACACTATTAGCATTTCGTGTATTAGAGGCTGTATATGTCAAGGATATTTAGAAAATTGTAAAAGAAAGTGTTCTAGGTTCCTAGTGGAACTGTGTAGGTCATGAAGGTGTCTTGTTCTTTAAGTTGAAGTTTAGTTGCTGTGGACTAAAGGGTTTATTTTTGAGAGTATCTAGATCATCTATCAGAAGTTTCAAAGGTCTGTGTATAGATTTGATCATGTTGTGGTCTAACAATATTTTTGTGGTCTCTATTAGTGTTCCTAAGTGAAGTTTGTGTGCTTTTAGTAATCTTAGTTGTTGGGGATGTTTCTCTGTTGTTTCTTGATTTTTTGGATGTCTCTAGATCGTGCTCTATCATTATAGTACATCCACATTAATTGGTGTGCTCTTGGTTGAAGATATTTTCTTATGCATGTTCGGTTTTTCATGTTCCTGGCCGACATGTTGATGGTAGCATGTTGTGGATCTTCAAGGTGAAATTAATTGAAGTCTTCTTGTGTTGGAGTTATTAATTTGGGTCTCCACTATGTTGTGGCTAACTTTGGTGGATTTGCATTCAAAATTTATTTGTAAAATTGGGCTGACATTGAAAATATGTTTTATTTTCCTGGCGGACTAAGTTGTTGATGAAATCTCATGTAGTGGATATATAAGAGCGGTTTCTTCATCAATGCAATGTGTGCTTGGTGTGCTTGGTGTGCTCCTATGTGTGTATGTGCAAATATCATTTGATTACAGAGTGGAGTGTGAAGAAGATTGAGCGAAGTGTGAAGTAGTTTGAGTGAAAAGTGAAGGAGTTTTTTGTGCTTAATTGGAAATGTAATCAAGCTTGTGCAGAAGCTATTTTCTTAGTTCGTACCCTCTAGATTTTAATCGTATTATGTATTGTTAGGAATTGAGTCCCTTTTGTAATTGAGCGGTGAGCTCTAGGAAATGTGCCTAAATGCATGTGCATTCCCCTTTATTGATTTCATTATAATTTTAATAGGGTATAATATTGTGTACTAACCTTAGACACCGTGGTTTTTCCCTGAACATGGTTCCCACGTAAAAAATTCTTGGTGTTCTCTGTCTCTCTAATGTGTTAATTACTTATGGTTAATTGCTTATTCATTAGATCTGAGATTAAGTTAAGCAAAGTTTGAAAATTTTATTATTTTTTGACAACTAATTCACCCCCCCTCTCAGTTGTTTGTCAATGTTTTCCAACAATTGGTATCAGAGTAGGTTCCTCTGAAGAAGTCTAAAAGTTTGAGGTGATCCGAGATGGAAAAATTCAAGGATAGTGCAATATTTGATGAAACTAACTGCTCACTATGGAAAGTCAGGATGCAATGTGACCTAAGGTGTATTGGTGAAGCCTACTAGAAGATTACAAAAGATCCACATGTTATTGCTTAGAAGGTCATTCCACTGCTAATGAGATCAAAGATGTTGAAAACAATATTAGGGCTGTTGAAGCATTGGTGAGTGCTATGATAGATTCAAAGATGGAAAATGTGGTAGGATTGTAGACAACTCATTAGATTTGGATGAAGCTAGAAACTTTGTATGAAGGAGATGCACAGGGGAAGATGGCTAAGCTACAGAGTTAAAAAGGCAAGTATGCGAATTTGAAGATGGGTGAAGATGAAAATATCACTTCTTTTATGCAAAGTGTAAATGAAATAGTGATGGGTATTACATGTGCTAGTGGTTCCCTAGATGACGATGAAATTATAGCTAAGATAATCACGTCCTTGCGTCCCTCCTACAAAGTGAACACTCATGCCATTGAAGAGCTCAGATCAGTAACAAAGATTTCAAGAGACACACTGGTTGGTAAGCTTGCTACTTTTGAATTAAGTGAATTTGGTGAATTTGTTTTGAAAACTGAATTTTCATTAAAGGCTAATATATCCATAAGTAACAAGCAAAGATATGGTCTAGGAGAATGCTCCAAAAAGATATCCAAGTATGATGAAGAACTGAAACAACTTGAAGATAAAGAAAGAGAGGTAGAAGAATTGGAAGCACTGATTGTAAAGAAAGAAGGCAGAGGAAAAGTTAAGGATGGAGTGTTACCTATTAATTTTTTTCTTGCAGTAAAATAGGTCATTTTTCATCAAGATGTCCTGAAAGAGTTCCTAGATCTAAGCCTAACAAGTCTAGATTCCAAAAGAAATGTTACTTTTCTGAAGGAGTCACTGATGATGAGTCTAATATAGATAATGGAAATGAAGATGAATGGGTTTTCATTGCTTTTGTTGAAAATAGTTCTTTGGCTACTGAATCTACTAAAGATGAGAAATCTCTTGTAGCCTAAGTTGAAGAAAAGGATGAGTGGGTTATTGATAGTGGAATCTCACATCATATGACTGGTGATAAAATAAAATTTTTAAGTCTAGAGAAGTATGATGGTGGTGTTGTAAAATTTTGAGACAAGAATGCTGGTGTGATTCATGGTAGAGGTTCTATTTTCCTTGGTGGTAAGGATAAAAATGATGTTCTTTATGTTGAAGGCTTGAAGCACAATCTTTTGAGTGTTGGACAGATGGTGGACAAAGGCTATGATCTACAATTCAAAGATGGAAGATGCAAGATACGTGAAAGTTATGGCAATATTTTTCACTTGAATATTGCTAGTGGGAGTTGTTTAATTGCTCAAGTAGATGAAAGCTAGTTGTGGCATAGGAGGTTGTGTCATGTAAATTTTAATAGCATTGTCAAGGTAAGTTCCACTCAAGCAGTAAGAGATCTACCTAAGTTAGTGAAGCTTGCTAACACAATTTGTAAGGAATGTCAAATGGGTAAATAGACTAGAGTCTCCTTCCAGAGCAAATATTTTCATTCAAATTATTTACTGAAGCTACTACATACTGAACTTTGTGGTCCCTCTAGAGTCAGAAGTATTCATGGAGAAAGGTACTTTATGCTGATTATTGATGATTACTCTAGAATGATATGGGTTTCCTTCTTAAGAGAAAAATGTGAAGCACTGGAAAAGTTCAAAAGTTTCAAGGATATGGTAGAGAATGAGAAAGGCCTAAAATTCAAGTTTTTGAGATTTGATAGAGGTGGTGAGTTTACCTCTAGGGAGTTCAACTCTTTTTGTGAAGAACATGGAATCAGAAGACAATTATTTTCTCCCCGAACCCCTTAACAAAATGGAGTTGCAGAAAGAAAGAATAGAACAATTTTGGATGTTGCTAGAACAATGATGACAGAAGGAAATGTGCCACAGATCTATTGGAGTGAAGTTGTAAGCACTGTTATGTATACTTTAAACCAGGTAAATGTTAATGGTAATTTTAGTAAGACCCCTTTTGAGCTATGGTTTGGTTACAAGCCTATTGTTAAATATTTCAAGATCTTTGGAAGTAAATGTTATATCAAGGGAGATGATGATATAGGAAAGTTTGATGCAAGAAGCAATGAAGGAATATTTTTTAGGTTACTCTACTAAAAGAAAGGCCTACCGATGGTATAAAAAAAGACTAAGATGGTTGAGAGTGCAAGTTTTAGAGTTGATGAGGATTCTGCTAAATCATCTAGATATTGTGGATATGATTCAGATGAAGACAATACAAACAAATGGAAAAATGTTCAGACACCAAATCTACTTCAAATTATTCCATATGTTTCTGTAAAACAACCTCAATTTGTTCCGGTAAATCAAGTAAATTAGGAAGCACAAATAAGTGCAAGTGCAAAAGAAAGAAAAAAAGAACCAAAAGATTGTGAAAGTCCCAAAACTCCAATGTATGTAAAGCTAAATCATTCTGAAAGTCAAATTATAGGAGATAAGAATAAAGGAGTACAAACTAGAAGAAAGATTGCAGAAGAGTATTGCCTGATTTCCAAGATTGAACCTAAAAATGTCATTGAAGCCTACCAAGATGAACATTGGATGGAAGCTATGAAGAAAGAGTTGAGACAAATTGAAAAGAATGACATGTGGACAATGGTTCCCAAACCTAAAGACAAAAATGTGATTGGTACTAAATGGGTGTTTTAGAAAAAATTGAATGAACAAGGTGAAGTGGTCTAGAATAAAGCAAGATTGGTATGTAAAGGGTATTCTCAAATGGAAGGTGTTGATTTTGAAGAAACTTTTGCCCCTGTTTCCGGAATTGAAGCTGTTAGATTATTTCTTGATTATGCTGCATACAAGAACTATAAAGTCTATAAAATGGATGTGAAGTTGGCATTTCTGAATGAAAAACTAAAAGAAGTATATATTGAACAACTAGATGGATTTAAACTAACTGACAAGGAAGATATGGTTTGCCACTTGAAGAAAGCTCTATATGGACTTAAGCAAGCCCCTAGAGCCTGGTATGCTAGATTGGAAAAATACTTACTGAAGCTTGGATTCATTAAAGGTATTGCTGATAGCAACTTATATTTCAAATTGGATCATGATAAAGAGTTAATCATAGAAGTCGTTGTTGATGACATCATTTTTGGAGGTGATGACAATCTATAAATGAAGTTTACTAATGAGATGAAGGATGAATTTGAGATGAATTTCTTTTTGGGATTACAAGTTACCTAGTTAGACAAGGGAATTTTCATATCTTAGTCCAAATATTTGAGAGAGCTACTGAAGAAGTTTGGTATGGATGAATCAAAGCTCGTTGGTACTCCCATGGTGACTAAATGCAAGCTAACATAGAATGATGATTCTCCTAAGGTGAATCAAACTAGATACAGGTCAATGATCGGTGGATTGATTTATTTAACCTAGACTAGACCATATATTATGAATGTTTTATGTATGGTTGCTAGATTTTAGGCTGATCCAAAAGAATTACATGTGACTCCTATCAAGAGAATCTTCAAATATATGAAAGGAATAGTTGACTTTGGACTATGGTATCCAAATGATGATGATCTCACTTTGAGTGCATATACTGATGCGGATTGGGTTGGAGATGTAGATGAAATTAAAAGTACTAGTGGTGGTGCTTTCTTCCTAGGGAAGCAGCTAGTATCCTGGTTGAGCAAAAAGAAAAATTCCATTTCTCTATCTTCTACTGAAGCAAAATACTTTGCTTCTACAAATAATTGTACTCAAGTAATATGGATGAAACAAATGTTGAAAGATATCAAGGTGATTTATGAAGATCCTATTGCCATATACTATGACAATTCAAGTGCAATGAAAATTTCAAAGAATTCGGTGCTGCACTCTAAGATTAAACATATACCAATCAAGTTTCACTTCTTGAGGGAGAAAGTGAATGAGAAAGAAGTCAGATTGGAGTATGTGCCTACCAAAGAAAATATTGTAGACATCTTTACTAAGCCATTGTCGAAGGATAATTTTGAGCATCTTAGAGGAATGCTAGGGGTAATTACACCTCTTGATAAGAACTAAAAGATGCATTTACTTGCATCAATCCATGAGCTACATTGCTATATTCTGATTCAGATTGATGTTTTCGTGGATGCTACTCAAGGGGAGTAGTCAGATGTGCAGATATGTGGTTCAAAGCATGTATATGGAAAGGTCATGGTTACCTTTTCCATTGATGTCAAAGGGGGAGAAGTGCAATTTGGAAAATACTTTTAAGGGGAGAAGAGCAATTGAGGAGAAGAGTCAGAACCAAAGGGAAAGAAAGTGTGTTGGGTTGATGGTATTTTTCACATCATGTGTTGCCATTAATGCCAAAGGGGGATATTGTTGGATGTTGTGGATGTGTTGCTGATATGTGGTTGTCATTGATGTCAACACTATTAGCATTTTGTGTATCAGAGGCTATATATGTCAAGGATATTGAGAAAATTATAAAAGAATGTGTTCTAGGTTCCCAGTGGAACTTTACAGGTCATGAAGGCTTCTTGTTCTTTACATTGAAGTTCAGGTGCTATGTACTAAAGGGTTTATTTTTGAGAGTATCTAGATCATCTACCGCAAGTTTCAGAGGTCCGTGTATAGATTTGATCATGTTGTGGTCTGACAGTATTTCTATGCTCTCTATCAGTGTTCCTGAGTGAATTTTGTGTGATTCTGGTAATCTCAGTTGTTGCAAATGTTTCTCTATTGCTTCTTGATATTTTTGGATGTCTCTAGATCATGCCCTATCTTTGTAGTGCATCCACATTAATCGCTGTGCTCGTGGTCGAAGATCTTTTCTTGCGCATGTTTAATTTTTCATGTTCCCAACTAACATGTTGATGGTAGCGTGTTGTGGATCTTTGAGGTGAAATTAATTGAAGTCTTCTTGTGTTGGAGTTGTTAATTTGGGTCTCCACTATGTTGTCGCTGACCTTGGTGGATTCACATTGAAAATTTATTTGTAAAATTGGGTCGACATTGCAAATATGTTTTATTTTCCTGGCGGACTAAGTTGTTGATGAAATCTCATGTAGCGGATATATAAGAGTGATTGCTTCATCAGTGCAATGTGTGCTTCATGTGCTGGGTGTGCTCCTATGTGTATGTGTGAATATCATTCAATTGTAGATTAAAGTGTGAAGAAGATCGAGCGAAGTGTTAAGTAGTTTGAGTGAAAAGTGAAGAAGTTTTCTGTGCTTAATTGGAACTATAATTAGGCTTGTGCAGAAGCTATTTTCTCAGTTCGTACCCTCTATATTTTAATCCTATTCTATATTTTTGGGAAATGAGCCCCTTCTGTAATTGAGAAGTGAGCTCTAGGTAGTGTGCTTGAATGCATGTGCATTCCCCTTTATTGATTTCATTATACTTTTAACAAGGTATAATATTGTGGACTAACATCCACCGTGGTTTTTTCCTTAATAGGGTTTCCACATAAAATATTATTGGTGTTCTCTATCTCTCTAATATGTTAATTGCTTATGGTTAATTTCTTATTCATTAGATCTAAGATTAAGTTAAGCAAAGTTTGAAAATTTTATTATTTTGTGACAACTAATTCACCCCCCCTCTCAGTTGTCTATCCTTGTTTTCCAACAATTGGTATTAGACCAGGTTCCTCTGAAGAAGTCTAAAAGATTGAGGTGATCCGAGATGGAAACATTCAAGAAGGATAGTCTGAGATTTGATGGAACTAACTACTCACTATGGAAAGTCAGGATGCAATGTCACCTAAGGTGTATTGGTCTTTTGACTGAATCTTGTTAGTTGGCGATTCATTGTAAGAGTCTTGAGGATAGGGATTGGCTATTCCTTAGAGATTCCTTAGGTGCATTGGAAAACACCAACAAAATACATCATCAACTCTCTGAAGATAGTCTACAATCTTCTCTTCTTCAGTCATTGTCAAACCTTCAAATTTTGCTTTCAACACTTGTAACTTTGCTAGCTTCACTTTGGTGAGATCTTCATAGATCTTCTTCATTTTTTCCCAGACATCATAAGTAGTTTTACAATGCATGAATTTTCTATGTAAAATTTTAGACAAGTTGTTCATAAAAATGAACCAAGATTTCTTATTGTCCTCATGAATTTTATTTTGTGTTGGATCAGTAGGAGTTGTAGCAAGAATAGTATATTGGGTCTCTACAGTTGCCTAGACTTTAGTTCCAAGAGAGATTAAGTATCCTTCCATCAATGAGCTCCATTTAGCATAGTTTGTTCCATCAAACCTAGGTGGCTTGTTTGAACCTTTTTGAAGTGCCATTGTGTTCACCAAACCAAGATCAACTTGAGTTGGTTAAGCTTCTCCTAGGGAACCTAGTGCTCTAATACCACTTATTAGAACACAATGATCTACTAAGAGGGGAGTGAATCAGTAGATATTAAAATTTTTATCTCTTAAAGCCTTCTAACATATTCAACCTTAAACTTAAATGTGTAAATTGAAATGCTGAAAGATATAACAACCACAAGCACAAGAAAGATCAACACATAACACAATATGTACGTGGAAAACTCAGGATGGGAAAAATCACAGTGAGAAATGCTGCTAGGATCTACTATCTTAATCTAGCCTCACAAGCATCAAAGTTCAGTTAAAATGTTTAGGGATACAACCCAAGGAAGCAAAAAATCCATATTTAGAAGCTATAACTTCAAGATGCTACTACACCCTATTCTGAGCTACAACTCAGTGAAAATGGAGGCTACAACCTCTTACAAAATATTTTCATCAATTATGCATGACCTAGTTCTACTCAACCTATGATGCATCGATTCAACTCTTCATTCCTCTCTCTATGTTTACTCTCACACTACTATAATTAGATTCTTGTATTTTAATGATTCATCTGCTCTATTATAGTTCTCTCTCACTTCTTTTTCTACTTCTCAACACACATATACTCTGCACACAAGTTTATCTCATGCCTTCGTATATTTCATATGAGTTAGAACACTAGTTAGGGTTTTTCACTTGCAACTATCTTTAGTGAATGTGAATGCATCAAGCTTCCCACATACTTTCTATCCATTAATGATGCCATCCAATTAAATTTTCCATATCTCATATCGAGCTTCACACCAAACATCAATCTACACACCAATCAAATCTCATTATCAAGAATTTACCAAATATAGTTATGTTTTCGACCCCAAAGGATAATACACATTTAATTTCCTCTTCTATTCATTTGATCAGATTTTATTTTGATTGAGCATGTCACCTTTTAGCACTGTCTTCATTAAATGTTCACATGTCGGTTAGATGGGCTATCTGATTCTGTTCACATGTTGGCCACTGGCTTCAAACCCCTATTTGCATCGACTAGATTGTCAAGTGCAAACACTGTCCAACGATCATCTTGTGGACTAATAAAAAAGTAGAAGCACAATCAGGAAACATCTACAAGCTCATTACAATCACAACATGATCTTAGACAACATTCTAAAGAATTTATCAAATTGGAGGACTCTAAATAGCACCGTCATAAAGAGGAAATGACTTCCAGACCATCAAATCAAGAACCATTTGAGTTGAGGGCACACAATACTGTTATAAACCTAATTCTAGAACTGTAGATCAAAAGATGTAAATGCGAAGAAATGTGGAGTAGAAAAAATTCTCTCTGTCACCATCAACTGTATAGATAAAGCAGTTTTCACTCTGGAAAACAAAACTTAACTCTTTATACCAGATGTTGCAACTTGGAACATACCAACTTCAAACATGCCTCTAAATAAATTCAAATCCGTAGACACAAATATTCAATATGCAAGAAATGCGGAGAAAATTTTTGAACCATTCTTATTGGAGGCTCAAACAAATTTTCATACCGGTGCATATTTTGAACCTACAAACACTTGTGTCCTTCAACTGCAACAAATTATATTGTGTTGACATCAATGATAACACCAATTAGACACATATTTGCAATAGGTGGAACTTGAAAATATTTTATTTTTCCTCAATTAAAAACTTTGGTTGTGAAGCATTTTTTCATTTTCATTTGAAATGATTTGCTATGCTTGAAAATTGGAGTCTAAGAGAAACAAGTGATGTTCTCATGTACATTTATTATTTGGTGTGATAAATAAAGTTTCCACCATTGAGTCCATTTCTTATTTGTATTATAAATTATAACTTTCTTTCTCCCGAGTCCATTTCCTATACAAGAAATAATATTGCAAAAAGTTGACATATACATCTTTTGACGTGTTTATATGGTGATGTATCAAGAAAATAACAATTCATTCTACACTATGAGGATTATGCTATGAAATTTTTTAAAGAATATTCAAGATAAATGTTTGTATGATAATGTGTCAAGAAGTTAACTACTCATCATCTACTATGAATATTATGTTTTGCAAGAGTTGTGAAGATTATGTATCCTTTGCTTAATTGAGTTGTTCCAATCAAAAGATTAAATATATTGGAATTTTTTAATGAAACATTTCATGGAATACCAATTGAAAACATGTTTTTTACTTTTAGATAAAGTATCCATGAAAATCTTTGGATCAAACTGAATTGAGATATGTAAGAACAAGGGAGCATTAGGAAATACATTGCTCAAGGATTTTAAATAAGCCTACTCTCTCGTTACAATTTTGGGTGGATTATTACTATCAAAGTATTAGGAATGCTTTGCCTATTTTCTCGTAGGAAGTTTCCATTTTAGAAGGGTCATCTCTTGATATATTTGATAGTTATTCTTAATCAATTATCAAGTTAATAATTAGTGCATTTAATTACAGTTAATCATTTCTTTTCAATTTGTGCAATTTTGGAATTTGTAACTCTTCTACTATTCCGAGAAATATTGAAGTTGTTTAGCATCATCTAATAAAGTTGTTTAGCATCAATCAATTAATATTAAAGACAAGCCATGGACAACAATGATCAATGCTAGGACCAACCAATTAATAAGTATACATGTGAATAAGTCAAGCATGTACATGTGAATAGGGGAAGCCCAAATACTCAAAAACACGTAAGCCTTGAAGTATACACACAAATACATAGTATATGCAAATTAATACAAAGTATATGCATGAATACAAGGTATACACATGAAAACATGTAAGTTGCAAAGTATACATTAGAATACACGTAAGTCACAAAGTATACATGTGAGTTGTAAAGTATACACTTGGATACATGTAACTCATATCTATTGAACCATGAATGTCTAATGCAAATATGGACACCATCAATAAAAAAGATTTGTATTAACTAAATAGAAATGTAGGCATACATCAATATATGTCGATACAAGTATAAAATATTAGTACAAAATAGCCATATAGGCTTACGAGAATGCCATATAGGCATACAATGTCAAATATATCCAATACAAAATATGTACAAAAATGGCATATAGGCATACAACAAAGAGCTCTGGAATCAAAATTCATTTCTTTCCATACTCTCAAAATAAACTCTTTCCCTTTGCTTGTCGATCGGATGATGATACGTTTGTCACTCATTTATGCTGTGGTCGAGGAGTGCTCATGGTGCTCCTCCTAGGGTTTAGTTCATGGTCAAGTCTTATCTGTTACAATAAGAAGTAAAGACATTAATATATAGAAATTATATTATAAAAAATGATATATTTAACAAAATAATCACTTACCGCCATTTGATGATCACTCTTCACAAGGGAAATATTCAAATGTTCATGTTGAGGCGTACTGAAGTCCTGTACAAACCATCTAAATAGAAATTAAACTATGAATCAATAATAGTTTGATTTTTCACTAACTAACATCTATAACAACGAATGTAAATTGAAATTTAGTAATTTTCCTCATACTTCCCTTGTCAAAGCCATCGAGGAGTCTATAGTAGATGAAACACTGATCTCCATTTCCCTCTGAACATTCAGAGGTGTATTCGCTTGCAACATTTGAAACTAAAATAAAAAATTATTCAATCACAAAAACTACTATATATTTTTGACTATCATGCTTACTATTTTCCCTATCCATATCTTGTTTGAAAGCACGTGTTTTTAGGATTTTACCCATAGTAGCAAGCCGATGAACTGTTTGATAAAATGATTTCATAGACATGTGTGATAATTGTGATGGCATAAAGAAGGTAGTGAACTGTTTGAAAAAATGCCTCAAAGAAATGGGGTCTCATGGTGATGGAATTCCATTACAAACAAATGTGTCATGGCATTCCATCACCGTAAGACCACATTTCTTTTAGGCATTTTTTCAAACAGTTCATTGCCTTCTCTATGTTATTATGCTAGGATGGGGTGGATGGTATAGTGTGGCCTTGGTTATGAGATGGAGGGAGATCATGACATGAAGAGGGAAGAGTTGGGACATGAACAAGTGGAATAAAAGGTGGAAGGTTCCATGGATTGGTAAATTGATGATGAGGACCTTGAAAAGAATTTGGAGGGGAATTTTGGCTAATGGGTTGGTTTCTATTGTTCAAGTAGTGAATTGTTTGAAAAAATGGCTCAGAGAAATATGGTCTCATGGTGATGGAATGGCACTCCATCACCATGAGACAACATTTGTTTAAGGAATTTTTTCATAATACTCATTTCCTTAACTATGATATTGCTTACTATTATGCTTTGATAGAAAATTTTCCAAGCATCCATTGTTTGTTGGAAAGCACCTATTTTAGGCTTTTAGCCATAGCAACAAGGAAGTGATTAGTTTGATAAAATGTTTTGGTACACATGTATGGAAAATGTGGTAGCATAGAAAAGGTGGTGAGCTGTTTGAAGAAATTCCTCGAAGAAATGTGGTCTCATGGTAATGGAATGGCATTCCATCACCATGAGACCACATTTCTTCAAGGCATTTTTTCAAACTACTCACTACCTTGCCTATGCTATTACTTACTATTATGCTTTGATATGTTTTTTCCAAGCATCCATAGTTTGTTGGAAAGAACCTTTTTAAAGCTTTTAGCCATAGCAGCGAGGAAATGAACTATTTGATAAAATTATTTGGTAGACATGTATTGAAAATGTGGTAGCATAGAAAAGGTGGTGAGCTGTTTGAAAAAGTGCCTCAAAAAAATTGAGTCTCATGGTGATGGAAATCACCATAAGACCGAATTTCTTTAAGGAATTTTTTCAAACAACTCATTGCCTTGTCTATGCTATTGCTTACTATTATTCTTTCATATATTTCTTCCAAGCATCCATAACATAGACTAGGTAGTGCACTGTTTGAAAAGATGCCTCAGTAAAAATTGGTCTCATGGAATGCCATGACAAGAAAATGCAATTAGAAGCTGCTCCTACTTATTACTTATGCTATGTGAAGTAATTGCATCACTTCTTATGTTGAATTTCTAAACAACTATATTGTAGTTGAAATTGTCATCTATCAACATCTAGTTATTAGTTATGGAATGTGAACTAATGCTTTGAGTTTGGAAAATGTGCAATGCAACACAATCAACGATATGAATACAAACTACAAAAATCTATTAAGTACAATTCATTAGTTAAACTCTTTATTCTATTACCTGTGTGTAGGTTTGTCTAAATCCACTAGAACTGGGAGGTGTTCCCTCAAAACCTCTAATATTAGCCTATTCAACATCCAAAATCACATATTAAAATACCATTCATAAAACAATGCTATTAACATGTAATAAATTTATAATTATTTACTAGTTACATACCTCAACGGTAGATGCAATGGAGAAATAAGCAGGTGTAGGTCCGGTGTATCCAGTATCAAAATTGTAACCCTAAAATTTTATTAAAGTCATAAAACTAAATTAGTTAATCTTGCATTTCAAAATTGAAATTTAATAAATTAAATTCAATGAACATGCTAACATTTACTTGAGTATCAATGCCATAGGCCTCATTCAAAATTTTAGCTTCCCTCACCATCTCCATAGCTACAGATGTATCCTCCGTAGCAGCCTCCTGACTATCAGTGGGGTCATATGAACAAGTCACCCTACAAGACTGACACAAATGGGATCGAAGCCCACCACTCGAAGACTCCCCTAGATGGCGCTATAGTATAGGGCTGGCATGCTAGATGACACTCTGGGTCAAAGAGCTAATGGCCTACAAAGTCTCTGCATCAGCACTCTCCTTCACGATGTGCTCATGAGGAAGCCTACTGAGAGGTTGTCTCCCTTGCCATGTAGGATCCTTTTGTGCACTGGGTCTATCTTTAGCCAACCCCCCAACTCTCCCTTGGAAGTCCCTCATATCAAAATAATATAGGATTTTGTTCAAGATGAACTCACAGTATAGTTTCCTAAGGAAATATTGTAGGAATTCACAATTGTTGCATGGTGGGTAATGAAAAACCATGTACCACCTATCCCAAAAAAAGTTCCTAATCTATTGGTGGTGACACCAATGGATAGGAAACCTCTTCGCATTGAGGGTAAGAATTTCATTTGTGCGCGGCTTAGTGAATAATGAGCACAAATCAAATTTTATAATTTTTAGATATTTTACATCTTTATATGATAATTTATCCCGGTAATAAGCCCTAGCTATTTGCCTCCTATCTTGCCATCCAGTTAATTATTTGTTGATTGAATTTACATGTTTTAACATTTCTTTGAGTGAAGTTGCCAGGGTCATTCTTTCCATGGCTGAACCATTTGGATCATTCAACCTCTTGATTAAATCCTCATTTTTTTTTATTGTTTTCAATTTCACTCATTAAGTTTTCCTGAGTGCCAGGAGGATGTTGAGGGATTGGTGGAGGAGATTGTTGTTGTGGTTGTTGAACTTTAGAATTTTGTTGTTGTTGTTCTTGCTATGCTTGTTGCAGATTTTGTTCCTCTTTTTGTTGTTGTGCTTGTTGAGGATTTTGAGAAGGGTTTGCAGGTTCATTAAAATCTCCTACAAATTGAAAAAATAAATATCAAAAACAACCTAAAACTAACAAATTCACAAGAAAAAAAAAAAATCCTTACCTCTCATACCTCCTCATCGATGTGACAACATCATGGCAATGAAACAACAACAATTTGACAAAATCTTACAAAATGGCTCTTACCAGAAAGTGAGCAAGAAAATGGGGGATTTTGGCCATGGGCAGAAAAAAACCATAGTCACAATGAAAATGATTTCAGATTCCTTTTTTTTTTGCTTTTAATACCTCATAATGCGAGCGTGTTATAAATAACTCACATTATAATGCACTCACATTATGAGCTTTCAATTTTTTTTAAAAAAATTGGCCACAAATTGGCTACCCATCTTTTTGCATGTACCCAAGTACCCAAAAGAAAATGTGGCTCCCACAACTAGCGTGGCTTGGAACAAAGGATTGTTGCTTTGGGTCTATAAAAAAAATGTATAGAGTCCCTTTCTATAGTACTACCTTGGTAAAAAATGCCTCTTGCAGATTGAAATGCGTACCTCAAAATGGTCAAAGTCGTGGCCTCTTCTATTCAATTTGTTGTTTCTTGAAAGGTTGTGTGTCCTCTAAAAATAGAAAATCACAGGTCAAATGTGCAAAAAAAAGGAAAACACATTCAGATGCCTCCAAACAAGGGTTTGACAAACAAAGACTCCATTTTCACCAATCAACAAGAAAAATAAAAATTAATCAGAAATAAATAAGTTAATTTTGAAATTTGAATAATTTCAAATGTCGAGTAAATTGATCTCAAACACTTAGATGAAAAATATCAAGGAGTTGTAGATTGGGTGGCTCTGATACCATGATAGAGCAAATAACCCAGGAAAATTATCTGCAGAATAAACCTTCACGAAAAAAGAGAGAGGCAACACAAGGCCATTTCACCACAACAAGAGTGAATAAAATGAGATGAGTAGAATACATACTATAAAAAATTTTAAAGGCAAGTGAAATGCAATGGGTATAAAACTTCCTGATACAAGAAACAAAATTACCCGAGAGATTAATTTAAATATTCTACCTAAGTAAGCTTAATCGGGTAAATGGTGAAAACCATTTAATCCAACAAAAGGAAATGGGAAATTGAATGGAGAAAACAATTATTATATGTGGAGGCAATGATTTATAGTGAATTTGAACAACTAGGAAGAGGGGAGAAGAGACATTGACAATTGGCTGATAACAGTTGGTTTTTCGTGCAAGGATTGAGTTACCACAAGAAATAAGGGAGGTGATGGTATGTGCCAAGGCTCAGTGTGAAATAATTTATCCATATGAAACGTCTCTATGGAGATTCAAAACTTGTTTGCGAAGCGAAGCAAAGAAGATCAACTTCTTTTCCATTAAATTCCCCATTCTGAACTACGATGGATATAGACTGTGTGAGTTGATGCAATCCTATCTTGGTAAGTGAATTAGAGTAAATGAATAAACACCACAAATCATTCTTTTCTCAGGAGAGTCAAAATTTTATACCATAAGCCATTAATGGAAGTTGCATTATAGTGTATTGACAGTAAATGAAAATGACAGACTATATATGCATAAGGCCGTCATTAGAATGCTATCCGTGGAAAACAACAATGGGTGTTAAAACACAACTATATCAAAGAACATTAGGAAGACATGAAATATTTTTAATATTGAATAGTACGTTTTAATTTAGTATTTATGAATTTTCATTTTGGCAGAATGTTGCCTGTTAAAATAGTGCATCGATAATTGTGCTGGAAAAATATATATGATTTATTTTATAATTTGCTCATTGGCTGTTGGCATTTTCATTGTGATTTTGTTATTTTTTAATTTATTTAATTATTGTAATGAACTTTTCTATTGGAAATATTTCATGAATTTTTTGATATAGTCATGTCTTGATACACATTGTTTTTGGTGACGCGTAGCATTTTAAGCAATTCATTTGCATTTACTATTTGCAAATTTTCATTTATTGTGAGTAGAGTGAAGAGTAGATGTCATTAATGGCTTATGGTGTGAAGTTTTAAGTCTGTCAATCAAAGTATTATTTTCATTGTTTTTTCATTTTCTCAGGTTGTTTGACGTGGCTGAAATTTGTGTCTGTTGAGAGGGTTTACATCTATGATGTTGGAAGTGGCAAAGGTGGCATTTGTAAGTTCCTGTATCTTTTACACTTTCATTTTTTCACTTTCTACTCATTTGCTTGGATTGTTTGATGAGGGTGAAATCAGTGCCTTTTGAGAGGGTTTATGTCTAGCATTTTGGAATTGAAAAATGAGGCATTTGTAAGTTTCTATATCTTTTATAGTGTAATTTATAGTTTTTTACATCTCTGTGTTGTATGGGTTAATGCCTACCATTCGCTATTTTTGACTACATTTATGGGTTAGTCTATCTTCTTGAGTTAAAGAGTTGATGTATTGATGAAATGTTTGTAATAGAAAATAATACTTTGCTTGACAATCTTAAAAAATTATGAGTTGATGAAATGAGTTTGATAGATTCAAGTGCAGTTGGTATGCATGTGTGAAGATAAAATATTAGTTCCATTCTTAATTGTGGGCAGTAGAGAAGTTGATGTTAATGAATCATGGTGTTAAGTCTTTAATTCAATAGAGAGTGTCTCATAAAAGCATTGAAAGACAAGGAAGAATATACATGAAGCCATAAAATGCAAAGAGCAAGAAAGAATAGGCTAGAACCCATAAAATGTAGAGATGAAAAAATCTATAAAATGATAGTGTAAAGGATACAGGAATTTACAAATGTCTTGTTCTTTGCTTCAAGTACAATAGACACAAATCCTTCCAACAAACACGGATTCCACTTCCATCGAATAATCTAAGAAAATGAGTAAATAACACAAAAAATGAGTGTGTAAAAGATATAGGAAGTTACGAACACTTTCTCTTTTGCTTCCAATATCATAGATATAAACTTTCTCACGACATAGAGATTTTAGTTGCTTGAAACAGTTGAAGCAAGTGAGTAAACAATGCAAATTATCCTTTGCTGCCTAGACTTAAAAGTTGACACCATAAGCCATTAATGATTCCTGTAGTTTAGGCCATTTGCAATAAGCCAAAGTCAGAGACTAAAGAATGCAGAGCTGCAAAAAATTCTAAAACAACACTGTAAAAGATATAGTAACTTACAACTGCCTTGTTTTTGCTGCTAACATGAAAGACATAAATCCTATTAAGAAACATAGATTTCACTATTATGAAACAATCCAAGCAAGTGAATAAACAATGCAAAAAGAAAAAACATAAAAGATATAGGAACTTACAAATGGCTGCTTTTTTGCTTCCAATATGATTGATATTGACTGTCTCAATAGACACATATTTCACCTTCATCAAACAATCTAAGCAAATGAATAAAAAATGCAAATGAAAGTTAGGGTCTATATATGCATAATGTCATCATTAAAATGTGATGCATAGGCAAAGATACAAGATACAAAGACTTCACTAGATCAAAGAACATTTCGAAGCCATGTAAAATTTCTAGTAGCAATGAAGCATTATGAATTGTCTAAAAATGTGCTTTTTTGGTGCTGAAAATAGTTTGCAATAAAATAGGGCCCATCATAGATGCAGAGATGTAAAAAATGTAAAGCAACACTATAAAAGATATAGGAACTTACAGACATGCCGATTTTCCCTTGGAAAATAATACACATCGAGCCTGCCAACAGATAAAGATTTCACCCCCGTAAAACAATTCAATCAAATCAATAAACGTTGTAAAAAATGACAACGTAAAATATATGAGAACTTACAAACCAGTGCTTTTTGCTTCCAACATGATAGACATAAACCCTGTTAATAGGGACATGGCATCGACTAATCTAAGCAAATGAATAAACAATGGAAAAGTGATAGTGTAAGAGATATAAAATCTCACAAATGCCTTTTTTTTTTACTTCCAATGTGATAGATATAAAGTGTCTGAATAATAATTTGGGAAAATGAATAAACAATGCAAAGAATCCTTTGCTTAATAAAATGAATATTTCATAGCATAAGCTATTAATGACACCCGCACTTCAGTTTAACCACAATAAATGGAAGTTAGGGGAGTATATAAGCACAATAGCTTTGTTAAAACATAATGCATGGGAATGAACATTGGACATGAAGACATGACTATATCGATGAGCATTACAAAGGCATGTTATATTTCCAATAGCAAGTAAACATTAGGATTTGAACAAGTCTTCCAATTTATCATGCCAGGAAAAATTTGGAACATAATAGGGTAGATTACAATTGTAGGAATGCAAAAAAATATCATACGAAATTGCAAAAGATCTACGAACTTACATATGCCTCATTGTTCACTTGTAGTACGATAGACATAAACCCTATGAGTAGATACATATTTAATCCTCATCAAACAATGTGAGGAAATGAGTAGACAATGCAAGAAAATGATAGTGTATTAGATATAGGAACCTAGAAATTCCTTGTTCTTTGCGTCCATCACAATATATATAAACTCTTTCAATAGAGACTAATTTCATTTTTATCAAACAAGCTAAGCAATTTGATAGAGTTGACAGTTCACATTATAAGCCAATAATGAATTGTAAATGCATAAAAACTATAAAATAACATTGTGAAAGATATAGGAAGGTACACATGCCTTGTTCTTTTTTATCTATTTGCAATGAATGAAAACTGGACCAAAATAGAAGCATAATGTCGTTGGAGGAAAAAGACATGTTAAATAATAGATTTCATTGTTATTAAACAATGTGAGAAAATGAGTAGAAAATGCAAGAAAATGATAGTGTTATAAATGTAGGAACTTACAAACACATTGTTGTTTGCATCCAACACAATAGATATAAACTCTTCCAATAGAGATTGAATTAACTCTCATCAAAGAATTAGAGAAAATGAACAAGAAACACAAACAATATTTTGTTGGATAGGGTTAAGACTTCACATCATAAACCATTAATGAATTACAAATGCACATACACTGTAAAATAACATTGTGAAAGATATAGAAAGGTACACATATCTTGTTTTTTATCCATTCACAATGAATAAAAATTAGACAAAAATTAAAGAATAACATTATTGGAGACAAAATAAATGTTAACTAGCATCAATAACTATAATCTATTTTGGGATGAAATTGGTACATTGGAACTATAGTGTAGGTTTTTCCACATATAGAACAAACACTTTCAATGTTTGAACAAACAATGTGATTTGAAATTTTCACAGTCTTTTTTTAAATTTTAATCAAAATAATATATGTTTGTGGTGTCTAGATGTCTCCATCTCCATAGTGATTTATTTTTGAAAACAGAGTCTAAGTAGTTTAAAATAGCATTTGAAAGAAGGCAACAATCATTTTTCTGGATAAATAATTCTTGAAAGAATACAACACTATATGTAAAAACATTAGGAATTTTAGCAGACATTTTGTATTTCACATAAAAGCAATATTGAATCGGTATATCTTTTTTTTTATCATAAACATGTATTTCTATGGTTTGTAGAGAGAAAAAAGCATTACACATGGAAAATTAGTTATAAGTATTGTTAAATTGCAAACAAAACTGTTTACACCTATAGTATATATGTTTGAAATAGATGAATAAACAAGTGTGAAGTTATGTGGTTCATATAAGAAGTCAAAATAAACTAAAACATAACTTATAAATGTTTATGAAATTGCAAGAAAAGCTATAGAAATCTATACTATGTACGTTTGAAAGAAATGAAAAGACAATTTTCAAGTCATGTGGTGCATATAAGAGGTGAAAATAAACTATCAGACTAGTCTTCATAAAAGCATTGACACTATTGTCTTTTTATTAATATTGTCAACAAAAGTGATGTTGTGTACAGTCTTAGATATTTTGTTAATTCATATTGTTTTGTGCTGGAACATTGTGCTTCCTGGATCCTACTTCACAATCAATGAGCATTAAACTCCTCACAATGCATTTGGTATGATATGCTATTAATGAATACAAATAAAAATTAGAATAGTGTAGGGTAAGAACCTATGCTAAATTGCAAATGTTTTTTCAAGTTTTTGGAGATGCCTTGATGCTTGCTTCAGTAACAATTCATATGATGAAATTATCCATTGCAAGTGTAAATTTTCCTTGCAGTTGAAACTTTCACAACAAGAAGATTATTGCAGACATGTCTTTCTTGCAGTTTTGAAATGGAATTGCAACTAGTTGGGGGAAGTTGCTTTGTACCTGTTGTTTGTGCAAGTAACAATCCATAGGTCCATCTGTTGTTTGAATAGTGCATTGCAGGAAATGCACATATTCAAAATTTGTGTCAGTGCCACAAGCTGTGCACCATGCAACATCAATGTTTGATGTTTGTGTAAAAAAAACTCTCTGTTTACATGAAGTGCAGATTGGTTCGTATGGGGGCAAGTGGAAATTTTTAGGTCTTAGTGTTCTTTCCACCTACAATGGTAATGTAGATGTAATTAGTGGAAAATGAAAATAATGTGTCGTTTAGGAAATTAAAAATAGCAAGGCACAAATGACAAGCGCTTTGTATCAGAAATCTATACTATTGTGTAAAACGTAAAGGATTCAGGTATTTACTTCCATGTTTGAGGACCTCAGTGGTTGTAGGGAGGCCTTTGTAGATGCATCATTGAGTTCGTCAATGAAGCTAGACTACATTGTTTTCATCAAATTTGTTCCTTTTGGCCCATAACGAATAATATTTCTAAAAAAAAATGAAAGGGGTTTTTGCTGATGCCAGGATCAGTTGTAGTGTTGCATAGAGATTTGTATGACTGATGGGGACCATAAGCTATAAAATAGACAATGGTCGAGGTGCAAAATTCCAAGGGAAACTAGTTTAAGAATTCGATGTAATTGAATTAGAGTAAAAATGGTATGTTGAAAAATAGATACATTAATCTAATCAAACAAAGACTGTTCAAAAGTAAATTCTATGAATACAAAAAAGAATTTTATAAGCAATTTTTCTCTATGCAGAAACAACTTGTAAAATGCCTTAGTAAAGTCCAAAAAGAAAAGTGCTCAAATTCAATGATGTTGAGACGAATTTTGTGAAAAATCGTATAGCGGAAAAATCATCTTGGGTCTCTCCATCTGTTTAACTTGCAACTCATATTGCTTTCAAACTTAATGATGACCAGTAACAACAATTCCAATTGTTCCAATAGAGAATTTATCATCTAATTGGATGAGCTGCGAGATGATTGTGTCAGGAATCAATCTACATTCCTTACAAACTTTTTCAATGGGTTCAAAGGTGCTTCTAGCAGTTAAAACAAGGGAATAATCAACATCTCCTCTTTCATATTGTTTTTTTTTTCTAATGAAAAAAATTGTGAAACATACACTTGTATGAGGTGATAACAATGGTAGAAATGTGTCTTGAATTAGTTTGTTGTTGATGTTTATAGTGATTTTCATTTGACCATGACTGCCAACTAAATGAACATGCACAATTGCTACTTTTCGTGGTGTTCTAGGATTTGGGTTAATTACAATGCCATAAATGCATAAAAAATTGCCTTCAAATGCTAAAGATGATTGTTTTGTGTATATGTAAGGGATGCTTGATGGTTATACAGTTTCTGCTTTCAATCTATACATTGTGATTTGACAATGAATTGATAATTAAACATATAAAGAGTCAAATTACATATGAGACAAACATGATATAGTAATTGTCTCTTTTCATCTTGTTTTTCATTTGACTATTCCATCTTCTATTGTGCAAGTGTAATAAAGATTTTGGCACCTGAATGTCCTTCTTGCACTTCTAGGGTTTTTCACCTAAAAGAAGAAAGATGGGCCAAAATACATTGTTCAGTTTCAAAGATTTAACGTGATATGAATGCAATATGTCAGAAAACTAATGGAAGGTATTGATTATTAAGTGGAAACTATCAAAATGCATTTTTTTGAAAACACATTGTGTAATGTAAAATCACCTAGAAATGAATGCAAATTGCAACAAAACTTGATGAAACTGTAGGTGTGCACCTCGAATATGGATGGAGACTGGAGATGCCTTCTAGAATGCTGTTGATGCTAATTTTCAGGCCTAGTGGGACTCATTCACCATATTGGGAAAATTAGTCCCAGTTTTGCAAAACTATTCTGAAACCTGTTTCAAACAAAAGTGTATCTAAAAATGTAGAAAAATAAAAAATAACCTAGAAGTGGGACTCATTTTCCACTGATGGCGAATAAGTCCACTCATGATTTAAAAAAAAAATCAAAAGTGGAAACTAAAGTCCCTGATATGCTCTTTAGCTCTTGACAGCTGTCCACCTCCGAAAGTTTAATTTTTGAACCTGAAAGTGACTTTTTGTTGATATTTTGTCTTGGAAAATGAAGAGAAGACCTAAACAACTTTTCAATGTAATCTTCAATGATTTCTAATCCTTCAAGATGTATAAATCTACATACACACAAGAAAATAAAGAGAAATGGTGAATGTTAGGGCATGGGGGTTTGCCTTGGTCAAATCCCTTTTAGGTTAATAAACCAAAAAGATGAAAGAATGGAATAAAACATGAAATAATGGAGTTGATTACCTTTCCATGATGTTTGATCTTGAATTTCTGCAACAAAAGATGATGGATTTTCCCTTGAATGTCTCAAAATTGATCTTGAATGACTTCTAATGTTAAACCCATAGCTTGCTTGAGAAGATAAATGATGAATGAGTTGTAAAATGAGTTCAGAGATATAAATTAGGGTTAAAAGACTTATATTTATATGCATTTCACCTTATTTTCCTGTTAATCAGATCCCTAAGGCCGACATGCAAAAATAGTAAACTTAAATTTCACTTTTTCCCGCTCAAAGGTCAAAATTGGTCCAAATGGGACTCATTCACCACCCATGGCGAATGGGTCCCACCTAGATGGGACTGATTCACCATGGATGGTGAATGGGTCCCATAGGGGCCATTTTTCTAGCTAAGATGTTAGGAGATAAGAAAATAAGTTTTAAATTGCAACTTTTTTAGGTATTTTATCAAATATTGCCTCAGGATGAACAATATGGGTTAATAGGGGCCTATTAGTGATTATGTAAAGGTCAATTAGGGCTTGGGACACATAATTCAATGTGAAAGTGTGATTAAATACACTTTACAATGCTAAAATGAGGTCCACACAACCTAGGAAGGCATAAGAACCAATGTGAATATGTGGGACACA
This sequence comes from Sequoia sempervirens, assembly GCA_007258455.2. Taxonomy (NCBI): domain Eukaryota; kingdom Viridiplantae; phylum Streptophyta; class Pinopsida; order Cupressales; family Cupressaceae; genus Sequoia; species Sequoia sempervirens. The sequence goes on from VDFB02256132.1 coordinate 20,801,948, forward strand.
TTACAACACTAGTTTAACATTAAGTTTATTTTACAAGCCTTCTAGATTAATGTGAGGATGTATTTAAATACATTTTATAATTTTTAATTAGGGGAAAATGGGTTCATTAATTCTAGAAAAGTGTGAAAGTGTGTGTTACAACACTTTACAACACCTTTACAAGACATTGATAAATGCATTTTAAAGAGTACAAGGCCTAGTGTGGATGTGAAAAACACCTCACAACACCAAATAAAGGCCTCATTAAGTCCAATTTATCATGAATTCTTCCTATGTCAAGCAAGAGGTCCTTTTTTTCTATGTTACATTTAGCCCCCACTTTAGTGAGAGGATGAAATTGCTTCAAAACACACACTAAATTATAAATTCAAGAGAGATTCGAGTGTACATATGTAGATGAAAAAGAATGAAAAAGATCAAGGGAGGTTTCACAAGCCCCTAGGATCCAAGATCCTAAGTCAAACCATCAAGATACATAATCATGCAATGGAAAGAACTAGGAAGATGAAAATGAAAGGGGTGGATCAAGCTTCGATCGTTTGTCCAACTAGTTGTGGATTTGATCTAGGCTTGTTTTTTTTAGAAATAAAATGCATACTCACTTTGGGGCAACAAAACCCTTGGTTGTCCGTCGGATGAGAAATCCCAAAAGGTGAGACACATATGACCGATATGTGCTGACATACACATAGGTGGCTATGGGGAAAGTCATTCCTTAGAATGGGCTTCCTACTCAATGTTACCAAAGTTATACCTCATGATAAATTTAATAAGGCACCAAAATGAAAAAATGATTTTCAATCTCTATGAGGTAAGCAAAACTTCATATTCTTGACACTCATAGACATTGTAAATGCAAGATAGTGCAAGGATTGTTCAAAGGGATTTTTCTTAGTTTGTGCAAGGTCTTAAATCTTAGGGAACATTGTGCTTAATGTTTCCATGAGAGGATAAGTGCAAAATAAGTATCACGCTCTTGGAGGGAATCAAGTCCAATGACTCCACCAAGAAAAGGATGCATCACAAGAAGAAAGAAATCACACAATGAAATTTGAGTGGTGATGTATGCCCCCACTTTAAAGTCGTTGCGGACACCAATACTATGAGCAATTTCTTTAAAGTAGAAGAAGGGGAACACAAGAGCTTATTCAAAAAGTCCTATGCCAAGTCATATGTTTCCAGTAAGCTACATTATGAAAAAGGTGGTATGTCACATGCGAACCAACTTAAGGCACATTGTCCACTTCCCAAGCTTGCTCTTATATGTTCATGAAAATTAACGACTAGCCAAAAGAGTCAGCAAAAAGTGACATACAAGGACAAGGCTTGCTAAAGCCCTTGTCCCCACTGAGTGCAGGGAAAAGGTGAGCCAAAATGATTGATGAAATGTAGGTGAGAGTGAAAATCAGTATCATTTAGAGGAATTAGATGCCCCACAGAAGGAAGAATACCAAATTCCTAAAAATGTCAGATTTTATGACTCAAAGCCTTACATTCATTAGTGGAATGACCATGAACTCTATGATAGGTGCAGAATGAAGTCTTGTAATAACATTTCTTATGTGTTCTAGGAGGGAGGGTGATCAAGTGATCCTAGAGGAGTCTCGAAAAGATACCTTCTTGATCAATAGTAGAAGGTGGTCTTGTGTCTAATGTCAAAGATACATCTTGCTTAGTAGTAGATGTCATACTTACACAAGTATCTCTAGATTGTGAGATTTCTCTCTTACTCTTATAGGAGGAGGGAAAATCTATCAAATGCAAATCATTGGTATCTTGTGAGATGACATTGACATTAAGTGAAGACTTTGTTGTTTGGTTTATGTTTGGTAAAGGGTGATGTTCAAGACCACTAGTTTTTCGGAGTTCAGGATGGATGACTGTTAAGGATGATTTAGAAGTGTTTTGTGTGAGATTGTTGATGTTGAGTGAAGGCTTGAAAGTTTATATCAAAGGGAAATAACCAAGACCATGAGTTGTTTGTTGGGTGATAGGATCAATAGGGTTGTAGATACCTTGTTCGTTGGCACCACATCCTTTTCCACTATAGCCAAGTTGTTTCATAAGCTCATACCATTTTCCATAAAGATTTTTCATTACTTTTTGATCGGTTGGTGGTTGTTGATAAGTGTTGTCAAATGTGGCCATGTAGTGTATTTCATTGTCTAAAGTGGTTGAGGTGGATGATTTCGAAGGATCATCTACTTTTTCTTTTTCCCTATTTGAATCTTTGTGTATGATCTTGTATTTTCCCATGAAGTCATGTTCGAAATCCAAGGAACCCCAATCATCAATAAATAACTTCGTGTGATATGTAATATGTTGTTGTTTCTCATTTTTTTGAACGGGTTCCACTTGTGTAGGTGACGTTGATGTGTTTAAGGAATTTGTTTTGTTTTTTGCAAGGTATAAGATACTATCAGGTTCAAGATCAACCTCAAGTGTGTGGATTGTGTTGTTGTAGATGTATTTCATTTTTTGATGAAGAGTGGAAGGAATACCTTTCATTGCATGAATCCACTATCTTCCTAACATAAGATTACATAAAACTTCATAAGGCATAACATGGACTGGTGTATTCAAGGTGACCACTCGAGTGGTAAGAGGCATAATGATTACCCATAGCATTTTCTTTTTGACATTGTCAAATCCCTTAATAGAGAAAGAATCAGGTTGAATGGTTGATTGATCAATGTCAAGCCTATCCAGAAGGCTCACACTACACACATTAAGGGTAGAACTAGTATCTAGAAGACTTCTCTTTATCCCTTTTGTTTTGTATTGCGCTATGATCATGAAAGTTTAATTTTCTTTTTGCACATCCAAAGAGGGGAGTTCACTTTGGTGGAAAATAATGTCAACATTTAGTCATTGAGTCATGGCTGCTATATCAGTTGGTGGCACATTAGAAGGGACATGAACTTGTTGTAAGGATATTTGGATCATGTTGTTATAGTGAGGGGAGGCTTGAATAAGGTTGCACAATGATATCTTAGTAGGAGTATTCTTATGTTGCTCGACAAGATCATACTCCTTGAGACCTGGCAAGAAAGGGTTAGGTGGGATAGGATTAGGAAATGGTAATGGTGTTGGGGTTGGTTGTTTTGGATGTAGATGATTGTGAGTGTTATATGTATGAGCAATGGTATTATAACTCAGTTGTTGTGACACATTATTCTGAGGAGGGTAAAGGATAAGTTCAGGTTTAGTTTGAGTTGGTGTTTTTGTGAAGGTGGGTAGATAATTAGAGGGTTGTTAGGATGTCCCATGGGGTATGTATGAGGACCATTGATTGAGGGGGATCTAATGGAAACTTGCACATTCATAACTTTAGTGGTCTTGGTTTGATGTATCTCTAATGAAGGGCGATCAAGAATCACCTTTTTATCTAAGGAAGATACATTATTATTGTTGTCATTTTCTAACACCATGATATTCTCCCTAGGAGTTTGTAGGAGAACAAAAAGCCACATGTTCTTGAAAATTAAGGCTTGGTTCTTCCAAAATTACTTCATCACCGATAGGGGAATGATCAATGATGGGATGATCAATAGGGGGGTAATTATGAGAAGGTGTTAAGTTGAGTTTCCATTGTCTCTAAGGTCTCATTCTCTTGTGCCATGTTATCTACCCTACAAAGAGAGCTTGTAAGATGTTCATCCAAGGGAAAAGTAGCTTCATCACAAGTGGAGGAGGCATCAAGAGAAGGACCATTATGGTTTTCAAATAGGTTATCCCAAATGGGAGGAGCATTAGGGAAGGGAGGATCAAGGGTTTCATGATTCTTAATAGGGATGTCTTCTAACACCAACCTATCCTCTTTACATCAAGGAGGGATATTAGGAGATGGACAAGTTTGATTGTCATGGTTATGGAGACTAGGTAAGGTGATATTTAGAAATGTGTCTATGATATCATGTGCTTGTTGTCTAACATCTTCCAAAGGGGAATGAGGAGATGGACAATAAAGACCCTCAAGGCTTGTAACTTCTTTCACCGAGATACCTTCATCACTAATAGGAGAGGTATAGGGAGAAGAAAAAGTATGATAGTTATGATTGTCTACACCTCCATTCTCACCAATGGGTAATGTAATGGTTTGGTCAAAGCTATGTTCCTCATAGTTGTAATCAAAATCAAACTCATAACAGGGGATATTATGCTTATAAAATCCATGTTTAATCAAATCAAAGACACGTCTTGTGAAAAAGAACATGCTATGCAAAAGTAAATAAAGTGCAATGCAATTATTTATATGTAATTTTTAGAGGAAAAACAAAGTAAGTTGTTGATTACAATATGCAATAATCTAAAAAATGAAATGTTGGAGATGTAAATGTGAAATTAAACAATGCATGAAATGAGCTAATTTAAGCTATATGTAATGAAATGCACGCTACAAAAACTAAACTAACTAATATAGGTAGGTAAAGGCACCAAATAGAAGCTTAAAAATAGAGTTTTCAGTTATGTAAAGGGCAGTTTTAGGGGTGAAAAGGGACTGATTCGCCCAAGGTAGTGAATGAGTCCCAGTATTGATTTTTTTTAGAATTTTCAATAAAAATTGATTGATTTTTATGTTTTTTGAGTTCTATGATGTGAACCTAAGTTAAAAATACAGAATTTTAGAAAATTTAAATGAATTTAGATGCCAACAATGCAACCTAAATGCACTTTTTATGAATCCAAAATTTAAAACCTAGCATGCAAATGAATACATGCAAATCCTAATGCAAGATCAATGCAAGCTAGATGTATGATGAAGGAAACCAAATCAGAAAAGAGAAGTATTCAAATAGTAGGTTCACCAAATCATAAAAGAGAAGTATGATGAAGTATGAAAATCCTAAATGTAACATAGAAAAAAGGACCTCTTGTAGGAATAATTCATAATAAATTGGACTTATGAGGCCTTGATTTGGTGTTGTGAGGTGTTTTTCACATCCACACTAGGTCTTGTACCCTTTCAAATGCATTTATCAATGTCTTGTAAAGGTGTTGTAAAGTGTTGTAACACACTTTCACGCTTTTCTAGAGTTAATGAACCCATTTTCCCATAATTCAACATTATAAAATGTATTTAAATACATCCTCACATTATTATAGAAGGATTGTAAAATAAAATTAATGTTAAACTAGTGTTGTAATGTGTCCCACACATTCACATTGGTTCTTGTGCCTTCCTAGGTTGTGTGGACCTCATTTTAGTGTTGTAAAGTGTATTTAATCATACTTTCACATTGAATTATGTGTCCCAATCCCTAATTGACCTTTACATCATCACTAATATGACCCTATTAACCCATATTATGCATCTTGAGGGAATATTTGATATAATACTCGACAAATTTGCAATTTAAACCTTATTTCCTTATCTCTTGTCATCTTAGCTGGAAAAATGGCCCCTATGGGACCCATTCGCTATCCATGGTGAATCAGTCCCATCCAGGTGGGACCCATTTGGCCCAATTTTGACCTTTGAGTGGGAAAAAGTGAAATTTAAGTTTATTATTTTTACATGTCGGCTTTAGGGATCTGATTAACAGGAAAATACAATGAAATTCCTATAAAAATATGTCTTTTAGCCCTAATTTATATCTCCAAACTCATTTCACAAGTCATTCATCATTTATCTTCTCAAGCAAGCTAGGGTTTTAACATTAGAAGTCATTCAAGATCAATTTTCATACATTCAAGGGCATATCCTTCATGTTTTGCTGTAGAAATTCAAGATCAAACATCATGCCAAGGTAATAAACTCAATTATTGCATGTTTCATTCCATTCTTTCATCATTTTGGTTTAATTACGTAAAAGGGGTTTGACCAAGGAAAACCCCCATGCCTTAACATTCACCATTTCTCTCTCTTGTCTTGAGTGTATGCAGATTTAGACATATTGAAGGCTTAGAAATCATTGAAGATTACATTGTAAAGTTTTTTAGGTATTATCTTCATTTTCAAAGACAAAATATCAACAAAAAATTACTTTTAGGTTCAAAAATTAGACTTTCAAAGGCGGACACTTGTCAGGAGCCAAAAAGCAGATCGGGGACTTTAGTTTCCACTTTTGAATTTTCAGAAATTCAAAAGTGGAATCATTCACCATCAGCAGCGAATGAGTCCCACTTCTAGGTTAGTTTTTGGTTTTTTTCATTTTTAGATACCCTTTTGTCTAAAACAGGTTCCAGAACAGTTTTGCAGAACTAGGACTGATTTTCCTAGAATCGCGAATGAGTCCCACTAGGCCTGAAAATTAGCATCAACAACATTCCATAAGGAATTTCTAGTCTCCATCCATATTCTAGGTGCACACCTTCAATTTCATCAAGTTTTGTTGCAGTTTGCATTCATTTCTAGGTGAATTTGTATTACACAATGTGTTTTCAAACAACATGCATTTTGATAGTTTCCACTTAATAATCAATACCTTTCATTAGTTTTCTGCATTTAAATCAATTTATTAGACATATTTAATTCATATCACATTAAATATTTGAATGTGAACATTATGTTTTGGGCCATCTTTATCCTTTTAGGTGAAAACCCTATAAGTGCCAGAAGGACATTCGTGTGCCAAAATATTTGTTACAACAAGAAATGTAGTTTGTGTTTTCCAAATGTTTCTGCAAATATATGCAATGACATATTTATGTTAAGCATGTATTAAATGTGATATAATTTTGAGGTTTGTTGGTGTCAAATGTCAAGTATTTAGCTATTTGTAAATGCTCTAGATACTATGGTGTGTGCTAGGAAATGCTAAGATATATGTTGTATGAAATAGAAAGAGATTTGTAACCTGCATCCAATAATTTAGACACTTGATATGCATACAAAAAATAACATATGGTTCTGTTGCAACCTAGTTCTATGATGCATAACAATTTAGAATTTCCAATTTGTTTCTAATAAAGATATGAATGGTTTGCAATTCCTTAGTAATATTTTGTATAATAGCATAATTGTCTCAAAATAGTTGTGTACTCAATTGCAATAGCATAGAAATGCATGATATTTCCAATAGTATGATTGATATTGTTCTCTTGGAACAATAGCCAGACCTAAAATTGGCATGAGTAGAAAACAAAAGCAGCAATATAATAAGCTCATAGCAACTACACTGGATAGTATAAACAAAAAATTGAATGCGACATGCAACGTTTTAAGTAGTGCATTTCCATTTACTATTTGTGGATTTTCATTTATTGTGAGTAGTCTGAAACTTGTAGGTGCCATTAGTGGCTTATGGTGTGAAGTTTTAAATCTATTGAGCAACATATTATTTGTGTTGTTTATTGATTTGCTCAGATTGCATGCATGATGCACATGCATCTAAACATGCATGGTAAATCAGACATATCTTGAATAGATAGACACCCTTCACTGTCTATCACTATTTCATGAATAGATAATTAATTTGGATTGGAAAGATACAAAACCATGACCAAAATATCAAAAGCCAATGAGAAAATTGCAAAAACATATATAAAATAAAATATACATATATATATATGTAAGTATATATATTATATATGTACATATATATATATGTGTGTGTATGCATATATATTTATGTATGTATATCTATATGTACATATAAATATGCATATATATGTACATATCTATGTATATGTGTTCTACATTTTTAATTTATCTAGATCTAATTTTCATTTATTGTGAATAGATTCAAATGAAATTTCCATTAATGGATTATGGTGTTGAGTTTTGAATCTGTGAAGCAAAGGATTATTTATAGTGTTTTTATCGTTTGATCCCTATTTTTGCAATTTCCTCATTAGTTTTTGATGTTTTAGTGATGGTTTGATGTAGCATGGATATTGTGAAGTGGTTTGACAAATATGTATCTAGTAGTCTAGATTTGACAGTAGCAATTTTTATGTTAAAGTCTAGTAATAATCAATTTTGAATTAGGTAGCAATGAGGTAACAACGGTTTGTATAAAATTAAAAAGATCATGAATAGGTGCGTTTGGAGAGAGAGACAAAAGGAAAAGCTACATATATTCAAAGAGCATATGATAAAAGGATTTAGAGAGATAGAAAAAAGGCTATTCTCTACTTTCCATTTTGCTAAGGCGATACGACGTTACATTTCACCATTCATTTTTTTTGACACTATGAAGTTTTGTTGTTGCAGCTTATGCATGTGGTACAATGATTCAATGTTTTTGACATGTGATAAGGAAATGTACACAAGGCCATGTTGATAGACCTTACATGGGTCAAAAGCTATTGCATCCATTGTCAGACCTTGTGCTCTATGAATAGTTCACGCACATGCAAGTTGCAAAGGGAATTATGCTCTAGTGACTATTTATGTACCTTTTTTGAATTTTCTAATGATTCTCATTATGGGTATCCAAGAAGGCATAAGACAATTCATTTATAGATTTTTCAATATTTTTCAACACAATTTTCTAAGTTTTCTCTATGCAAAACAAATTGTAAAAATTCTTTAGTAAAGTAAAACAAGTAGACTATTCAAATTCTATGATGTCAACATGATTTGTGTAGAGCCAAAGGCAAATTGCACCTACTATTCTATGCCAATATGGATATGTTCTAACCTATAGTTAATTTTTATAGCATAAAAAATATACTAAATAGTTGTTCATATACCATTGTTTCAAATTCAAAATTGCTATATCTTATTCTAGGAGAAAATCACAGGAGGAGTCTATACATAAGGCACCATTGTTTCAAATTCAAAATTGTTGGCTCTCTCACAATTGTATGCTTCATTTATTTGATCTCAGTGTTGGAAGATGGTCAACGCTCCCATCAGAATTCATGACATGGACTAACCACCTCCCATGGATCCATTATCTCTAGAAGTTGTATCGAGCATTAACAGGTCGATCTTTTGGTGCAATGACAACTGTGGGCCAACAATTGGTATCAAATCCAAAGATGATAGGTTCGATTCCCATCAGGTAATGCTAAGGGGGATTTTGTTGGTAGATGGTCAATGCTCCCCTTGAGATTCGTGACATGGACTAACCAGCTCCCATGGATCTGTTAACTCTAGCAATTGTATCAGGCATTAATAGGTCGATCTATTGGTACAATGGAAACTGTGGGCCAACACTAAGACAACCTGTTGTATAGAAGAGGTTATATCAAAATCATAGTAAAATTCTTTATTCTAGGATGATTGTTCAAAAACTTTCCATCATAACAATGAACAAAAGCATCAGTCATTAACTTCAACTTTGCAAGAGTTTCATCAAATTCTATTTTTCCACTCTCTTTTCCATTTCAAATTTTATTCTCAACTTCATCTATGAAGAACTTTCTCAGCCTATAGATCCTATTGCTTGCCATAACTTTACTAGGTATCAAGGATAGCTTCGAGTTTTACCCGAGGAACAATTGAAAAATTCTAGCCTCACTAGATACAAATAGTTGAAAAATCTTTTTGAAGGTATTCTAGAAAAAGTTCCCGAGACTATAATGCACAGTTTTGAATAAAGCTTCTTGCATGAATTCCACATCTAAAAGATTTTAACCAATAACAACCACAATTTTTGTTCTATTCCACTCACTTTTTAGACAAATTTGAGTCTTCATGAAGAGGCCAAGCATATTGAAAAATTGCTTTTAAAAAGCACAAGTCTGCTTGTTCTTGATGAAGGCCATAAATCTCAAAATAGCCAATCAAATATATGGAATTGATGCAAAAAGGTTAATTCAAAACTATACATTATACTCTCAGGAACTTTGGTCCAAAATAACTTCAAAGATATTTTCAACACATTGTATGTAGAAAGGCCAAATTTTTTCAATTACTATTTGGACAAAAACTCGAAGCTATTCTGAACACCTGGAAAAGTTATGGCTAACAACAAGATCTACAAGCTGAGGATGTTCTTCATGGATGAAATTGGGAATAAAATTTAGAATGGAAAAGAGTGGAAAGTTAGAATTTGATGAAACTCTTGCAAAGTTCAGGTTAATGGCTAATGCTTTTGTTCATTTTTATGATGGGAAGATTCTAAAAAATCATCCCGCAATAAGGGATTTTACTATTCTTTTGAGAGCTCTTCTATACAACAGGTTGTCTTGGATCAAATAAATGAAGCAAACAATTTTGAAATTGAAATAATGTGTCTTATATATAGACTCCCCATGTGATTTGCTCGTAGAATAAGGTATAACAATTTTGAATTTGAAACAATGGTATATGAACAACTGTTTAGCCTATCTGTTATGTTACAACAATTAACTATAGGCTAGAACATATCCATATCAACATAAAATAGTAGATGCAATTCACCTCGAGCTTCCATTCTTCCTAGGCCATTCCTCAAGATCCCATATTAGTATTTGTCACCTCTTTACAATAGATTTTCCATTGATGAGAGTGATCTCCTAATTTGCTAATGAAATAAATTATGATTTTCTCTACTTGAATGTGTAATGTGATGTAGCATGTTGAATGTCGCAAGGCATTGTTTGACATCAAAATTTTGAGACTTGATATCCATAGAATCCAATTTCTTGCAAGACAAAATGCAGAACCAACATCCTAACCAAAGAAACTTAGCTTTAATATGCACCATAAGCAATGGTTTCCCATATGAATGGTGGGGGTAAGTACAAGAAGTTGGATTCCATATTTGAAAACTACACTTAAAATTGTAAATTTCATATTATTGATTTTTTTAAGATTTAATGTTTAAGCCCAATTGTGACAAATTTTGAAAATTGGGAAAAACACTTCCACTTTTTGAATATTTTGTGGACCCAACTTCTTGCACCTACTCATGGAATTGAACCAACTTTTGGGGGTCTCTTGAATAGCAAACATACATAGACACAAACTATTGTGGTAGCCAACAAGGAGAAAATAAATAAATGATACATGGATTCATGATAGCCTATCACTGTTAATACTCTCTTGGAGGAAAATCTTGCACACTAACCACATTTCTGAGGGAGCTTAAGTACTATTTGTGGAGACAAGTTTGCGTCTGAACCAACTTCCTAAATTGCAATTGCATTCAAGGAAGGTTCTTTCAAAATTATTATTGGTAAATCAACATTCATGTTACCTCCCATTTTTCTTCCAACTAATCGGTTATATGTGTGATTATTTCTCATTAAAGCATAAGAATATTTGGAAGTAGATTTTAATCAGATATTGTAGTTGCAAATTCCACTTCAAATCATAAAATCCTTCGCAAATCCTTTTTCACATCCACTAGAATGCACATGGTTGTTCTCAAGCCTTCGCAGTGGTGCGAAGAAAGCATGGCAATGGCCCGAGCTACTTGCAAAGAAAACTAAGTTCATATTTCATCTTGGCTTGATGCAATTAGAGTATGTTATGGTCATGAGAAATGGAAATGCTTCCCATATCTGTATTGTTGCATCAAACATATCAGACATCCATAGTTCACAAAATTTAGACCCTTCAAGGCCACTTTCCACATATGGCATCCCAATTTCAGAAGCCAATGATTGTAACTGCAATAGACAATTGTTGCTTTCTATTCTAGATTAGCCAAAAGCATGAATACAAGCGATTGCATATTTTTTTCAACTTTCAATGCACTGGCCAATGAATGTGTCATGAATAATTGCAAAGCTATAGCATCAAATTTTTCACGAAGAAAAAAACCTGTAGCAAAAAACATGCTTTTTCTAGATGCACTAGCAAATGTAACCACTCTAAAAATTCCAAGTGTTTCAAACACATTTGTTGTTGTATGCCAAATCTTGTCCAAATTGCAATATGTGATTTGCAAATTTGATATTTTTCATTTCAATTGTATGTATTTAGTCATGACAACACAGGCTCATAGTGGCCAATAGCAAGAGTTGTATCATGGAAAAAAAATGATGTTACATGATTACATTCATCCCTACTGAAATATAAATACATTTTTTTGTATGTTAAAGACCAAATGCATATTGGTATGTTTAGCCCATATTCTAGCCATTTTAGATAGAATGTGTCACCCCAAAGCCTTATTTCACCACTATTGTTGATTTCTATCTCTGAGAGCCTCATTATTTGTAGATACATGTTTTTGTCATGTACATTATGCAAATTTGTTGGCATTGTTAACTGCAAGTTAGTATCACATGAACATAAAGCTATAGGGAAATGACTGTGAATACAATTTAAGGAATGATCCATGAAACCATTGCATAGTTGTTTTGATGTAAAACGACAATGAAGAAAAACATGTACTGTGTCAAATAGGAAATCACCAACTTTGTAATTGAATGAGGCAATTTGAGAATAATGTGCATAATGCAAAGCTTCATGAATTGATACGAAAGGGGCAATCACACTTGGTTTGTAGGTTTCTACTACAATTGGTTGTTGTGATAGTTTTTGTATTTTAATACAATTGTTTGTAACCATATTAGTAAATTTCATGTGAAAGGAAAAAATATATGAATAGTATTGACACTACTTAGTACAAAAATAACTATAAAAGAATGTGTGAAACTTAAAATTTTGAATAGATACAAAGACGAATTGAAGAGGAAATTACTCACCATGTTCAATATCAATGCAAAATTCCTAACTATAGAATTTGGCCCACTGTTGTGTGCTAAAAAGCATAGAATGCAACATAAAATTCTTACTATCAATTCATGTGGCTAAAATGAAACTTGATTTAGGACTATTGAGTAGGGTAGTATGTATTTGAAAACAAGAAAAAGAGAAACAAGCATGATTATGTATTACTCAAATTGATCAACAACAATGATAAATGCTACATAATATCACAAAAATGGAAATCCTATCTAGTCCAAATTCTACAAAATAGAAACCAAATTAATTGAGTAGTGGCAAATGAATTCAACAAAAGTAAGAAAACCGAGCGTAAGCAAATAAATCGATCAATTTTGATAGTAATCTTTTTATACTTTTCAACTCCATGTATGTTGTGATCCTAGACACATATATGCATACACATAGACATATGCATGCATATATATATATATATATATATATATATACACACATAAACACGTACATACATATACATATACATATACATATACATGTATTAATGCAATTATAATCTTGGAACTTCTAAGAAAATTTTGCACTATCAATCTGTAAACAACATAAACTTTTCCAAATAGAAGGGTATTATGGTTTATCTTTTTGGTGAAAAAAACCAATGAACAATGTGCAGGATCAAAGAACAAAAGAAAATTTTCCAAGACAATTCTACTATCTCAATATCTCATTAGCAAACTGTTTCAAGGTCCATGAAAACTATGCTTTACCAAATTTTTGCATCAAAATTGCATTTACAAAATTGCAGTTTTCCTTGATATGATTAAAAAACATAAGCATAGATGTCTAATACAGGCTTTGGTGACTAATTACTAGTAACTCAAATAGAGTAGTAGTGACCAACATCAATGCCTAGATAACCACAGAGGTTTTCAATTTTGTGAAGCTAGTCAATTTCTATAGTCTACTTTTTGACCGTGAATGCCATCCTGCGAAAGGTTTTTTCTTTATCATATTCTATTCTTGTAGCGAAACAGGGTCCATTACAAATGATTGGAAACAAGTTGTCAAGTCCTTTTATGTATAATTGCAAATATAAGTGAAATGTTCATTGAAATATGCAATTTCCAACTATACAAAACATTTTTGTTGAATGATTATAGTTGCAAAGCATAGCGTGGGAAAACATGCTTCATGCATGACTATAACTATAATCTAGTAAATTTTCTATATTTAACCAGAATAATTTTCTTGCATGAAGAATAGGCTGTGATTATATAAAATAGGAATAAAAAAGAGTTAACTTACAAATTTAGACCATAGCATGTTATAAAATTGGTCTCTTATGTACTCACGTATGTAGCAAATGGTTTAAGTAACAACCATCACCTGATAAGAACAAGAAACCTATCAATCTTAATAATAAATAGAAATGATGTATAACAATGCATTCCAATTTCCAAAACTTAACTCTACAACCGGTTTTAGACAAGGCATGTGAGAAACTATGAACAATGCCACCCATCCACATAAACATTTGCAGCAAGAACATGTGTATAGCAAGAAAACACTTTGCTATTAGAAACATTTCATGAGTTTTTTGGTGTGGCCGTGTCTTTGCACCCACTATTTTTGGCAACATGTGGTGTTATAAGTAGCGCATTTGCATTTACTATTTGAGAATTTACATTTATTGTGAATAGACTAAAGTGTAGGCCTCATTAGTGGCTTATGGTGTGAATTTTTAAGTCTATTGAGAAAAGTATTATTTGCATTGTTTATTCATTTTCTCATATTACATGCATGATACATATGCATCAAAAAATCCATGGTAAATCAAACATATCTTGAACGGATAGACATCCTTCAATGTCTATCACTGTTTCATGAATACACAATTAATTTGGATTGGAAAAATACAAAACAATGACCAAAATTATAAAAAACCAATGATGAAATCACAAAAATAGATATTAATTCATAAGAACATTGATTGATAAGGAATACCAAAGATTAAACCATTGTAAAAATGTAAAAAAATTATTGAGAGACTAAAATTTGTATCTCTTCAAAGGGTTTATGTCTATCATAGTGGAAGTAAAAAATGGGCCATTTGTAAGTACCTATATCTTTTATAGTGTCATTTTATAGTTTTTTACATCTCTGCATTTTATGGGTTAATGTGTATTGTTTATTGATCTATGAATTTTGTGGGTTAATGTCTACCCTTCCCTATCTTTGAGTTCTTTTATGGATTAGTCTTTGTTCTTGACTAGAACACTTAACAAAATAATTCATTGATGCCATCTTCTCTGTTGATCATGGTAAAGACTGGAAGCAATCTTTTCTCTACATGTTTGCATGCCAAGTGCACTTCAATTTACTAAATGAAAATGAAAATTAGGAATGGGTGAGTACAAAATGTCTCCATATGAAATCATTTCATCAATTGGAAATGCTTTATTTCTAATGCAAATATTTCATACCTTTTGAATGTTCTTTGATATAGTCATGTCCTAGCACAAAATATTTTTCTTAATGTGTAGTGTTTTAACAAGGACATTTAGCATTTCCTATTCAGATAATTTTCATTTTTAGTTAGTGGATTGAATTACAGTTGGCATTAATGGATTCTGTTGTCAATTTTTAAAACTGTTTAGCAAAGGATAATTTGCATTGTCTAATCATTTCCACAAATTATTTAATGACAATGAAATCTGTAAAAAAACAACCATCTGTAATTGACTATATCTTTTACATTGTCTTTTTTGCAATTTCTAATCATTTGCTCAGATTGTTTGATGAGAGTGAAACCTATTTGTCATGAGTTTGAAAGTCACCATATCTTTTACATTGTCATTTCATATTTTTTATCCCCTTCTGATGGGTGACCTCTTTTTATCTTTATCATTGCATGCTTTTATCGATCCATGTCTGCTATCCATTTAAAGATGTCACAACATAACTCATAAATGTTTAGTTCTTTGTTGACCACCATTATCAATGCAACTAATCTATTGTCTATTATGTATGCATTCCAACTGCAGTTCAATCGATGGAATGAAAATTAGTTCTAGATAAATGCAAAATGTGTCACTGTACAATTTGTAACATTTCATCAATATGCAATGTTTTTTCATTAGGGACATCCAACTCTTCTTTTAGATTAGATACATAATCTTCTATCTTTTCTCTTCATTTCATTCATTAGTAATGGAACTAATCTTTTCTTTATATGCATGCATACAAACTGTATTTCAACTTATTAAATGAAAATGAAAATTAGGTACAAATAAAAGAAAAATGTCTCAATATAAATTCATTTCATCAATTGGTAATGTTTTTGTCTATTGTTTGTTGTTGCTTGCATTTTAAGTGTTAACACTTATTCTTTTCTATCTTTGACTACTATCATAGGTTAGTCTCTATTGTTGAGTTAAATAATTAACACCATAATTCATTAATGTTGCCTTATCTATTGGCCATGATTAAGAATGGAAGTAAGCATTTCTTTGCATGCATGCATGCTAGCTACTCTTTAATCTATTTCTTTTTTGCATGCAATTTCCTATTTCATTCAATCCAAATTAATTGTATGTCCATGAAACAAGAAAATTCATTGAAGCATGTCTACCTGTTCAAGATATACCTATTGCTCTATCTATTTCTTGATGCATGGACATCATGCACATGTTCAAGAAATCACTGTGGATATCTTTCATGGGTAAGTTGCATTGTTGATAGTAGTTGACATGTCTGATTAGAAATTGGAATGTATGCTTACATATATTTTATTTACTATTAAGATTGATAGGTTCCTTGTTAATAGAAGCAATAGCTTACTGCTATAACCTAATCAACATATGTAGCTAGCAAACTAAAAAATTACTTCAAGAAAATAGGATTTTGATGCTCGTGATTCTAGCTACTTGTTAGAAACACAATTTTCCAACACTTGAAGAAGCAACACCAATGGCTAGATTCATGTCTATAGGGGAAATATGTCCCATAGTATATAGCACTATTATAACTATAATTGTAAAAGTAGGAACAATTTCTAGCCAGTCACCAACAACCAGTCAAGATTAAAATGAAAGTTGAAAGATTCTCAACTACACTTCACAAATATCACATCAAATTCATTAGAGAACATCTAACAAGGACATGTACATAACACATAATAAATAAGAATTGTGTTCACATCATAGAATATAATTCCAAATAAACCTGAATTGTAATCTAATACTGATTCCATGCATTTGGAAAAGGTACAAAGCCTCATTAGTTAGATAGAGATTTGTAATACTATATCAATAATCTTGTTAAAAGCATAAGAAGATTGAATGAGAAAAAATTTGAAAATAAACTGCATTGTTCATTGTAGCTTTAATCTTAATGTCCATACTTTACTTGATTCAGGGAACATTTAAAAATTAACATATAAGACAAATTAATTAAAATGATACTCACATGTTACATGAACTTTTCAATGCTTATCTCTACTTCCTCATTAGCAAACATTGGCACAGATGAAAATTCTTGTGCAATTTTAGTTTCTCTATCTATGATCACCTTCAAAACTTGTTCAAAGACAAGGTAAAAAACATATACTAAAATGCATTAAGTAGAAGTGTTAAGCTTGTGAAAGGAAATGACATTGCAATTTATTAGGATGACAAACCACCATGCTTATCAACCACACAGGGAAAATAATAGTTAGATATTTGATGAATATATTCAATTGTCAATACTCATTTTTTATCCTAAAATTAAGAAATTCTAAAGCCAAGCAAGCTTCTGATTTATTATTAAATGAAAGTAAAAAAAAAATCATTTGATTGGCAATGTTTTTGGTATAGTAAAAATACTAGAACCAAAACAAAACATTAACCAAAAATAATATAACTTAGGCTATGTAAATTCAATGCATCACATATGGGGAAAAGAAATGTGCAACACATTTTTAAAAACTTGTGAAACAAATGCTGCTGTAGCAAAAGCTAAGCTTCAAGCGCATACAGTTGATTTGATCATATAATTGTTAAAGCTATTAGAACACTCACTGTGCAGTGAATATTATGTTCTCTTTCTTACACATCCCATGCCATAGTATTCACAAATGCATAAACTGGTTTAGAGCATACCTCTTCACATTATTGTAGCAGTATAAACATTTGGCATAGATTCCTACAAAATCAACAACCATTGGAAAACACACTTTTCCATGCTTCTAAATAAAGTGGTGTTAAACATTATGCATGTATATGAAATTATATAAAAACATATGCATACATATATACATATATATATATATAGTTATGTATACATACATATATATATATATATATATATACACACACACACACACATATATATATGCATACACACATATTTATATATACAATATATATATATATATATGTCTATACACTCATATATACATATATATATGCACATTTATATATGTATATATGTATACTTATATATATACATATAAATACACATATATATGTATATATACATACTTATATATATATACATACATACATACATACATACATACATACATTTGGAAATATACATATGTATGTAAATATACTTAGATATATACATACAGTCTCAAAATACAATGGAGCTAGCTAACTATTAGAAAAAACACACCTACGCACATATAAAAACACATGAAAACATACATAATAACATAAATGGAAACATACATAACATGACGAGACATCGTAGTGCGGGGCCCGCCATATGTGGGATAAAAGTGATGAATCTGGAAGATGGGACGAAACGTTTGAGAAATGGTAGGTAGGAGTTAACGACATTGTCGGGTCAGTTTTCCTGCCTCTTGCTGGCCGATAAAATTGGGTCCCCTGGCATGGCCGTGAAGTTTCAATTTCAGAGCTTTTTTCTAGCGCGAGAAAATTAGAGGTGAACTAAAGTGTGTGTTTTTGGTTTGGAGAAAGAAGGGTGAAAACACAAAGATTTTCCAATATACACATTGAAAGTTGAAGGTTGGAGTGCATGTGGAGGAGTTGGAGGAGAAAATTGACCAAATTGAGGTGCTTTTTTATAGTTTGTACGTTGTAACTCGAAGTTTGGAGTGCACGTGGAGGAGTTGGAGGAGAAAAATGACTAAATTGAGCTAAGGGTTGCTAAACAATTGGGTTGTAGAGGGTTTTAGAACACAATGTAATTTTTAATTTGGGAAACACAATGTGGGTTTTTAGTTTCTTGAATCTCCTTGTTTAAATGTAAAGGGTTGTCTCAAAGTGGGTTGCTTGCTTCTTAACATGTACGATTTTGCAACCTGGAATGTTACAACATAGTATGAATGTATTCAAAATCACACCTTCCATTGTTGTGTTTGAATTTCAGATGAATGAAAAAAAGGTGCACAAAATAATTTTATTTTGGAAAACACAATGTTGGTTTTTAGTTATTTGAATCTTCTTGTTTAAATGTAAAGGGTTCCCTCACAGTGGGTTGCTTGCTTCTTAACATGTAGGGTATTGCAACATGGAGTTTTACAAAATAATATGAATGTATTCAAAATCACACCTTCCATTGTTGTGTTTAAATTTTGGATCATTGAAACAAAAAAGTTCTCAAAATAGTTGTATTTTGGAAAACACAATGTGGGTTTTCATTTATTTGAATCTCCTTGTTTAAATGTAAGGGGTTGTGTTACAACTGGTTGCTTGCTTCTTAACACCTATGATTTTGCAAGATGGAATGTTACAAAACAATATTAATGTCTTGAAAATCACACATTCCATTATTGTGTTTAAATTTTGAATGATTGAAAAAAAAAATACAGAAAATAATTGTAATTTGGAAAACACAATGGTGCTTTTCAGTTATTTGAATCTCCTTGCTTAAATGTAAAGGGTTGTCTCATAGTGGGTTGCTCTCTTCTTAACACCTACAGTTTTACAACATGGAATGTTATGAAACAATACAAATGTCTTGAAAATCACACATTCCATTATTGTGTTTAAATTCCACATGATTGAAAAAAAGTACATGAAATAATTGTAATTTGGAAAACACAATGGTGCTTTTCAGTTATTTGAATCTTCTTGTTTAAATGTAAGTGGTTGTGTTACAACTAGTTTCTTACTTCTTAAAACCTATGGTTTTGCAAAATGGAATGTTACAAAACAATATGAATGTCTTGAAAATCACACATTCCATTGTTGTGTTTAAATTTCACATGATTGAAAAAAAAAGTCCACAAAATAATTGTAATTTGGAAAACACAATGGTGGTTTTTAGTTATTTGAATCTTCTTGTTTAAATGTAAGGGGTTGTGTTGTAGTTGGTTTCTTTCTTTTTAAAATCTATGATTTTGCAAGATGGAATGTTACATTTAAACAATATGAATTTCTTGAAAATCGCACATTCCATTGTTGTGTTTAAATTTTGCATGACTGAAAAAAAAGTGCACTAAATAATTGTAATTTCGAAAACACAATGGTGTTTTTCAGTTATTTGAATCTCCTTGTTTAAATGCAAAGGGTTGTCTCATAGTGGGTTTCTTACTTCTTAACACCTATGTTTTTGCAACATGGAATGTTAAAAAATAGTATGAATGTCTTGAAAATCACACATTCCATTGTTGTGTTTAAATTTCGTATGATTGAAAAAAAAGGTGCATGAAATAATTGTAATTTGGAAAACACAATGGTGCTTTTTAGTTATTTTAATATTCGTGTTTAAATGTAAGGGGTTGTGTTACAGTTGGTTTTTTGCTTCTTAACACCTATGGTCTTACAACATGGAGTGTTAGAAAATAGTATGAATGTCGTAAAAATCACACATTCCATTGTTGTGTTTAAATTTTGCATGGTTGAAAAAAATAAGTGCACAAAATAATTGTAATTTGGAAAACACAATGGTGGTTTTTAGTTATTTGAATCTCCTTGTTTAAATGTAAAGGGTTGTCTCATGGTGGGTTGCTTGGTTCTTAACACCTATGGCTTTTCAATATGGAATGTTACAAAAAAATACAAATGTATTAAAAATTACACATTCCATTGTTGTGTTTAAATTTCGCATGATTGAAAAAAAAAGTGCATGAAATAATTGCAATTTGGAAAACACAATGCTGGTATTCAATTATTTGAATCTCCTTGTTTAAATGTAAAGGGTTGTCTCATAGTGGGTTGCTTGCTTCTTAACACCTATGGTTTTGCAACATGGAATGTTACAAAAAAATATGAATGTCGTGAAAATCATACATTCCATTAGTGTGTTTAAAGTTTGCATGATTGAAAAAAAAAGTGCAAAAAATAATTGTAATTTGGAAAATACAATGGTGGTTTTTCAGTTATTTGAATCTCATTGTTTAAATGTAAAGGTTTGTCTCACGGTGGGTTGCTTGCTTCTTAACACCTATGGTTCTGCAATATGGAATGTTACAAAATAGTATGAATGTCTTGAAAATCACACATTCCATTGTTGTGTTTATTTTTTCAACTTTGTGTCTTTTATATTGCACTCATGTGTCAACACCATTAATTAAACTCCTTTTGTTTCAATGATTAAATTTTTATTTAATCTTTTAATTACTTTTCCAAGTGGTTAATTGTAGTGTTTATATTGTTTTACTTCAGTTTCAACAGTTCCAACTATTGCTTTTTCATCTGCAAGTTGACTAGTCACACATTTTTGCTCATCCCCATCGTTGTTACCTGTTATCACCTCCTTGGAATTCCTTTTCATGAGCTTCTACCTTCTATTTCTTATCTTTTATTTGTAGCTTTGGAGAAGCTACTCCCTCATTAGCCCTTAGAACAACACCATCCATTTTTTGATAGAGTTTTGAATGTCTTCAATACTTTTGTGTGGCTTTGCAGGCACTATTTGCTTAGCATTGAGAGTTTCTTTCTAATTAGAGAATGTAGATGTTTTTTGTTTGATAAGTTATTTACAAAACTTGTCTACCTTTTCACATATGTCTTTCATGTCTCCAGTCAACTGATTCTGTTTTTCTACTCCAAGTTCTATTTTTTTCCTTTTCATTATCATCTATTTTGAATTGTATTTGTTCCATGGAAATCTTAAGTTGAAGTATATTTGACTTCATTTTTTCAAATCCACTTATAGCATCATCTCTCACTTTCTTTTCTTGCATAAATACATATGGAATATAAAATTTATAGACTTTATCCACTTTTGCATTGGTATTTTCCCATTGCACATATTGTACGATGGTCCTTCGTCAAGTCATCAAGTGCAAGAACAATCTCAATAGTTGATACATTATCTATCTTATTCACTTTGGTCTACTTCTTTTCAAGTTTTTTTGGAATAGATTCCTTTTTCATTACATACTTTCTACTACCTCCTGCTCAAGTTCTACATTGCCATATTCCCATTGCGAATACTACACACACACCTTCCTGAACTTCTCAACAACATTGAGTCTTTTCCACTAGTACATAAACAATAATATGTGATTGAAAAAACTATTAAAAATTGATTATAAATGACTAAACATGGTCACATGACCAATAGTATTTTATTTCCAATCATTTATAATATGACCAAATTGATTACTAAACCATTTTTAGTCATTCGGTTCATTGATTTGGTCATTAATTTAGTTGCTCGATTGATCAATTTGATCATTGGTTTAGTCATCTAAGTGATCGACTTGCTCATTAATTTAGTCATATAATTGATTGATTTGTTCATTGATTTATTCATTAATTTGATTGATTTGGTAGTGTGTAATTTAGTTGGGGTGATCCCACAAAGCTGGTTTATAATTTTTGGGAGGATATGATTTTTGTTGAAATCACATATTTTTAGAAAATATAATAATTTAAGCATTAAAAAGTTCCATTTAAAGCATTCTAATTGAAGAGGGTTTAATCAAACTACCTTAAAACAAACCCCCTTGGATAGAACTCCGCTATTTTAAAACCATACCTATAATGGAGTCTCCTTTACACCTATCAAAATGCTGATAAAAAACCACTTTTGATTTAACTTTTGGGGGATCAAATGAATTCATTTAAAATTTATTTTGTAACGTATGTACTCCTTATTATAAGCTTCCCAAAAAGTATAATTTTAAATAAATTTAATTTAATTATTATATTTATTTTTAATTTCTTGTGAATGTAGGTTTTTCACCGAAAATCAAGCCCTCTTCTACACATGTGGAAAAATATAAGATTATCAATTTTTTAAAAAAATATGAGTGCACCATATATTGAAGTCCTTGATCCACAACAATTTTTTGAATTTTGATACATACAAAAAAGTTATGCATTATATCTGCCCGCCTATTTCTGAATTGTAATTGGTTTGACTTTGAAACTTGATTAAGGAAAAAATATTCAATAAAACACTATGAAACCAATTGGAAGCAATAGATATCATAGTTATAAATCTAAATTCGAAAAAATTAGAATTTTATCCTTCATGGAAAAAAAGTTGTGTTATATGGTGAGGGTCACTCCTTAAAATGGTGTTTACTAAAAAAACCAGTTTTTGAAGAAGATGGAGAAAGAACTGCAATATGATTCCAAATTTTTTGAAAAAAATATATTTAGAATCCATAGAGAAAATGCCACAAATCACTAGTTTGCATCAACTTCAAATTCCTCACGTTTTAGCCACTATAGGTGCCCAAAAGTGAAGATTTAGTTAGAAAAAATCAGTTCAGTGTCCAGTTTGGCCAAAAATTGTAAACCAATATTGTGGGATCACTCGTTGTTAATTTAGTCATTGAATGTTTTAAACTGGTCACTTATTCAGTTATTTTTTTATTCACTGGTATATTTTGTCATTAATTTAGTCGTTGATTGATTTTAACTAGCCACTTATTTAGTCATTTTTATTCATTGATTTATGTCCATTGGTAGTGTATTTAGTGATTAATTTTAATCATCATTTTGATTAATTTGGTAGTTTATTTAATTGTTTTTTCTCACTGATTTTTTTCAACTGATAGGTATATTGATACATTGTTTATTATTGCATAATCATTATATTTAGTCATATTTATTAACATTGATTTCTATTAGTTGATAGTATATTTAGTCAATTGGTAGTTTATTTAATTTTTTTTGTTCACTGATTTCTGCCTATAAGTGTTGGAAATGAGACAATGTTTTAATTGAGGTTTAAACATATAAAAACATAGAAAAAAATTATCAATCATTCATTTGCACATAATGAAACAACTATTAAGAAAGAAAAATACTAAAATTTTATTGATAAAACATGTTCTTATAGCAGATACATGACAAAAATGTGTCTTTGCTTTCAAAAATGTACTATTACAAAGTGTGTTTCTTAGTGGTGTGACTGAGAAAACTGATTTACGATGCTTTTTTTTGGTTATGCAGGATATTATAATTTTGATGACAATTCTATGTTGTGACTTATTTGCAATTGTACATACATGTATGTTGCACTCTCTGCAACTTTTCCTCTTCTATATACCTCTTTATCTACTCTGTATTTACTTCTTTTTTTGCACCCCTGTTCTTTGTGTCTACTACTTACAAAAAAACATATCCCATCTTCATTAATGCACCAGTTTGAATCAGTGGAACCCAAACAAAAAGAGAAAAACATAATCAAGGGGTTTTACATTACAAGAGTAGTAAGATAAAACATTTTTTGTTCTACTCACTAAATGTATACCCAAATCAGATTTTATGGATCAATACGTTCTTTGTCTACAACTTCACTCTCCACACTCTACTGCCGTTAACCCTTCTTTTTCTCTTTTTCACTTACAACTAACTCTCTATGATTTTTTTCAAATATTTTAGTGGCCACTGTGCAAAGGTCCCTAGTTTCTCTTTCAGATGGACAACTCCATCTATTTTTTCTGCATGAGGAAGGGGTATGTTACTTGAGATCTTTAAAATACATACATTTGTATCTCCTATTCCTTTCAATTTGACTCCATGTATAATAGATAGTGAGTGAATCTGCCCAATGCTCGCATCAACACCATCATGCGGATCCAACACCTCAACTATATCCCCTTCTTGGAGTTTATGAATAAATGTCTACAAAAACAAAAAAAAATAAAATTATATTAAGATATAAAACACACATTATATTGTTTTTGAAATTTGTATGTAATGTCTTATGTCTTGGAACAAATCAATTTTTGTATGTTATTTTATAAAACACTCTATTACAACTAAGCTCTATGTAGTGCCCCTTCGTCTGTGATGTCTTTGTCTTGCCTCTGACTCGCTTGTAAAGTTAGTATTGATTGGCATGATTTGAATTGATTCAAATTTGTTTATTTGTGTCTCTTAGAAGATTAAAAAGGTTAATGGTATTGTGATAAATTAAATAAAGTTTTAATACATTTGGGATGTCGATCAAATAAAATATTACTAATGATTTTTCTAATTTAAATAAATTAAATTTACGATTTTATAAAGAAATATTAAAATAACCATATAATATTATTGTATTGTAAGATTAAATTAGTAAATTAAGATATTTTATTTTGATCAAATATTCAAGCAAGGTGGAATTATAAAATAATAAAGAGGGATGGTTGGTGTAGTGGAGAAATTGGCTAAATATGTAATTTAATGAAACTGCAAGTTACGGGATAATGGTAGATATAAATAGCAATATGGTAAATTAAAAGTAAGGAAGTTGAGGTCTAAGTATAGGCTTTTGCATGCAAGGATTTGTAACTGCTCTACAAGAGTTAAGGAAGACCATAATTAAAAGATTCTAACCTAATCTTCTGGACGTCAGAGCCCTTAAAATTATAACAACCTCTCTCAGAAGGGGGGATTTGGGGGGAAAAGAGTTGGAGGATAGAAGGAAGTTAGGAAACTAGTCTTGAGATAACGTAGGCTCTTGAGAACTAAGGAGAAGAGACGGTTAGAAGAGGAACGATGGGGAAGAGAGAAACATGGTGGAGACTGGCTCTACACCATTCTTCTGCATTCGCTTGTGAGTTTTCTTCTACATTGCTTGAAAGTTTCTATAGTATTTTCAACAAATCTATCTCCTGTACCTACGCCCCTGCAGCCAATCTCCTTGTAGTCTCCTCATTCATTTTCCATGCATGCTATGCTTGTTATTGTCGGCATTGCTTTTCTGTAGTCATCTCCTATTTTTCAGATTGCAAGATTTCCTTGGAGATACCTGATTTCCATCTATTTACCTCGGATTTGGGTTTCTATTTCTCTGCCTCGTCTTCATCATTGTTGTTACTTGAGGTTGCAACATTAGTTTATACTTTGGAGCTCACCCCAGTTGCATTTCAGGCCTTTGTCCATAACAACCACAGTGTTAGTAAGGAGTGATGAATAATTATGTGTTTTTGATTTACCAGTCTACAATTTCAAATTCTAAAACTTGAGTGATACATTAAAAAAAAATGTTTTTTTTTGTGTGCATGTACTACAATCATTACATTCTTGGAGATCACATTTCTTAAAGGCATTCTGAGAATAGTTCACGTGCCTTGTCATAGTGTTTATACCATGGAGAGGGTATAAATTTTGAATAATCTGCATGATACCATTCAAAATCTGTCACAACCGTAACACTGGAACATAAAATGTTTTGGACATTTAAGTAACCTTTCTGATTTCATTGGCGATCTATGACGTCTGCAGTAATTGAAATAGAATGTTGAAGAGGTTAAAATAATCACTCTATTTTCCATTGTCAACTTGTCTCAGCCGCAATACATGAACATAATAGGAAATTTTAAAGGTTTAAATAACTTGCTTGATTCTTCTGACAATCTATCATAGTTGCAGCACTTGAAAATAAAATATTGTCAATTGCTAACATAATAAAGAGCTTTCCATTGATCGTGGTGAAGATTAATTTCCAAACTTCAAACTTGAGCGTGTCTCTGGAAACTCACCACCAAACAGAAATGCGTTAAGTTCAAAAAAAAAAAGTTGTACATCATTTCTCCTACTCATAAGTCATGTTTTTTGCACCTCACCTTTCTCCTTCCCTTTAGTCTTGTGGTTAACATTTGGGATTTGATAGTAATGCACGTAGATGACGATAATTCCAAATTCCAATATTCACCTTCTAATATACTTGGCAACCTACTATAGCTGTAACTTTTAGACTTGCAAAGGTGTAGTAAATTAAATAGCCTTTCTGATTTCATTAGCAACCTGTTACAGCTGCAACACTTGAACTTAAGAGGGTGCGGTATTTAAATAAGCTCCCTGATCTATTGGAAATCTTTCATAGCCGCCACACTTAAACATAACAGAAAGTTTAAAGGTTTAAATAATCTCTCTGATTTCATTGTCAACCAGTGTCTGTCGCCTTCTTTTTCCAACCCAATTTCTTCTTTACCTTGCATAGATCTCCTGTGTTCATTGGTTATCTTTCCTGCCCTGTCTTGAAAGTATGATCTTATTTAGCTTGAGTATATCTAATAATGTGTTATGTGCTTTAAAATCTTAAGTCTTTAACCTTGTATTGGTAGCCATTCGATACAATCCGTATTTTCCTTTTTTGTTATAATCAATATAGTATGACATGATATGTATGTAAAACCCATTTTATACATTGTTATTTTAAAAGCTATATCCTATTTCAAATATATATATGAGTAGGTTCATGCATAAATAAATAATGGATTTTAGAAAGAATATATATCTACCTTGTGAGTTATTAGATAACATCCATTAGTATTTTGGAGATTTAATTATATGGATGACTAAGAAATGGAATTGAAATAAAAATAGAATTATATATGAACTAGCATACTCTTGAACTCTCTTGAACAAAGAGTTAGATCATCAACATGAAATTGTGATTATAAGTCAAGATGCGTCCATTGATATAGTAATAGAATAATGGGTGAAATAATGATGCTTCAAATATCCTGGGAACTTATTGTTTTGTTGTCTTATAAATATTTAAAAGAGGATAGAATATTTATTGGCAAAAATCCTTCATTATTTTAAATCATGTTTAATGAGTGAATAGATAATATGTATTTGATTGTTCATTATTCTTTTAGGATTTATTCTTTGAATGTATTAGCGTGTTTAAAAGTTTGTTTTGAAGCTATCTTTTGCTATGTCCATCCTTTTTGAGTTTCTTGGTCTTGGAGGTATTTTGTTTACTAGGATCACATTGGATTAATGGGTAGTTTTGATGGTTTCATCTCTCTTTATTCAATTGGTCTTTCTCTTGGATTGTCTTGATTTATGGAGATTATATTGACTAGAAGTTGTGGTTTACTGTGTTAGGAATTATTTCATGGTTGCTTTGATGGTGTGTTGTATTAATTTTGAGGATTGTTGTTTGATGAATGGATCCATCACTCTCGCAGTCAAGGTTGTTTATTAGCCATATTGTAGCTTGTTAGGGTATTGTGTGCGGAGAAAATTGAGGTCTCCCTTGGAAACCCTATTGGCTGATTATGATGTTTATTATGCTTGGTTGTTCTCATGATGAGTTGCCACTTTTGTTTCACATTTGTCATTTGTGCTAGTGGTTTTCTTATAGTCATTTTGAAAGTTTCTTTTTTGATGTAATCATCTCTTGAGTTTATTTATGTTTTGATGAGCCTTCATTCATTGAAATTGTAAACTTGTATTATTTTGATTTACTTTCATTTGTCAGTGCTTGAGTAGTTGTCTTTCTTGGGATTCCAGAGGCGGGGGTAATCTTGTTTCATATTGTTTCTTCATTGATTTGATTCTTGCCAAGATTTGGATGGTAATGGTGGTTTTGAGTTTATGTTTGGGTTGTACTGGATTTCATGAGCAATTATGTATATGGATAATGGCGAGATGGTATTTGCCTCGCGTGTATTTTAGTTTTGAGATTTTGTGCTTTGCATGTATTGGTACAACCCCTTAGATTTTTGGTTTATGTTTGGGGCTCTAGGGAGAGTGGCTCTTCGTGGGGGTTGGCGCCTCAAATAGGAGGAATGGCTCAGGATAACCCATGTAAGAGTTAGATTAATCAGTGATAACCTAAGTAATTAATTAGGGGGTGGGTAGTGAAACATTAATCAAGATAATTATGGATGCCTCAACTGCCTGTTAGTGCTATCATAGGCTAAAGGTGGGACGAGAAGGCCATGGTTGGCATGATCATTGCCTCGTCTTCACGAGAGGTCAATGGTTCCGCATGAGTCACCCTATGGAGCGACACCTTGAGATAGGCTGTCAGGATAACCATAGATGGAGGCAGCACCTGGTGATAGGTTGTCAGGATAATCCATGTATAGATGGAGGCAACACCTTGAGTCAGGATGTCTGGATAATCCATGTAAGGCCATGCGATGACACTCTCCTCTAGCATTCCCTTTTGTGTTATTTTATTGAAATCCTCTGGAAGTGGTCTTTTGATTTTATGACTTGAGATTTATTGATGTTATGTTTTGTGACTTATTGTTGTAACATTCAGGAGTTATTTAATGCTTGAAAATGTATTATTGTTGTTATGATTTGAAAGTGGTTTATTGTTGTTATAACGATTTATTGATGTTACAATATTTGTTTTATTGTTACTATGTGTATACCTTGGAATTTATCCTGCTCTAAATGTGTAAAACAACTTAAAAATGTGAATGGTAAAATACCAAGGACACCTCAAGATTAGCCAAAAGAGTGATACAACGAAAAGGAATGTAAATAAAATGAAACACAAACAATTTTACCTCCCTTGCTGTTGGTATCTCTTTGATTGGCCCTTGCTTGGAATGGATTGTGTGCTCCTTAGATGATTGCTTGAGTGACCAGATGCAAGATTAGATGTGCAAATGATTAAAAAGATGGCTAGATGATGGTAAAGGATTGTGGATTCAAATTGGCAGCATGTAGTTATGAGAATGCAAAGTGTTTGAGAAGGCAAATTGGCAGCATAAGGTTGCTCCAAATGAAAGTGTTGAAAATGCCCTTGAGGAGGGGGTATTTATAGGAGAATTTGAATTCTCTAGAGAATTCAATGGTCAAGATTGATCCAACAAGGTCAAGATGAAGGGCTATGGTGGGTTGAGAACCCACAAGCCCTCACATCTTGACATGTGGAGGGTGAAGTGGCCAAGGGGATATGAGATGGAGGTGAGGTGTCAAGAAGGTACATGAGGTGGAAAAGGACATGCACCTTGGGGAGTGAGGAGATTTCCTTAAAAAAGGATTTCTTGTCCCCAAGTGGGATTGAAGAGACATTTGAGGAATTTTGGAATTCCTCAAAAATCTACATGGGAAAAGGAAAGGTGGTTGGGATATAAAGGTGAATTAAAAATTCACATTCCTAGGAAAGTCTAAAAGATAAAAGATGGGCTCCAAAAAGGTGGGACTTGGTCACATGTGGAGATTGTGACAAGTCCAAGGTTCTAGAAGCCTTGGAAGGATGGAATGTGAATTAAAAATTCACATATAAAAGAGGGAGTCTAGGAAGAATAAAAAGGAATTAAAAATTCCTTGGAGAATGATTAGGCTTAATTAATCAAGAATTAGAAGATAAATGAGGATTAGAAGCCAACTTGCAAAAGTTGGAGGATGTGACACATCCTAATCAAATGATTAGGCATGTGCACATCCCTAATGAAGAAATTAGGAGATGGATTAGGATTAGATGAAAATGACATGTGAGGAATTAAATAAATGTAATATTTATTTAATTTATTTGATGAAAAGAGGATTAAGGAGGGTAAGGTATTTAATTATTAATTAAATACCTTAGGGATTTGTCAGAATTAAGGATATTAATTAAAAAATAGTAATATTACTTAATTAACTCGGATAAGAGGATGTTTAGATGAAAAGTGATAAATATGGATAAATTAAGTGTCCAAATTTGGATGTCTACACTATGTTTCTAAAGTGGTTTATCACTATTGTGAAATGATTTGGATGTCATGTGTACTGGTCATGGTTTATTGGTGTTGTGACTATCCTTGGGTTTCATGTTGTTTTGTATGATGTTGAGTCTTGTGGTTCTCTGTTTGGAAGTTCTTGGTTGAGGTCTCTTTCTTGTTAGCTCCTTAGCACGGGGGGTGGGTCTTTGGACCCACGTGGTCAGGTGGAATGTGCTAAGCACCCCATTGGGTCCCTAGTGGAGGATCGAGAGGTGCAGATTGGTATCCCTTGCGACGACTCCAGAGTTGTATCTATCTTTAAGCCAGTTATGATACTTTGTATTCATTTGTTCAGTTGTATCATGTTATCTTGTTCATGTTGGAGAACATTGTTGTATCATTGTTACTCTTGAACATTGTAATACGATGTAATGTAGTATTTCATCTTGTTAAACCTTGTGTGGATTTTCGTTCATGGTAGTTGTTATTTGATATGTTGTATTTACGTACACGAATGGTTTCTTATCAATGATTTATCATGTATGTGTTATGTTTGTTAATGCTTACTTTGTTATGGATAATGTCTTTGGATATCATTCTTTATTGTCATTGTATGGATCTAAGTATTGTAATGTCTCCTCGTGTACCCCAAGGGACGTAAGTGTTAATGGATTTTCTTAATTGAGTTTTATGACTTATGACTCATTATGCATCTCATGTATGTTTAGATTTACTTAAAAAAAAATTGTGTGGTAATTATTGTTTTGTTTTCCTTTGGAGTTCGCAGGACGAGGCATTACACTCTAAGCTTCCATATGTAAGTTATGCGTTCTACCTTAATTCCATAATGTATGTATACTAGGTAATTACACTTCACTACTATTCTAATGTCCAACTTCTATCAAATAGGTAATGATTTCATTTATTTACATAATAAAACAACCATTACTTACTTGCATGTGGTTTCATAGCACTCACCTCGAGTTTAGCATGACTACCACTATTAATATCATGTGCATGCTCATCGAGTTCATCATCATAACCACTATCTGTTGGAAGACATAATCACTGAGAGGGGGGGTGAATCAGTGATTCAAGAAAGTCACAAACTTTTAAACTTTTAAACAAAAATATCAAATGACTATTGAAGAGAAAACTTCACTTGAACTCAAACAATATTATATGCATTACAAATTAGATTAACATTTCATTAACTGAGATTGGCTTGATAACTTTACACATGTATCAGAGCTTATAACTAAACCTCTTATGCAAGATGCTTTGATTTAAAGAATGATAGAAATGAATGACTGATATCCAAAAAATTTTATGCAACTGATGACAATATTTTAATCAAGTAAATAAACCATTCACACATAGAAACATCACATACACCAATATTTGTCTTGAGTGGAAAAACCCTCTTGGGGAATAAAAAACCACTCAAAAAATATTTCCTTTATTCACTTAGAGCACCAACTCTTTCACATTCAAGAGCACCAACTCCACAAGTTACAGGAGCACCAACCCCACAATATACAGGAGTACCAACTCGATTACAATGCTTAATAATAATGATAGTGTTCTATCAATACTCTAGAAGTGCAACTTGTAGTCCTAGAATGTCAATAGAAGACTATGAATATCCTCATTAAGTACATTGAAGAATGTGGTGTGAAAAAGACAACATTTAAAAAAAATATATAATAATCTGAGAATCACAACAAAGATTTTCAATGTAATAAATATTTTGTATCAAATGTCTAAAAAAATCATATTCCTCTTTCTAGTTCCACACGAAAATTCTTGAAGATCATCTTTTAAAGACCCTTCAAATAATAGTCTCTGTATGCAGTTTGAATAACTGTAAATCAACTTAGGTTAGGGTTCAAATGAGAAACCCTAAATAATCTCTCTTAACAAACTTTATTAAACCCTCAACAAAAATAATATATTTTGTTGCATTTCAAGATGAGATTCCATAAACCCTAATCAGTTTTTAAACTAAAATCAATAATACTTAACTCTTAAGATGCCCGAACGGTATAATCCAAAATCTTTTTTCTTTCAAAACCACAAAACCACACAAAGTTTTTAATACCTGGTCATGGTGGAAAAAACTGAATGAAAAAAATGATGACCTGTCAAGGAATTCATAACGACCTAGCTAGAAAGATACCATCAAATATCCTCTAACTAACTTCAACATTTGATCTCTTAACCATTGATAGTTGTCAAACTAGAAAACCATTCTTACTGCGCTGTGAGAGCTTCAAGAGATGTATTGCAACTAAGCAAATCATCCATGGCGGCTAGGGCTCAAAACCCTATTCTTTGCAAAAAGAATCAACATAATGTCTTTTTCTATAAATTTCTTTCTTTCAAGTCTATCGAAGACTTTAACAAACATAATGATGTTTTGAAGTCCGAAACAAATCAAAACCATTATTATGCTTTTGAAACCGATGAAAAGTCTTTAGCCATGTATACTGACAAAATCATTCCACATCATAACCAACTGTTCACTGCCAATGCCAAGTCACTAATAAGTGAAGTGAAGTCACATGTGTGTTGAGTCTCATAAAACCCAATATAAACATTAGTCCTTAATATTATCAACATTTTTGGGACTTTTAAAAATTTTATTCCATTGAAATTCAACCAATGCCTATATCACATGCTTAATATACTCGATACTCATTAGGAGTATAAAGAAAACAAATTATTTTTACAAGAGATGTCGACCAAGTAGAACATGATATAAACACCATTCAAAATGTACATGCCAATGGAAGTCAACAATAAACCAAGATCCTCATAACCATATGAAATACCAATGCAATGTGATCAAATGTCAAACAATAATAATGCTTCTCGATACCAAATCACTTTACAAAGTGATTGACCCCAATGAAACAATGTGATAACTTGTATGTTTTGTGCAAACATAAGATGTGTCACTCATATATCATTTGATCTGTCAGCTCAAGAAGAATGCATGCATGTATAAACAAATGTATACATCAAATGTATCTGCCAGTATGTGTAAGTCATTGTGCATAGTATGTAAGATACCTGTTCAATAAGAAAATGTCATCATGTATACCATGTCAAACATCAACAACCATATACCTGATCTATGACTTGTAGCACCCTGTCAAAAATGATAACAATATCAATAACCAACATGTATAAAAAATGAAGCATGGAAATCCGAAACTTGTAATTGCATGCCATGAACCATGTGTAAAGACCATGTGAACCAACTATAATCATCATGTAAGAAAAAGAAGCTAAAAATACATCTTGTCAACATCTGCAAACAATATCATGACATTCATATCACACCTGTCAACAAACCACTTTTGACATCAAGGACAAACCAAAAAAAAATTGAGAGCCAAAAAAAATCCCCCTTTGTCCTTGATGGAAAAACACATATCATCTCTCCCCCTTTTTCCTCAATGACAAAGAATGAAAGAGGAGAATGTGAGATTCCAGGAAGATAAACAACTGAGAAGCCAAGCAATTAGCCAACACAATAATCCACTACAAGTAGAGCAATATAGTAGCAAATCAAATATGCAAAAGAGTTGTGAGTGAAAGATATAGAAACAAGCTCCCCTAGCTACTATTTTTCACTAAGAACCAATAGAGCTCTATCACTCCTTTGTCCAAGAACACCAATCTCACATCTAGATCCTCTGGGCATGCACATTGTGAAAAAAAACATTGAATCAATAACATCGTGAAGTTGTCACTTGCACATTTGATCATTTGATACTAGCACCACCTCTAGATCATATGACTATCATAAATCATAAACAATCATGACAACTATCCTTTAGAATCAATGCAAAAACAAGTAAATCTAAGCTGTCAAATAACTCAGTTTGTGAACTATAAAGAACCATGATAAACATTGCCAAACAAAATATATCAAACTTTTGATACAAAAATTATACCATTGAAATTCATCAAGCACATTAAAGTTTTATTCATTCTTTATTATCATTTTTCCTAAGGAAAGAAAGTTTCTCCATTACTGCTTCGATATCTACAAAAACATTAAAATTGCGCCTACTCATGACTTCATCACTATACCACTTTTTAACATAAATTGATTCCTCTAACTGATATGCATCTCAGGAAAGGCATAATTATAAGATTTGTGTTCCTTTACTACAAAAACCTTCAATTATCATGCATTCATCCTTGAAATCACTTGACACCTTGAGATTCAATTATGACATGAACATTTGCATGAAAACCATTAAAGCATATCCCCATTCTTGTGTACTATCTCAACCATGAGAACAATTTTTGACAATATGAAAGCATAAAAAAGTCTTAATAAAAATGTACCACTCAAGATATTTATCAAGAAATATATTAGATAGATGACAACATGTCAACCAAAAATTGCTACTCCAAAAGGAAAAAAAATTGAGACAACTGAGATCTTCTCTCTTGTACCATCTTCTTTGATACCAAAGAATATAAGGGAGATACCAAACTGTTTTACCAATGTCATGCAAAAAAAAATCCTTAATGCAAAGATTCATTCACTGCCTTCCAAACTAGATGATTACCTTTTTCAACAATACCAAAAGGTTAAGTCGCTTAGCCCACAAAGCTTCAACCACTATCAATGATTGCCAATGTCAGGACCAAAAGCTCTAACAAGTAGTCATGTCACTGTCATATAAATCCTCAATCAAATATCACTGAAATAGTAGTAGGAATATTAATCAATCTTGTTGTCTGCAAACTCACCCATGAGTCAATAAATTCAAATCTTTGTTAGTGTCATGTAGGAGAGTATTATCCAAACCACCATTAGCATAAAGTATTGTCCTCTTATGAGCCATTCTTTAATGGAAAGTACAGATAGAGATCACAAGTAAACCTTGATGGTCATAAAGTATCTTTACCTTATCTAACCTTTGCACCAAAAATACCTTGTACCTCTTGCAACCACACATTCCAAATAAGATTTGCATACAAGTCCTTATACAAATATCAAGTCTGTTATATTCCACAATGCAACTCCATACAATCTCCAACAATCTCGCCCTTTTTCATTGATGGCAACATGCCAAAATAGCTCCAAAACATTCTTGGAAACATTCCCCCTATTAGAACTATAAAATTCTAATGTATTTTACATGTTGTTTATACCCCTGAGTTTCCAATTAGTCCTCATCATATGCACAAGGGTCTTTCTTCTTAATCATTTTCCCCATATTTGGCCGTGTAGTCCCATAAAATCCATCAAGCCTTGAGTATTTCACATCATAGTCCATTTCGGCATGAGATTATCAAGGTATCCCTAACCCATAATGCATTTTTGTTAATATACATCTGTTGTTGCCTATCGGAAAGACCTCAGGGATGTCACAGCGATCAAAAATTACATATAGGCACCTATCGGCAGGACATTTTCATTGTCTCAGTGACTCAAAAGGATTATTTTCAGCTAGACAAAGACTTCAGGGTGAGGTCTTATGGATTGCATTATGTCTCAGTGACTAACACATAGAACAATGTATCGACAAGAGTTATGTCTTCGGAGTATGGTCTTGGCGAGTGCATTGGGTCTCGCCGATAAAACAAAAAAAGATTCTATCAGTGTGAGGTCTCACTGAGTGCCTCCGGTCTCGCCGACAAAGTGCAAAGGAATTATATCGAGGGTTTTCGGTGTGAATTTATACAGTCTTGCTGACCCGTTTGTCATGTCAAAGTGTTTCATCGGTGAGAGAATGATCATGTTTCAGTGACAAGAATGTATCACAGGGTATTTGGGTAAGACACAAGGTGTTCTATGAAATCTCTTCCCAACTCAGAATTGTCTTAGCGACTAGAAAATACACTAAAGTGCACGTCTCGGTAAGACAAAGTATCATCTGTGGGATGTCTCCCTAACAATAGAGGTCACAAAAAAATAGAAAGGATGTAGGACGACTGTTGGCGAGACATTGGCCTTCGGTGTGACTATGGGATGTCTCAACAAGTGTTTGGCGCATGTTAAACATAAAACTCGAATACTGTTGGCTGACATTTGGAATGTGAAGCAATGTGTCTTTTTAGACACAAATGTATAAATATTTATTTTCAATTGTAAAAGAAGAAAATTAGATTAGATTAGATACAATAGATAGATTAGAAATGGATGCAGTAGAATAAAATTTTCAGATTAGAGACTATGATGCATGATTTCAAATGGAGATATCAATGAAAATCGGTTGATGTGGTGGTTCATTTCTGGTGTCAATTGTCTGTTGTGCTTATTGAAAGTATTACTAAAATTGTCTCCAAGTTTGGGGATTTCTGGTTATTTAAATTGGTATAACAAGTTTATATTCAATTTATCAGTGCACATTTGTTATATCTGTGTGGTTAATTAACTGGTTCTTTCAAGCAAAGATTAAATCCTTTTCATTAATCACAGTAATTAGGGAAATTCATCTAGATCATTAAGAAGAGCTTAGTAATCACCTTCTTGCATGTTTATACAAGTTATAAAAAAAACATATGCCAAACAATTTGAGTATTCTCCAGAAATAAGTTACCCATTTCTATTTCATTTGACTCTGCATACCCAATAAGGCACTAGTCTCTGCATTTGACCATTTAGATTCATTCATTTTCTTTACATCTGTTAACTGAGCATATTAGGATTTAGCTTTGAATATTGCTATACAATTTATACCAGATTTAGTTTTATTTGTCCACTCCTCTCTACCATTGTGGGCAAAACATTTCAAGAAAGATAAGCACATTAAGTCTGCTTCATTCGTATCGGTACACCTGCCTAGGTCTAGCAGCACCTGAAGAGTAGAAGGTCTAAAACATCTGACCTTGTCTATTACCCTAGAACATACCAAGAGATTGGAATCCTCTTGAGGTTTTCCTCCTGCATTTTTGAGAGCTAACAAATTGGCGACTCCGCTGGGGACAAAATTCAGAATCAAGGCCTTAATCATAGAGTTAGGAACTTTGTACAAACTACGCTAGGAATAAGAAATATCAAATACTTTCTCACTTTTAGGAAAGTGAGTGGCGACTCTGACAGAAGCATTGCATTTGTTCAAACATGAATAGAAGAAGATCTCAATGTAGGGGAGGTCATACTGGAGCTCCTGCTAGCAGTAGTAAGTGGACACACAAGGATGATAGGGTTGATAAAGGTAAAAGGATAAGTGAGGACATGTGCATGACAAAAAAAGACAAATCATCAATACCACATGGTGAAACATATGACTGTTATGATACATGGAGAGACAATTAAAGTGTAGAGCTTGTACCCCAAAAGATCAAAGAAATTCTTTTTACGATCCTCAGAAACAAGCTGAGTGGGATGCTAAGTTTGAAGCTGAACGACTCAGATGTCAACATGAACATGATCAAGGAATGGAGGATAAACAAAGTGAGCGTATTGATCATAAAACTCCTCAAGAAAATTATGAATCTTTAACCTATGAAGAAGTTAAAGTGCGGTTTGAATCTCAGAAAAGGGAGAGGGAAGAACAGGAGAAAGCCCAAATTATACAAACAATGAGAGAATTCGAATTGCAGAAAGCTTAGAACATTACTCAGGCAGCTAGTTGCCCCCCAAAGTATGTACCTCCTCATAAGCAGGGTAATCATGGGGTAGGGCCTTCTGATCCACCAAGGGTTCCTCACCATCAAGTAGGGAATCAATACAGACAGCCAAATCATCCACCTCATATTCCCACACAATATACAAATATGCAGCCACCTCATAATCAGCATTATGTACCACATCACCATACACAATTCAATAATCCGATGTACCAATATCAATATCCACCTAACCCTCCCCCTCATTAGTATACCACCATGATTAGACAATTTGATTTGGCAGGATTTCAATTATTCCCTTACCCTATGGATGGCAATTGGAGAGGTCTAGTGCCTAAATTTATAGGGAGTAGTGCAATTTCTGTTGAAGACCATTTAAGGAGTTTCAATGCCTTCATTCAAGATTTGGATGTACCTTATGAAGATTTACATATGAGGTTATTCATGATGTCGCTTATTGAAGAAGCCAAAGATTGGTTCAACAACCTAACAAAAACCTCTATTGATTCTCTCCAAATATTTCAGGACCGATTCCTCAAGCAATATGGGAATTAGAGTGCACCTGATGCTGCTCTTAATGAATTGATGCAAATTTAGAAAAATTAGAATGACTCAATTTATGATTTCAACAGAAGATTCAATAAACTGCAGAATAAAATACCTCCTGGATCAAAATTGCCAGAATCTGTGGCATTGAGTGTTTATTTGAATGTGTTCGATCCTAAAACAGGGTATGAATGAAGAAATAGGTTCCCAAGAGACTTGGCTGAAGCTCAGAAGACAACATTAACAATTGAAAACAATAGGAGGGCTACTGGGATAATTGATAAAAGAGACAATCATAGGGCTCCCCAACAAACCAATAATTATCAATACAAACAGGAGAACACATACAGGAATGAAAGACTGAGGTTACATGACATGCCTTATAACACAAACTAGAAAGATGGAAAACCTATAACAGATAGGCCTAGAAACAAAGAAACTCCTTATCCATTGAGGAAGAAGGGAACCTATATGGTGAATAACAATTATTTTTGTGAAGTTTGTGATAAGCCACATTCCCTAGATTATTGTGTTGTAGCCCAAAGAATGCAAGAGGAAGGAATGTTGATGGGAAACAGTGGAGAAGATCACACAGTGTATTTGACTTCAAACACTTTTCACCACGTGGAGGAGAGGTACTCATCTTTAGAGGATGAAGGTTATGAGTATGATGTTTCAAATTAGAAATATAATGTCCATATGGCTGAACAACAGGTCCTTTTTGACTTTGAAGAAGATTATGCAGAGCCACATTCTATTGAAATACCTACTCAATGCAGTATGAGGAAACTTACTGAAGAGGAGAAAGAGAGATTGACTGTTGTTGCAGTTGAAGAAGCAAAGAGTAATTACTGGTTGAGAAATAGGATAGTAAATGAGAAGGAAGGTGTTCCAGGGAAATCTTTGTGAAAGAGCAAAAGGCGACACAAGGAACTGTGAAAAAGGCAGAAAATAAACAACATGATAAAAGTGAACAGAAGCCTGTCCAAATGGAGGAAGAGAAGGAATTACACAAAGAAATGCAAAAGCTTGATCATCCAAGTAAAAGAGAAAAAAGAAGAGAGAAAAGGAGAAACATTGGAGCAGAAGAGAATGATTAAGGTAGAGGGTTCTTCCTTTGACTTCACTTAGGCTTTGTCTCAGGTAAAGATGTCTGTTCCATTACTTGAGATGATGAAAATTAAGGAATATAGGGACAGTGCAGTTCAATTGATAACAAATGGTAATCTTGAAAGTAAGATGACCACTAAAACTATTAATAAGCAAGAGAAAGTAAATATTCTAGAAGTGTGCCTTAATAGTGCATTATTAAGTCCCCCACAAGTTGATCCTTTCTTCACTACATTGCTCATAAATAAAAAATTACTGAGGAATTGCATGATAGACTCTGGCGCTGCCATAAATATTATTCCAGTAGGAGTAATGAGATAGCTTGGCATGTGGGTGGATACAAATGGAGGCAAGTGCTATGCAATGGATAACCAACCAGTTCCTGTGGTGGGTATAATGAAAGATGTTGAAGTCAAGCTAGCTGGTTATCCTCAGGTGGCCTATAACATTGATGTAATAGTAATTGACACCCCTCCTCGGTTTGGGATGCTTCTATCAAGACAGTGGACAACAACAGTTAGGGGAAATGTCTAGTTTGATTTGTCTTATGCAACTATTCCAGTAAATGGTTAGGAATTCAAGTTGTATAGGGAGCCAAGGATGAACCAAGTTGTTGATTGTGTACCTCAAGATCAAATAAATTATTTCTATGATGTGGATTTGGGAAATTTCAAGATAGAACCAACCCAGCCGGAATTAATCAATACTGATCCAACTGAAAAACATGTTGCACAAGACTGCAAAGGTGTGCAGAAGATGTAATTTGGTGGAGCATGGGAGCCTAAATCATTTTATTGGCCAGAATTATCAAAACAAAGTACCCTTGATCTAGTGAATATATCTATTGATACCATGCACGGGAAAAGGTATGAAGACAATGGTGATATCACGAATGAGCATCAGGAACTTGATCAAACACTGCAACAAATAGAAGATGAGACATGTGCAAGTCAATATGGTTCATATGATTGCTTACATGAGGAAGATGAAGATATTGAAATTATTTCCTGCATAACAAAGTATGATAGAGAAAGTGGTGTGTGTTATGAGGCATCCAATGAGTATTCAGATTGTTTAGATGGGCTTGTGGATTCTGATGTACAGCAAGGTGATTCTTGCAATTCATGTGATGATCAGGAAGAAGAAGCAATGAACAATGTGAGTCCATTTGACAGTAAACAAATGATGCCTCCAATTGCAGTGGAAAGCCATGAAAACACATTTGATAAAAAAGAGGTTTGTACATCTGAAAAATGGTTTACAGACTTTTAAAAACCCATTGTATGATGAAGTGTTAAAAGAAGATCAGATGATATTTTTCCAAGGTGTGTCCATGAATGAGTTTTAGGTATTTTCAAATCCACTTTATGGTAAAGAGGAGATATTTTCAAACAAACAAAATGATGGAATAAATGATTGTGATGGTAATATTTCTGATTTCTCACTCTTTGAGGATTTTGGACCTCTTTTTAGTGATGATAAAAGTGAAGAATACAACTGTAGTGATGAAAATGTAGAGACGTGTTCACTCAACAGTAAGTAAAATTTGGACTTGCTAACTCTTGAATACCAGAGATGTGCACATGAAGGTGATTCTGAAGTCTTGTGTCCAGCTTACATTTGTTTTGACAGTGAAATTTCTTTGTGCAATGATTCTTATGACTCCTAGTGCATTTCTCGAAATGATGGAGAAACCATTGAAGTTGATCAAGAATCTTTGTCCATTTAGGAAGAGGTATGTGATTTTGAAATTTCTAACTTGTGTGGGGAAGATATTTATTTGCATACCAAGGATGATAAAAGTGCAGTATTGATTATGCATGATATTGAAGATATGGGTCATAATCCAATGTCATTTCCAAATGGTAATATCAAAGGGGTGCAAAAAGTTTCAGATTTGTTTGTCTCAAATAGTGTTGATATGACATAATTTTTTGTTTCTCAAGAGAAGCACTTTGATGGTGAAATTTTAGTACAGCTGGGAGAGTGTTTTATAATTCATAATAGTGAGAAAGATAATGAGAAATTTTGCATTGAATATGCATGTACTTTTTATGTTGAAGATCATAGAGATTTGTTCCATAATGGAGAATTTGAACTACAGAATGGTGAAGGAAATTTGGGCCAAGATGAGCATGATGATTCTCTAAGAACTTTCGATAACAGCGACAGGGAAGGTTGCATGAATATCTTCAAGAAGAATCTGATGAACTCAACGAAAAACTAGGTGTTTGACAGAGGAAAGTATGGGCCTTTCTTTTGGATGGACTTGAGCCATCATTTATGGTTTGAATTTCAGACCGTAACAGTTCAAAACTGATGAAGTTAAAACACAGAGGATTAAGGGTTGCCAGTGCATGGACAACTCTTGATGATTCTTTTCCATGCATAGTAGTTTAGGGTTTTGTTCATCTCCATTTTGCTCACTATTTCAACATCTTGTGTCTGGTATGCTCACCCAAAAATTTGAATCCTTGTAATGATTTCACAACCATTCATCCCGAGACAGAGCCACTGTTACAACTATAAATTTTTTGATGTATTTTACATGTTGTTGATACCCCTGAGTTTCCAATTAGTCCTCATCATATGCACAAGGGTCTTTCTTCTTAATCATTTTCCCCATATTTGGCTATGTAGTCCCATAAAATCCATCAAGCCTTGAGTATTTCACATTATAGTCCATATCGGCATGAGATTATCCAGGTCTCCCTGACCCATAATGTATTTTTGTTAATATACGTCTGTTGTTGCCTATCGGTAATACCTCAGGGATGTCACAGCGATCAAAATTTACCTATAGGCACCTATTGGCATGACATTTTCATTGTCTCGGTGACTCAAAAAGATTATTTTCGGCTAGACAAAGACTTCGGGGTGAGGTCTTATATATTGCATTATCTCTCAGCAACTAGCACATAGAACAATGTATCGAAAAGATTTATGTCTTCGGAGTATGGTCTTGGTGAGTGCATTGGGTCTTGTCGATAAAACACAAAAAGATTCTATCAGTGTCAGGTCTCACCGAGTGCCTCCGGTCTCGCCTACAAAGTGAAAAGGAATTATATCGAGGGTTTTCGGTGTGAAGTTATACAGTATTGCCGACCCGTTTTTCACGCCGAAGTGTTTCATCGATGAGAGAATGATCATGTTTTAGCGACAAGAATGTATCACGGCGTATTTTGGTAAGACATGAGGTGTTCTATGAAACCTCTTCCCGACTTAGAATTGTCTTAGCGACCAGAAAATACACTAAAGTGCACATCTCGATAAGATGAAGTATCATCTGTGGGACATCTCCCCAACAACAAAGGTCACAACAAAACACAAAGGATGCAGGATGACTGTTAGCGAGACATTGGCCTTCGGTGTGACTATGGGATATCTCGGCAAGTGTTTGGTGTATGTTAAACATAAAACCCGAATACTGTTGGCCGAAATTTGGAATGCAAAGCGATGTGTCTTTTTAGACACAAATGTATAAATATCCATTTTCAATTGTAAAAGAAGAGAATTAGATTACATTAGATACAATAGATAGATTAGAAATGGATGCAGTACAATAAAATTTTTAGATCAGACTATGATGCATGACTTCAAATGGAGATATCAATGAAAATCAGTTGATGTGGTGGTTCATTTTTGGTGTCAATTATCTATTGTGCTTATTGAAAGTATTACTAAAGTTGTCTCCAGGGTTGGAATTTTCTAGTTATTTAAATTGGTATAACAAGTTTATATTCAGTTTATTAGTGCACATTTGTTGTATCTGTGTGGTTAATTAACGGGTTCTTTCAAGCAAAGATTAAATCCTTTTCATTAATCATAGTAATCAGGGAAATTCATCTAGATCATTAAGAAGAGCTTAGTAATCACCTTCTTGCATGTTTATACAAGTTATAAACAAAACATATGCCAAACAATTTGAGTATTCTCTAGAAATAAGTTGCCCATTTCTATTTCATTTGACTCTGCATACCCAATAAGGAACTAGTCTTTGCATTTGACCATTTAGATTCATTCATTTTCTTTACATCTGGTAACTGAGCATATTAGGATTTAGCTTTGAATATTGCTATACAATTTATACCAAATTTATTTTTATTTGTCCACTCCTATCTGCCATTGTGGGAAAAACATTTCAAGAAAGATAAGCACATTAAGTCTGCTTCATTCATATAGGTACACTCGCCTAGGTCTAGCAGCACCTGAAGAGTAGAAGGTCTAAAACATCTGACCTTGTATGTTACCCTAGAAGGTACCAAGAGATTGGCAGCCTCTTGAGGTTTTCTGCCTACGTTTTTGAGTGCTAACACCCCCTGTTTGACATCACCTACAAAGGGTGGATACAACAACTATTCTGAATTATATCAGATCTCCCTCTGAGAAATATAAACGTATGTACAAACAAAAAATATTGAATTGACTCCCCCTGATTCATATACCAGAGAAAAAACCAAGAAAAAATTATACTAGACACTACTCTATATATTCAACATATGTATATAGAATCTTGGAACTGAAAACTAAAATGCATAAAGAATAAGAGAAATTGTCAAAATGGAGGAGGTTGAGACTTGTAGGTTCTATAGTTGGATCTTCCATGTTTGTTTTCCTTACTTCCATGTCTTTGTCATTGCCCTAAGAAATCTTACTACATCTCAAAATCCATCAATATTTCTTCTCCTTCTTCTAGAGTGGTAGGTATTGAATTCATTTGCATAGCCTTATAAGCACTCAAAAGTGAACTTGAGACAAGAATAAATTTGTCATTCACCAGGTCCCTTATCTCTCCAAATAGAAAAATGGATTTTTTCTTTTGTGATTGTAGTTGGAACTTCTTATGAAAATCCTCAATTACACTCCTTGTATTACCAGCTAGATCAAGTGTTGGATCATAGACACTGGAGAATTTACTTATAAGGGACTCAATGGAGCCCATCTCATTTTTGATGCTTTGTGTGGCACCAATCCACTTTATGAAATTTTGAAATAGAGCCTTATCCTCATCTAGAAATATCTATGCAACCCTCAAATTATTTGATTTTTTTT
This sequence comes from Sequoia sempervirens, assembly GCA_007258455.2. Classification (NCBI taxonomy): domain Eukaryota; kingdom Viridiplantae; phylum Streptophyta; class Pinopsida; order Cupressales; family Cupressaceae; genus Sequoia; species Sequoia sempervirens. Next base: position 20,846,578 of record VDFB02256132.1, read on the forward strand.
TTGTGGAAGAGCACACTTCTTTATGATCTCCAACATCTTTTTTCCATTCATTTTATTTTCTATTTCTTTCTCCATTTTACCTCTGATACTAGAGGCATATTCCTTAAAACAATCAATTAAAAGCTTTAATTTTTTCTTACCAGAGAGTGATGTGTCTATTTTTTCATTTATTATAACCTCTTGCAATGCCTTCACTACTTCCTCCATCAACTATCCAGTCTTTTGATGCATCTCAATAATCTCCTTCTAGGTAGATGCATGGAATACATAGCTAAATTGTAGCTTGTGGAGTGGGGAAATATTTTCCATATCTACATTTCCCTATTGAATTTACAGTTATAACAATTGTGACGAAAAAGAAGGTTGGAACCTGAGTTGTATGCTCAATAAATAGGTTCTTCAAGGAATCTTTGGAGGATCCAGAGGATTCATTAGAAGTATTTGTAGTATTTATAGCTTTCTCTTTCACTTCATTTCCCTTATATTTTCCAGAGTTCACATGTGTCTCTTCTTTTTTTCTTTCATTTCTAGAGGTATCCTCATTCTTAACTTCATCTTCCTTCTCTTTATCATCTTGTTAATCTTAATTAAATCTTCATCTCCCTTCTCATCATTCCATTTTTGATCTTCCTTCTCTACATAACTACTTTCCTGTTCAACATATTTATTCTCATTTTCTTCCTTTATAGAAAAGTATAGGTTTTCTTAAGGATTCCCTAGTTTATCCTCCACCATTTCAATATTTTCTTCATGCATCAAAGGAAGAGAAGTATCTTCCTTTGTTGCTTCTTTTTTGGTGATAGTCACTCCTTCAATATTTTTCTCCACTTCCAAAGAGACGTTGTCTAGAATATTTTCTCCATCTGTCACATGCTCATGTTGAGAATCAATTTTTTAAACTTTTTCTTTTGTAGAAAAAAATTTGAGAGTAAGACCTTTGCATTTTGGGGTCATTCCTAGCCTCTATGCTAGGTCTAAAACCTTATTAATAGCCTCCTTTTAGAGTCTCTTATGATCTGCCTTGTATCTACTCATAAATTTTTTTACAATTTGTTTTGTTCTTCGTTCTTTTGTGTACAGTTGGGCTAATATGGCCTTATTCTCTTCAAACTAGGGAGCACTAATAACTTCAAGAGCATAGGTCTTCACCTTGGCCTCGTCAAAATTACCCTCTTGTCTTCTCTTTTCCAAAACACACCAAAGCTCTACAGGTAACTTCACATGTATGTTCCTCATTTCCACTTCAAGCATTATGATGTATTTTACAATAGCGTGAACTATTGTTGCCTTATCTATGTCATTAAATTTATTATACAAAGCTATAGTCTCTCCAAGCATGTCATGCTAAATTATTTCATTTACTATTGCCTATACCTTCATAGGATTGTGAAGTGTTACCCTTTTCTTCTTCACTTCATCCAAATTCTTCTTTATTTTTGGTTTGCTCTTCTTTTTCAAAGACCCTTTCTTTGTAGCTTCTCCCTTTTTTTTTCATATGTGGATCATAAACTATTTCTCAATTTATTCTTCCTAAAAAATATCCACTGTATCTACCTTCTCCTTCTTTGGTATTTCTTCACTTTGTGAAATATCTTCCTTCCTCTTCTAGACCAACAAGGGTCCTTCTTCCTCTTATTCTTCTTCTATATTAGCATTTAAGTTATTTTCTCTAAAATCCTTTTCCTTTGGTCTTCTCTTTTTAGAGTAGCAATGGTGCTACTAGAGTAGCCTTCTTCTCCTTTGTCCTTGTCATCTACACAACTAGAGGGGATCTCTCCTACATTGGTCAAATATCAGTGGTTTTTCTATTTTCTCCCATTGACTATCTAGTCTTAGAGGACTTCTACATAGCAGGAGGTGTGGTAGTTGTTCTACATAATCTTCTTATGCTTTCAGATCCTACTGCAACACTTGATTCTCCCTTAGCCTATGCTCTTACCTATTCCACTTGTTCCTTTGAGATGAACATTTCCTCTATAAACTGATCAACCATATTTTTGACCTTCTTCTATATTTGTGGGTTCTTTTGTTCTAGATGTACCTCTATGTATTTTTCTTTATAAGTGACATATATTTCCTTAGAGTTACCTTTCAAACTATTGAAAAAAATGTCATCCAAACCAATAATTTCCTATTCATTGATTTCATATCCCAGTGCAGGGATCCACACTGATGTTGGTTCTATTGCTTCCGTTATGCATTCATTTTTTGATACCAAAAATATGATATCATTCTTTTATTTCTCTACTATCTTCCTTGGAATCATATCTCTCTCATGCATTGTCTTTTAAAAAAATAAGAAGAAAGAAACAAGATCCTCTTATTTTGGCCTCAAGTTGCCAAGACTCTTCATAAAATCTAGAATTTAATGTGCAACTGGTCTTCCTTGCAACCATTCCACACTTTTAGTTTTTGGGAGTTCCTTTAGGAAATAGAAGATTAAACACATAACTAGAGTACCATACTTAAATACATTCTTTTTCTCCTTGGTTTTCTTCAAATTCTAGATCAATTGTTGTCTTAAAATATCATATATATCACAATCCATTCATTTTTTAACTATTCATATGCCACATTGATTGTGGTGATAGACACAAAGTTTTCTCTATTTGTGAAGTAGATTTTGTAGCCAATTATCATTGATGTATACTTCATAGCTAGATTTCTTGTGAGATTTATAGCTAGATCTCTCTTATCATATGTTACACCTATAAGTTCCATTACCACCTCATTTTTAATTGACTTTAATACAAAAATAGGTCTGGTGGCACATAGATGTATAACCTCTCTAATAACTTCTTTTGTAAACATCCTAGGAATATCAAACCAAATAAAATTATATGAATTCTTCTTGTAGTTTCAAAAAATATCATTGTGTACATTTTCACACTTAATTTGGGAATGATTAATATTGAAATGAACTTAAGGTCACCTTAATCTAGTGTTGTAATGTGTTGTACACATCCACATTGGATTTAGATCCCATTTAGGCTAAATAAACCTAAATTTTCCTTGATTTAACGTTGTAAAGTCTATTCATTTACACCTTCACATTAAATTTAGGGCCCTTGTACATAATTTTTCCTTAATCTAGTGTTTTAATGTGTTGTGTTAGTGTAATTAATCAATTATTACACTAGCTTAAGTTAACTTAGGTCTTGAATTAATTTAGTCCTAGGTTGCATAAATTAGAAAATCATAAATAATGGGGTAATTCCCCTTTCCATGTTTGTAGGGATAAGATTCCTTCTAGAAGATGAGTTGTCCTAGAACTTATCTCAATCTTTTATCATTTCCTAGGTATGCTTCGCATGTTGTCACATGTTGTTAGACCATGACACATGGAAACATCATATTGCATCTTGAATCTCACTCATGCCGATATATTCAGTGCATTTGTACATTTGTAATCATCTAATAAGCATCTAGCTCATTCCTATATATTCAGGGCATTTCTACATTTGTAATCATCTAATAATCTAGATCAATAGAAATATCTATTTGCATGCCCTTACTTGCAATACTTTTTGTGTAGTTGAATTTATTCTTGGAGGTCCTCTTGAAGGCTGTAGCTTTAGGGACATTGTGCATCCATCATTTAAACATGTTTTACACATTCACATTGGATTTTGGGCCCTTTTAAACTAAATAGACCTAATTTTTCCTTAATTTGATATTGTAAAGTGTATTTATTTACACTTTCACATTTTACTTTGGGCCCTCTTACATTTATGACCTTAATATCATCATTAATAGGGCCCTAATACTCTATATTATGAATCATGAGGCTTATCTAAACTAAAATCCTAACAAGATCAACAAATAGACTTAAATTCTCAACTCACAGGCACTTTATCTCTCCAAAAGTGTCTTGTGGGACACAAAGACCACCTTGGTCATATGAGTCCTATCCAAATGGGACCCATTCACTATAGGTGGAATATGAGTCCTATTTGGGGCCTTTTTGGGTTTTTGAGTTGGAAAACAAGGGATTAAATTCAAATTTCATGAATGTAGACCTATGGGATTTAATAAAAAGGATATTAGATGGATTGCTTATATAAACAAGGTCTCAAATCATTATTTTCATTAAGCCTTCATGATATCAATTCAATAACTCAAAAGTTAAGCATTTTAAGACTTTTCAAGATCATTAAGACAACATTCAAGAACATTTCTAAGGAATTCAAGGGCAGAATTCTGTAACAATTTTTGTAACAATTCAAGATCCATCAACATGTCAAGGATATCAAGTATCAAGCATGTTATTAAGCTAGTGTTGTGATTGTTGCATTCACGATCCAAGATCAAGCATTTTTCTACACTTATCTCAAGATCTATATCTACATCTTTCATGGCCATTTCATGTTATAATATGGATTTATAATACATAATTCAAGGTATCATTGTCAATATTTCATGTTTCATGTTTCATGTCCTTATTTCATTATCTCACCATTTCATTTAATTACCCAAAATGGGTTTGACCAAGGAAAACCCCTATTCACTAAAAATAAACAAGCTCTCCTCTTTGAATGTGTTATTGTAGGTCTAGGTGTCTTGGAGAATGAAGGATATTTGAATATTAGGCTACAGGATTGAAGGAAGTTTTTGGAGTTGTGTCATCACTTGCAAGATCATAGAAAGACTTCTACAAGTTTGAATTCAGGGTTTCAAATTTGGAAACAATGTGTGGCAAAGAGAGAAGATATTGGAGAGTAGGATCAGACCTTAACCATTAGAAAAATAATACTAAGACTGATACACTAGAAGTGGCATATGAGTCCCACTACATGTATTTTTCTAGGTCTTTGTAGTTTCAGACACCCACTTTGTAGATTTTAGTTTTTACACAAAAACCCAGATCTGGGACTAAGAGACATACACTAGTGTATGAGTCCTAGTAGGAAAAATATTTCATGATTTTTAGTGTTTTAAAGCTCATTCCATTCTTCCGCAAATTTCCCAATGCAAACTTCTGATATCTCACCCTTCTATTTTGATTTACAAGCTTTTCTAGGTCATTTAGTCAAGTATTACATCATATTAGGGTTAAGAATTAGATCTTGCATTCCATTGATCTTTCGAAACCATAACTTGTTGATGAACCCTTCTTGTAATCATAAATTAGACCCTAGGACATACTGTTTCAAGATCTCTTTCCCCTTTGGGTGATCTCACAATACTGGTTTACAATTTCTAGGAGATTTTGATTTTTGTTGAAATTACATATTTTAAAAAAATATAATGATTTTATCCTTGAAAATTTCCATTTAAAGGATTCCAGTTGAAGATGGTTTGATCAAACCACCTTAGATCAAACCTCCTTGGATAAAATCCTGCTAGTTTTAAACCATACCTATAATGAGTCTCCTTTACACCTATCAAAATGTTGATAAAAACCCACTTTTGATTTACCTTTTGGGGGATCAAATGAATTCATTTAAAATTTATTTTTTGTAAGTATGTATTCATTATTATAAACTTCTGAAAAAGTATAATTTTAAATAAAATTTAATTTTATTATGATATTTATTTTTTATTTCTTGTGAATTTAGGTTTTTCACCAAAAATTAAGCTCTATGTTCTGTGCATGTAGAAAAATAGTAGATTATAAAAAAAAATTAAAAATATCCATGCATTGGATATTGATGTCCTTGATCCAACAAAAAAAATAAAATTGAATTTTGATACATAAAAAAAGTTATGTTTTAGCTAGTAAATCATGTCTAAATTGTAACTGGTTTGACTTTGACACTTAATTAAGAAAAAAAAATTCAATGAAATGCTATGAAACCAATTCCATGCACTAGATATCATAGTCATGAATCTAAATTTGAAAAAAATAGAATTTTATCCTTCATAGAAAAAAGGTTATGTGTTAGCCAGTAACCTCACTCTTTAAAAATGGTGTTTACTATTAAAAACTAGTTTTCAAAGGAGATGGAAAAAGAAGTGTAATTTGATTCCAAATTTTTTGAAACAAATATATTTAGAATCTACAAAAAGAAATCCATAAATCACTAATTTGCATCATCTTCAAATTCCTCACGGTTTAGTCGCTATAGGGGCCTGAAAGTGAAGATTTAGTTTTAAAAAATTAGTTTAATGTCCAGTTTGGACAAAATTGTAAACTAGTATTGTGGGATCACCCCTTTACATACTTTACATTAAGATCTCTAGGGAATTCTTGAACACTATTAGGGGAAAAGTGTTGATCTACCTCCCAAACATAGAGAGACATTTTTCAAGTAGTCATTTTGGTGAGCCTACATTTAGAACATTCTAGTTCTGATTTGGAGTGCATCATTATCCTAGATCTTGCTTGCATTCACATTGCATTATGGTTTGCATTAGTTAATTGGAATTCTATATTTTCTAATCTTGGATTAGTGAAAGTGCATATAGGTTGCATTTTTGCATCTCAAATCATATAAAATTTTCATTTCCACAGGTTACAACTCATACAAACTAAAAAGCAAAGAAAACATTGAATGTGATGAACATCTTACAAGCTCTCCTACTAGGGTATATAGTATGGAACAAGAGAATGAGAACTTAGAGAAAAAGGACAATCAAATTGAGCCTTCACTTAATGTACCCAATATTGATAAAGAAGATATTCTAACCTCCCTTACATTCGATGAAGTCATTTTAGAAGAAACAACCTTTTAATTCCATGAACATCTAGCTTGTAGTTCTCCTAAAAACTCTCCTTCTAGGAAATATATCATGGTGAAATAAAATGATAACATTGACAATAATGATATAGTGAACTTAGATGAAGATGATAAAGTAACATTAGACTCTCCTTCACTAAGGGAAGTTCATATTATTCAACCTTAGCTTATCCTTTACCCGCCTTCACACAAACCAAATCCAAACTTATCATGTACCCACCTAAGATTAATGTTTTGTAGCATTTGAGTCATAATAACATTGCTCATACATGTAACACTAGAAACAATCTGCAACCAAGACAAACAACTTCAACATCCATCCCATTACCTAATCCTATCTTACTTATTCCTCCTCATTTTCCTCCAAAAAATTGAAAGGAGTATGATCTTGTTGAGCAACTAGAGAATACTCCTGCTAAGATATCCTTATGGGACCTTATTCAAGCCTCCCCTCATTATAACAACATTATTCAATGTTCTTTACAACAAGTTCCTAACATGCAATCAAATGAATTAGCAACCCAATTCCAAGCTACAACTTTGCACAATGTAGACATTACTTTTCATCAGCATGAGTTGCATCCCTTGGAAGTGAGGAAGAAAAAAAAAGCATTCATGATAATAGCTATTCACAATAGGTTTGGAATAAAAATATCCCTTGTTGGTAATGGCTCCACCCTTAACATATGTACTGCAACCATTTTGGACAAACTTGGCACAAATAAATAAAAAATTCAACCTAATTCTTTATCTATTTGAGGGTTTGACAATGTAGGAAAACAACTACTTGGAGTGATTAGATTACCTATGGTAGTTGGAAATGCCGCATTACAAACCACAATTCATGTTATGCCTCATGATCTTTCATACAACCTCCTTTTATGAATACCATGGATTCATGAGATGCACACAGTGCCCTCTACCCTTCCTCGTATCATGAAACATGTCTATAACAACAAAGTATATATAATCAAATCTGACCTTGAACCAGATAGTTGCTTGAACATTAACAAAGATAAGGAAAATCCTTTAGAAATTTTAACACCAACTACACAAGTGGAACCCATGTAACAAAAAGAAAATGAAAAATATATTGAGGAAAACACAAAGCTATTAGAAGATGATTGGGGTTCCTTATATTTCAAACCAACATCCATGGGAGAATACAAGATCATAAACAAAGATTCAAATAGGGGAAAAGAAAAAGTGGTAATATCAACACAAAATTTGGAAGAAAACAAATTACACAACAAACTTTGGTGAACTTGACTATGAACAACTGCCAAATCCAAAATAAATGAAAAAGCTTTATGGAAGAGGTTATGAACTTATGATACAACTCAGTTATAATGGACAAGGATGTGGTGCTAACAAACAAGGTATTCATGTTCCTATAGATCCTCGCATGCAAGAAAAGACTAGTGGTCTTGGTTATTGTCCCTTGAGAGAAAAAAAAAATACTTTGCTCAATATCAACACTCTTACAAAAGATTCTTCTAAGCCAAATTTAATAGTAGTACACACTGAATTGATCAACAAGTTACTAGTGGTCTTGATTTTTATCCTTTAAAATAAACAATAAAATCCTCACTTAATGTTAATGTCATCATGCAAAACACTAATGATTTGAATTCAATATATTTTACACCCTCTTAAAAAGGAGAGAACAAAATCTCACAATCTAAAGAGTCTTGTGTAAGTAGGAAAACTACTACTAAGGAAGAGATATCTTTGTCACAAACTAAAGGAACACCTTCTACTATTGATCAGGAGGGTATCTTGTCGAGACTCCTCCAATATCATTTGATATCTCTCCCTCTAAGAACATGAAATAAATTGTACTACAAGACTTCATTTTGCGCATATCATAGACTTCATGGTCATTCTACTAATGAATGTAAGGATTTAAGTGATAATATTTAACATCTTAAGGATTGTGGTGCCCCTCCTTGTGTTGAGGCACCCAATTCCTCTAATCCATATTGACTTTTACTCTATCATGTTCCTCATTAATCATTTTGGCTCATCCTTGTCCTTCACTAAGTGGGGGCAAGGGGTTAGGTTAACCTTGTCCTCATCTGTCAATTTTTGTTGTCTCTTTTGGCTAGTTGACTGCATTTCATGTACATATCAGAGCAAGATTGGGATGTGGATGACATTCCTTAAGTTTGCTTGCATGTGATGTACTGAATTATCCATTTCAGGGGAAACCCCTTCCCTATTCATGGCGTATATTATTTGAAACATATGACTTGGCATAGGGATTTCCAAATAAGCTATCATATCTTCTTCTACTTTAAAGTAATTTCCCATAGCAATGGTGTAAGCAACTGCTTTAAACTTGGGGAATACATCAATGCTCATGTTTCACTGTGTGATTTTATTTATTCTTGTGATACGTCCTTTTCTTGGTGGTTTCATTATGTTTTGATTTTCTCTGAGAGCATGATACTTCTTTGATTCTTCCTCTCTTGGAGACATAAGGCACAATTTTCCCTAAGAAGATACCTTACATGAACTAAGAAAAATCATTTTGAACATATCTTACACTTTTTCACATTTACAACATTGGTTATATCTCCACCTTGTATAACATACTTTGCATGCCTGTGGAGCCATCTTGTTTTCTCATGAGTTCCAAGCATACGAAGCTTTGCTTTCCTCATGAAGACCAAAGTTCATTATTGTGTGGCACCTTATAAAAGTTATTAGGACATATAAATTTGGTCTGGTTGTACAAGAAGTTGGTTTGAGGCATGAATTTCCCTTAGCCACTCATGTGTGTGCAAGCATATATTGGCCATGTGTGTATGTGTCTCACCTCTTTCATATCCTCACCTAGTGGACAACTTGAAGTTTCATTGCCTCAAAATGAGCGCCTTTCTTTGGACAAACAACTTAGATTTGAGCCACATCCTATTGGAAAAATGGTCAAAACTTAATCCATCTCTTTTTATTCTTGATTATTTTTATTTTTATCACTTAGTCATTGGAATTGTATGTTTTTGTATCTTGTTTTGTTGCAAATCATACATCTTGTGTGTGTCCTTTTTGTGCATATTACAACTTGATGTAGGATCTTAGATCTTGGGGGCTTGACCACCTCCTTGATCTTTGTTATCCTAGACCATCCACATTGCTACAATTGGACCCCTCTTGAATGTCTACTTTAGTGTGATTTTGAAGCAAGTTCATCCTCTCACTAAAGTGGGAGCTAAATGTAGTGTCAAAAAATGTCATCGTGTACATTTTCACACCTAATTTGGGAATAATTAATATTGAAATAAACTTAAGGTCGCCTTAATCTAGTGTTGTAATGTGTTGTACACATCCACATTACATTCAGTGCCCATTTAAGCTAAATAAACCTAACTTTTCTTTGTTTTAATTTTGTAAAGTGTATTCATTTACACCTTCACATCAAATTGAGGACCCTTGGACCTAATGTTTCCTTAATCTAGTGTTGTAATGTATAGTTTACACATTCACATTGGATTTAGGGTCCTTTTAAGCTAAATAAACCTAATTTTTCCTTAATTTGATGTTGTAAAGTGTATTTATTTACACTTTCACATTGGATTTTAGGCCCTCTTACATTTATTACCTTAATATCATCACTAATAGGCCCTTAAGACCCTATATTATGCATCCCAAGGCTTATTTCAACTAAAATCCTGTTAAGATCAACAAATAGACTTAAATTTTAAACTCCCTGATACTTTCTCTCTCCAAAAAGGTCTTGTGGGACCCATATTCCACATTGGGCATATAAGTCCCACCCAAATGGGACCCATATGCCAGAGGTGGCATATGAGTCCTATTTGGGTCCTTTTTGTGGTTTTTAGTGGAAAAATAGGTTTTTAAATTCAAATTTCATTAATGTTAGCCTATGGGATCTAATAAATGAGATATTCGATGGATTACCTATATAAACAAGGTCTTAAATCAATATTTTCATTAAGACTTCATGATATTAGGTCAAACACTCAAGAGTTAAGCATTCCAAGACTTTACAAGATCATCAAGAGAGAATTCAATATCATTTCTAAGGAATTCAAGGGCATAATTCTTCACCAATTGTTGTAGAAATTCAAGATCCATAATAATTTCAAGGATATCAAGCATCAAGCATGTTATTGAGCTACTATTGTGATGTTGCATTCAAGATCCAAGATCAAGCATTGTTCTACACTTATCTCAAGTTTTAGATCTACATCCTTCATGGCCATTTCATGTTAGATTGCAGATTTACAAGACATAATTCAAGGTATGATTTTTCATGTTTCATGTTTCCTATCCTTATTTCATTATCTCATCATTTGGTTTAATTACCTAAAAGGGGTTTCACCAAGAAAAACCCCTATTTCCTAACAATCAACAAGTTTTTCTCCTCTTTACATGTGTGATTACAGGTCTAGGTGTCTTGGACCATGAGTGATCTTTGAAGATTAGGTTACAAGATTGAAGGAAGTTGTTGGAGTTGTCTCATCAGTTTCAAGGTCACAAAAAGAATTCTACCAGTCTGAAATTTGGGTTTCATGTCCAAATACAAAGTGGCATAGAGAGAATAGATTGGAGAGCAGGATTAGACCTTAACCTTTAGAAAAAGGTATACTAGGACTGATACACTAGAAGTGGCGTATGAGTCCCACTAGAGGTATTCTTCTAGGTTTTTGTAGTTTCAGAAACTCATTTTCTAGATTTTAGTTTCTGCACAGAACCCCAGATTTGGGACTGATACACCCAGATTGACATATGAGTCCCAGTAGGCAAAAATTTCAATATTTTTAATGTTTTAGAGATCATTTCAATCTTCTACACATTTCTAGGTGGAAACTTCTGATATTTCACCCTTCTGTTATGAGTTACAAGATTTTCTAGGTCATTTAGTCAAGTATTATAGCATATTAGGTTTAAGCATTCAATCTTAAATTTCATTGATCTTTCGAAGCCCTAGCTTGGTGGTAAACCCCTCTTGTAATCATAAATCAAACCCTAAGACACCCTATTGAAAGATCTCTTTCCCCTTTTCATACTTTATATTTTGATCTCTAGGGAATCCTTGAATGATAGTAGCAGAAAAGTGTTGATCTATCTCCCAAACATAGAGAGACATTTATCAATTAATCATTGCTTAGTACCATTCTAACACACTTGTGATCATAGAAAAAAATTGGAAACAATTTTCATACATTTAGTTTATTCACGACTAGGCTTTGATATTTTGGCTTTAGGGTAAATTTGTCTCCATTAAGCTCATTATCCCATAAGTATCCTATCTTAGAGTGATCAAATTCTTCAATCTTTCCATGAATGTAAATAGTTATATCCTCTGTTGGAAAAACCCCATATGGAACTTATGAGAAAACTCCTAATGGGTCATCTTCTATTGATTTTGTAGGATATTTCTTAAATTTGGTTTGTAGATTCTCAGTAATATCTATTACCGTCGGTGTAGTCATTGAAAATGAATTCAAATTAATTTAAAAAAAACTTTATATGAAATTAGGGAAAACAAAGATTTGTATGTACCTTTTTTCACTTTTTTTTATTAGGGTTCATGCATACTAGGTCATAAATCACCTTTGATCACTCCTTCACTACTCTGCTTCTCTCAAATACTTTTTGTAAATGAATTTCCCTAAGTGAATCAACTATAATATGAATCTAACCTAATTTTTCATTTAATTCTTCACACAATAAAGCTAGCAACCCTTGATTTATATGTATAGTCAACTTCTGATGCTTTGAAAACTTTCACGTTATCATATTTTATTTTGCATTATTCACCAATAGATCAAGCATGTTGATGTACATCACATATCTTTGTGCTGAGGAATCAACACCATTTTCTCTTGTAGGGGATAAATTATTTCCATTAAATCTCCCCTTGATCCAAAGCTTTCAACTTAGTTTATGTAGGAAACATTTGCACTGGATGGTGGTATAGATTCATCTTTGAATTTTTTCTCCAAATCTTATTCATCTCCTTCTTTGTCTATTTCAGATCAATATTTTTCATGGGTTCATTATTCTTTACCATATTATCCTTCTTTATACTTCTACTTCTACAAAACTTGGAAACATGTCTAGGCCTACTCCAATTGTAGCATATAACATTATTCTGACTAGTATTCCTTCAATTCATTATATATATATACATTTATTAGCTTTATTTCCAAATCCATTACATGTATACTACTAACCATTGGAAGATTAAATCATTCTACCATTGTTATAGCCATTCATTATTTGAATTTTGCATTCACTAGCTTTATGACCAAATCTCTTGCACATAAAAAGTTGACTATAAAAAGATGCAACATTCTGATTCATTTTGCTTCTACATTTTGATGGAACTGCTTAAATTTTCATGTTCCATCTCAAAATCCTTCTAAATTTTATGTTTGGCTTGTATCTAACATCTTAGGGTTTTTGTCTACTATCATTGTTCAAAGGTAGACCCATCTTTAACACTTGAGTTTATATCCTTGCCAAGGTTTTAATTTTCCATTTACTCCTTATTTCTGGTTCTCAATCTTTTAGGTCACATCTTATGCCATCAAAATACATGAAATAACTAGTCCTTTCATCTAGTCTTGTCAGTTGTCATATGCTAGGCTATTATTTTAATTTTCTAAAGTCAGGCTAAATATTTTCTGCTAAAATCATTTGAGCCTTAAATCATTTAATCCTATGGGTTGTATTCCTATCGACCTAGTGGGGTCCCTCTTTTAAGACTGACAATTTCAACATGTGTAAATATGAAAATCCCTTATGACTATTTGATAATCTAGAGCAAATCACTGTTGTTCCCCACACACTTGTTCTACTTCAATGCCTATTATTTTATTCACATAGGCTAGCGGGTATAAGCCATGTGTCATGTGCATTGGTGGGCTTGGTTTCTTTGTTAAAGATCACAAATGGGTATTAAAAGGAAATCAACAGTGATCATTGAATGATGTGGCTACATCTTGACCATTCCCCACACGCCCGCTCTGTTTCACTCTTCATTAAAATATTCAAGTGAGCTAGCGGATGATTTTTGCATGTTGAGTCCAACTATGGGCCCAATGTTTCCAAGCGGTCAACTAGTGGAGCTTTGAAGATAATGCACGATCAATAGAGGGTGACATGGTTCAATCTTGACCACTCCCTACTATCCCATGTGTGTCCCGCCCTTACCATTTGGTTCTCAATGTGGTGGCGGTTGATTTCCACGTGGAATAACCCAGAGGGAATGGAAGAATTGAAGTACAGGAAAATATTAATTAAATATTTAAACATGGGGCATGGGGAGTAAAGTGTGCACTACTAAAGGAAGATATAATGCACATGTTTGAGATCTTTTAATATGGGTCATTGATTGTGTAAGAAGAATAAGGTTGTTGAAAATTGTTCATGATTAAGATGTGAGTATGTAGAGGCCATGAGATTTAATCTCATCTCTTCCTTGTCTCCTCGTTGATGAGAGTTGTGCACAGGTTAAGAACCATGAGGGAAAGAGGGAAAGGGCACATGGATTATGGCTACATAGACAAAGGAATGGTGGAGCCTAAAGATGACTAGCAAGTTGTTACATGTGGCTTACCATCATTTGATGAGTATTGGGGCTATGTACAGTTAGTTTTTTTAAATCAAGCTGACTAAATCTGGATCGTTCATCATTTAACACACCCACGTGATCAATGGTTGGCATTCAAAACTTAGTTTGAGGGAAAGTGAGCCATTCTAGTTAGCGCGAGTGAGTCTTAATAACTGAAAGAACATCAAGCTACCAAAGCAGGAGGTTACATAGTTATTAAGACTTGTCTTAAAAGCAAATAGAGAATTGTGAAGGATTATTCTACACATTTGGAGAGCTCGTTTTGTTTTTTCTAGGGATTTTTGACATCAAGGCTAGGGTTTTCAACCTGCGAAAGAACTAGTAATTAAATTACTACCTTCGAATCAGAAACTGATAAATTGTGGTTTCCCAAATCTTTGAGTCAATTAAGGTTTTCTTGGGTTTTCATTTTAAGGTTTCACATTCATAAAAGAGAATTAGTTGGTCATCCATTGTTGTAATCTGTGTCAAACCCTTATCTGAGCCGAAAATCTTGTTCCAAGAAACTAGAAACCTTGCTTTTTAATACCTTTTATGTCATGGCTCCCAAAGCACAATCAAAAGCATCTTTGTCTAAAGGGGAAGCTTCTGCTCCCAAAAGACCTTTGACTAAGGACCTTACTGACCAGGTGCCACCCTCAACCATTGAAAATAATAAGGGTCAATTACTTCCCTAGGTTCTGTAGATAGTTGAGCGTTTGTTTGATAAAAAATACTCTATTGGGGATGTCAAACTACCTTGTATTGGGTGGAAATTGTTCTATGGTTGATTTAAACATAGAAACATGGGTATTCCACTTTGTAACCCCTCAAACTGTAACTTAGGAAATTTGACTATACACAATGTTTACATGGATTTTGATTTGCTTAAATCATTAGCTACCAATTCTTGGCCTCCTACAATGATATCAATAACTAAGCCTTTACAACTATGATTCAGAAATTGGACATCTAAACTGAATAGCTATTTCAATCATCATGACGGTGCATTTAACTTGTCAACCCAGGGATGTGAACTTGAAATTGGTTAACATAGTATGTGCACTAGGAACTCAAAGTAGCCATTTCATTCTACAACTAAGAAACATGCAATGCTGAAAGTAAATTGCTTAGAAGGAAGTACCATAAATTCCAATCATCAATCGACAACTACATCAAACTGAAATGCGTAATAGGAATAAAAATTTGAGCAATAGACAAGAAACTACTATGTCTTCTTTAGCTGCATGAATAATCACATAATGGAATTCTAGTGGCTACACGAACAATCAATGCTAGATTTATAACGAATTACTAAACAACAAGTAATACTAAACTAGTTCTAAACTAAGAAGATAGATTACTCACCAAGTGGGCCTTGTTGGATAAGTATCCTCTAAAACTAATGAGAACTAAAATTCTTGAACTCAGAACTTTATTTTATTAACTATAAATCATGACTACAAAGGAGTAGCGTATTTTTTTCCTGAAAACTAGAGAGTGCAAGTACAATATCAAATCATGCAACCTTCTGAGGAAGGAGCATTAGATCATTATTTATACTAACAACTAAACAAGTCAGTCAACTCCATGATTGGGAGGACACCATTTAGGGAAAGAAAAAAAATGGAATAGTGGTGGTTACACATGCATGGAATCTGGTCAGACATGTAGGTCCAAATGAAAATCCAACACAATAATAATACCCATGCATGCTCAATCATTAAATCCCACTACAAGGTGGTTACATTTGGTTGCATGAAGAATATTTTGTCATCGACCTCCTTTGATTTGGAGTGATTCCTTTGCTAGACGTTATGGTGCATGCCTAGCTGGCGATGTCTTCCTCAACTTAGAATCATTAGATTAAATCTAGATGGAAATGTTAGTATGCATAATAATTGCGCATCTATAACCACCTTAAGGAACATTCAATAACCACATGCAAATTCAATATAGAAAATCCACATAATATTCCAAATGTCATTAAAGCTTGCAAAGATAGAATTAAGTCCAATGTCAATGGTTTGAGGGAAACATTATGAAAATACCAACATTTAACATTAAATTCCATGACATCTACTAGCAAATAAACTATAGATTCCACCCAAAATTGAACCAAAAACTATGTGCATCACTCCCCCCAACCTAACATTTTGTTGGTCCTCCAATAGGGGAAGGGTTCTTTTTCTGCTTGGTCAAAGCTCTGAAATTTGCAACTGATAGTTGTCCAACATCTGTGGTTGCAGTGCACGAATTAGCATCCCAATAGAATCCTTGCAACTTGTCAAATTTGTTCCATCTTTGTTTCTCTACATCAATTTCATACTAGTAGAGTTTGAAGTTTGGCATAGGCCACATAAGCATGGGTGGTTGGAAAGTTACAGGAATCCAAGATCACCCCTATGTTCTCCCAATCTAAATATATCTATCAATTATTTTTAGTGCTAAAACATAATTGTCGATGGAATGAGGCTCAACCTATTTCAGCTCATCAAATAGACTATTCCATCTTTGTGATAGACATATTCTCATAGTTTCTTCCTTTCTTGCTATCTTTACCTCATACTTGCTATAAACTACCTCAATCCAAGGCATAATCACGTTGCCATAACTAGGTCTGAGAATTATTATGTTCCATTCTTTGTAAATATTCCTTGGATTGCTTGATTCAGCTCTAATGGGTAGAGGGATATCATACTCCAATTGCTTATAAGCTCCATGTTGTTGTCCCCAACTAATTTCATTTTGTACCCAAGACATAAATTCCCTCAATTGGACATCCCCAACATACAATAGTAGGTTCCAATCATGGTCTTGAGTTATAGTATAATTATGTAAATAAAATTCACATAGCAAATTCTTCATTTTAGGGGAGGCAATCCTATAAGCATTGAAAAATTCAATAGAGGTGTCAATAGAAGGATTCAAACCTAAGGAAACCCTTGATAGCTTAAAAGAGAGATCTTTCTCTTTCAAGAGTAGAGCATAGACCCTTGGAGGGGTCCTACATTCCAAAATTTGTGGTGTCAAAGCTTCCATATCATCCACCCTCTGCTTTAGGGTAGCAATTTCTGCATCGATATCCTCAATCTCTTCATCCCTCTTTTGAATTTCCTTCTTCAATTTATATTTTACCTTTTCCCATTCTTCCTCCCTTCTTTGTATTTCTTTCCATAAATTCAAAATTGTTGCATGTACTATAAAATTAGGAGGATTATGAATTCCTACTAGTCTTTTTGTTGATGGCGGCTCCTCATATGGCACTATTGGCATGGACTCAGGCTGTCCAGTTAGTTCTGGCTACAAGGGTATTGTTTCTTCTCCCACTTTTTGCTGTAGGATCATTTTCTCTTTTTGTTGCAGCTGCAGGAACTGCTACTCTAGTTCTAGCTCTTACTACAAGACTTCTTGCTCATGCTGTAGGAAATCTTCATTTTACTCAAACTCTTTTGCAATGTTAGAAAGATCGGCCAGTGTTATATTTTCTCCTCTCCCAAATATGTCTTCCTCTTTGACATTATTTTTCCCCATTGGAGCTTCAGGGTCCTTGTATGATGTTTCACCAGGATTAGGGATTTCCTATGAGGCATACCAACAATAGGTCCAACTGGGCTTGACTTCCTGGGAGGTCTCTCACATTTCTCTTTGGATGTAGGATGAACAATGTCAACCTTCCTCTTATTAGAACTTGGCACCTTTCTTTTTGCAGGCTGTGTTTTATCATTTCCTTTTCTCATTTCTTCTTCTCTTTTTTGTGCCCTCGTTTTCATTAGGGTTTCAAGTGGAATGTCATCATCAAAATTGGAGGAAGAACTTTCTTTTTTTGACTGCTCTATTCTAGAAGAACTAATTTCTATGGTTTCTTTTATTGTAGGAGGATTCATACTAGAGCCAACACCAGAGGTTGAAGCATCAAGAGGGGCTTTAGCCATGCTCAATCTCCTACTAGACCTACAAGGTTGAGGTAAAACCCTCGATTGCAACTGCTCAAGTCTAATTTGATCAACATTTATAAATTCTTCCTAGGTCATTCCAGATGCATCATGCAAAGACTTTTCAACCAACAATTTAATGCAAAGAATTTTCCCTACCTTTTTGGGTCTCAGCCACCATGATTGAGAGAAGATTGTATAACATGTTAGGCGCATTCATCCTCCTTCCATGCCTCATTTGATTCAAAAGCTTGAAATGCATAGAATACAAATTTGAAAGGTGACCCTCAAAGGTGATGTATTTGATAATGTAAATGGCTATTTGCTTCCATAGATTGGGCAGAGACATTCTCCTTGCACCTTGTTTATCAATGCTCAATGGGGGATCATTTAGCTCTGTAAATTCAGCCCTAGTTAATCTGGCATCTATAGAGGAAGGGTAATTTTCACCATCAGTAGGTAACCTTGTGACCTCTACAATTCTTTCCTTAGTTGATACAACTTTCAACCATTTTACTATAGCTTTTCCTTCAAAAAATGTTTGGGAAAATTCAAGGGAAATGCTTTTATCAAAGCCATCTAGCTTCAAGAAGTAATATGATCATCCACAATTTCTAAATTCGGCCAAGCATTGTGCATCCTACAATAAAACATCATGCACCATGGGTTCATTTTGAATTAACCCTCCTCCCATTGTCTGCAATCAAAAAAATTCTTTGCAAGTTCTTTCCTGCAATTCCCATCTAAAAATCAAGCTCTCCTTCCCGAAGTACCAGCTAAATTTCTAGTGCCAATATCGACTAAATTTCCTTTTCTTTGTTTCACCTTTTTTTGCTTGCAACCCAAGATTACGAAAGGGTCAATAATGGCAATAAAAGGAGTGATAAAGGGAAGATATGATGGGAAGAAATGGCAGTTGTAGTTCATGTCACTCTACACATGTAAGCCATCCTTTCACTCAAATTTCAAATCAGCTCATTTTAAATTTTCTGGCATAGCCTAGCATAAATTGACACATGTGAAATATAGTTAAATTTTCTTTCCCATCCCCACAACCTAAATTTGGAATGTGTCCACACATGTGAAATGGGAGTGGTGATTTGATAGGGAATGATGGAATTTATGTAAATGTCTATACTAACGTACAATGATTAAATGAACGCACTTAAAAGATGATTAAAGATAGAAATTAATGTGCACATACCTAAATGTGTTGAAGATTTACTGCAAAGATCATGGAGAATGTACTGCTCACCTTTTAGAGGAATAAATTGAGAAATTAATGAGAATGATGTGGAATGAGGTGAGGTGGAATGAAGTGATGGAAGAGAGAGAAAGGTGGTGATGAATGGTTGGATGGGCGAAGAAATTTACTTCCACATAAGTGAAAGTCTCTATTATGAGAGGTACCTTAATTAGCTAGAAGGAGGGACACTAGGTCCACTTCCTTTGGCTACAGGAAGCTCAAGTGTTGAATGTTGGGTGAATTGCTGCAATAATTCTTCTTTGGAAGTTGGCTTTTGATTTAATCTAAGATGATGACCATTGAAAAGTAATTTGAACTTGACAAGGTCAATGTTAGTAAGTTGAATAACTCCATTAGGAAAGACCTCAACAACTTTGTATGGTCCTAGCTACCTTGTCTGCAATTTTCCTACATTGTCCTAATATCTTGAGTCATAGAGCAAGGCCCAATCTCTTTGTTGGAATTTCTTGTCCTTGATAAATTTGTCATACCACTTGACTCTCTGATTCTACACTACTTCTATATGTTGCAGGTCTGCTCTTCTTATCTCATCAAAAGAATTTAGCTACATGATTCTTTCTCTTTGTGCCTCAAAAATACCATCCCCAAATCTACTGCAGTCTGCAGAGTCTGATATTCAAATTCAACTAGCATCATAACTATCTTTCCATACAACAACTCAAATGGGGTGAAGTCTGTAGTTGTTTTCCAGGATGTCCTATAGGGCCAAACAACTTCTGGTAATCTGTTTTCCCAATCCTTTCTATGAATAGCTACTATTTTAATAATAATGGATTCAATTTCTTTGTTGGTCACTTCAACTTGGCTATTAGCATGTGGGTGATAAGGAGTAGACTTCCTGTGCCTTATGTTGTACTCATTAACTAGTGTTACAACAAGGGTTGATGTGAATTGAGCCCCTTGATCAATCATTATTTCTCTTGGGACTATATATCTAGTGAAAATTTCTTCATAAAGAAATTATGCAACCTTGTTATCTCTTGCATGCTTCATTGCCTTAACTTCTACCCACTTTGTCACATAACCAATCCATACCAATATATAAGACTTACCATTTGATGAAGGGTCAATTGGTCCCACAAAATACAATCCCCACTTGTCAAAGGGAGTGATTACTACTTGAGGGCATAATGGCATCTCATTGGATCTAGTTGGTCTACCCATTCTTTGACATCTATTACATTTTCTAGTATACCTTCCTGCATCCTTGTGGAGTGTTGGCCAATAATATCCTATGTTCAAAACCTTCATTTTTTTCCTCTTGGCTACAAAGTGTCCTCCACATGGTTCATTGCGACATGCATGAAAAATGCCATATGTCTCATCTTCTCTCACACATATCCTCATGACATGGTCAGGTCCAGTATAAAACAAACATCCACCAATCCAAGAGAAAGGAAAATATTTTTCAATAAGTGTCATTTTCTCTTTTGGATAGAAGTGAGAAGGAACTCTACTTGTGACCAAATAATTGGCTATGTCATCATACCAGAGTGTTTGTACACTAAGGGAGAATAGATGCTCATCAGGGAAAGAGTCATCTATGGGTTGATTGTCTTCTGATGTAGTTAGCCTTGAAAGAAAATTTGCAACAACATTGGCTCTTCTTGGCTTATCCACAATGGTTATATCAAACTCCTGCATCAACAATAACCATCTTTCCAATATACCTATGATCAAAGGTTTGTTCATGAGATATCTAATTGTTGTATGATCAATGTGCACAAAGATTTGGTAGCCTGTTATGTAATGTCTAAATTTGTTCAGTGCATAGATCACTGCTAGCATTTCTTTCTTTGTCACTATATAATTGAATTCAAATCCTTGTAAATTTTTGCTGACAAAGTAAATAAAATTTTCAACAGCTCCATCTTTTTGTCCTAAGACTGCTCCTATGACATAATCTGATGTATTAGTATGGATGTGGAAAGGAATATCCCAATTAGGTCCTTTGAGTGCAGAAGAATGAGTCAAAGCTGCCTTCAAGTCAGAAAATGCCTTGTCGCAAACTTTAGTCCACTAAAATTCAACATCTTTAGTGAGAAGTGTATAATAGTGCTGCTACCTTGATGAAATATTTGATGAAATTCCTATAATATTTTGCATCACCCAAGAAACTCCTAACATCCTTATGTTTTGCAGGTGTGGGTAGATTTGTGATAACCTCAATCTTTGTAGGATCTACTTGAATTCCCTTATGGGAGATGTAGTGGCCAAGAACTACACCTTCTTGCATCATCATGAAGCACTTTTCATTGTTCAAGGAAAAGCTTTGGTCTTCACATATCTATAGGACTCTTTTGATATTTTCTAATGCTTGATTAAATTCAACACCATAAGTGGTAAAGTCATCCATATAAATTTTCATGCAATCATGAGAAATGTCTGAGAATATGCTAATGACTTCCCTCTGGAAAGTTGTAGGTGCATTGCATAAACCAAATGGGAGTACCGAATAGGAATAGGTCCCCCATGGATAGGTAAATGCAGTCTTCTCCTGATCCTCAGGTGCAATTTGGATTTGGTTGTAGCTGTTGAATCCATCTAGAAAAGAAAAGTATTGCTTTCCTGCAAGTGTCTCCAAAATTTGATCAATGAAGGGTAAAGGAAAGTGGTCCTTCTTGGTGGAAGCATTAACTTCCCTATAATCAACAAAAACTCTCCATTTCCCTCCTTTCTTGGGCACAATCACTAATGGAAACTCCCACTGATTGTCTAAAATGAGGTAGATAAATCTTGCATCTAGTAATTTTTGTAGTTCTCCTTTCACAATCTCTTTTAGTGTAGGGTTAATTCTTCTCTATGGCTACCTTACTGGGATGCAATCATCTCTTATGTAAATTTTGTGTGTGCAAAGTTTGGGATCTAATCCCTTCATATCATGGTAATCCCATCCAAATGCATGTTGATGGGTCCTTAATAAGTTTTCCAATAACAATTATTGTTCCCCATTCAATTTACTATTAACATTCAAATATTTTCCTTCTAACACTTGTACTTGTTTAGTTAACTCTATCATGGTTACTTCATTAACACATGGTACTATTGATAGTGTTTCTTGTACAACAACAACTCAGACAAGATACAAGTATCCTATCTCTCTTGGAAGCTAAATCTCTATCAACAAGCCTCAAGAGATAACCCCATGGTCTCTAATGTCTAGTCTTGACAATGCATAAACAACTCAGTGATAATGTGAAAATGCTGGTAATCACAAGGGGCCTTACAAATGAACAATGTTGGAAGCATCCTTTCATCAGATGCAACAATATAGTGATGCTTTCAATCCTAAAATTAACTCAGATTCAAAATAAACAGCAAAAAATATTAGGGTTTTAGAGAGATTCAACTCTAAACTAACTCCTAAGATCAATCACAATAATGATGAATGCTGCAAATGGAAAAATCTCCATTAAAACCAATCTCTACTTGATCAAGGACAAGCCTAAAACTCTATAGAAATGGTGTAATCTCTTAAGGAAATTGAATATTTTCAAACTATGAATATTTATCCACATACCCAATAACTGGCGCAATGTAAACAAGTATCCATAGTTGAACTTAGCACAAAACAAGGCCCAGACTAACTTTACACAACAAATTACAATCAACAAATTGCTAAAAGTATGGATCGGAGATCGATCAACATCATTAACATTTCACCATTATTGCAAAAGAACTGAAAACTAACATCTAACATATGAGAATCAAGAACAAGAAACCATAAACTATCAAAGTGTAACACAAATCTTGCCAAATCAACAATCCAATTGCATTAACTTCTCTAGTATTACATAACAATTTCCAGTCTCTCTTATCTCCTACAACTACTATCTCGCAGAATTTAAATCCTAACTTAGCCAATTCTGGCTTTTTACAGCTTCTGAAAAAGCCATTCTAACCTAGTCTAACCCCTTTACAAATGAGAAGGCACTGATGTTTTATAGAAAATTACATTTTGAGTCAATGGCCAGGATTTAATTCATCCAATGGCTGCAATTGCACTTCTAGAAGCATCAAGTAGTTACATTTAATTTGGGAACTCATGGTACATCATCATCCAATTGCATAAAACCAATTACATCATGAAACAATGAGAAAACAATATTATGCTAGTTTGTCATTAATGAAAATTTTGATTGAATGATGAAATCAGCGTCACATGTCTTCCAGAAACTCCTTCCAGCTATAGACAGAACTTGGGCATAGATTCATATGGAGGCCCCACTTTTAAAAATTGAATTGAATTTCTCCATATTTCCCTTTTGGCACAAATCCATATGCAAGTTCCCCTTTTAACTTATTTAATCTTTAAAATTTCAAGAAAAAAAATTACCATTTTTGGAAAAAATTGCATTTTGGGAAAAAAATATTTTGGGGAAAAAATTTACTTTTTGAATTTTTTTGAGATATTGAAGGGGTCTTGGAATTTTCCAAAACATGGAAATTTTAGGATTTTGAGGGGGTCATGGAAATTTCGGGATTTTCCTTCAGGGATGGAAATCCCCCAATTCCCTACAAGGTCAAAATTCCCTAAACCTCGTAACCTTTTTTCTAGATGGAATTTTCAAAAAGTTCAAAAAGAAACCCAGCCTAATTTTTCATCCTCTATCCACAGGTGCAAACAAGAAAAAAAATCTATTTTTGGAAAATTTCAGGTTTTTGAGGGGTCTTGGAAATTTCCAAAAATGGAAATTTTGAGGATTTCCGTCAGGGACAAAATTCCCCTAATTCCCTGGAGGGTCAAAATCCCCTAACCTCCATAACCATTTTTTAGAAGAAATTTTTAAAAAGTTCAAAAAGCAACCCAGCCTAATTTTTCATCCTCTATCCATAGGTGAAATTTTTTTTTACATATAACATTGAAAATTAACTTCAAAATCCCCATTTTCAAATTCCAAGATAGGCGAATTCCCCCTAGAGCCTCAAAATATTTTCCTCATCAAACCCAGTCTAGACTTAATCCCAAAATAACCTCCCAAGAAGAGCAAAACCAAAATTTGACGAAGCCAAGAGGCAGAGATGCAAAAGAAAAAAGAGGGTCCCTGACTCCAGTGGGGCATGTGTGTGAAAATTGCACAATAGGTACCTTTAGTTCATACGGAAGAAATGTATGTGACATACTTGTTGCTGCAAGAATTTTGTTTATAGGAACAGTGGCTGCAAGAAGAATGTCTATAGGAAGAGCAGGAAAAAGTGTCCTGACTAGATCAGTAAAATGAGAAGATGATGCTTCCTCTACTTCACAATGATTTTGAATGATGTTAGCCAATACTTCATCCTCATCTTGGAGCTACATGAAAGAACTTCTACCTAGCATCATAAGTTGTGCCACAGAGTTAACTTCCTTGGCCTCTTCACCAACATGTGGCCATATGAGATTATCTTCATCATGAGATGGCTGAGTAGGAGGATAAAGAACAAAAATTTTAGTGCTCCTCCCATCTGAAATGGTCATGTCACCTGATCGACATCTAATCTATGCATCTATAGTTACTAACCATGATGGCCTTCCAAGAATAATGGGATACTTGCCTAGTGTAGCTTTAGCAGAAAGAATGATAAAGTCTGTTGGGTTCTCCCAGGAGTCTAGAACTACCACAAGATCCTCCACTACACCATTATGATTAATAGTAGAGCTATTAGCAAGTTATAGGACAATAGGAGTAGATCTCATGCTTGTGATATTTAGTTGTTGTAGGATGTCTTTGTTCATTACATTTATTGCTACCCCTAAATCAATCAGAGCATTCTTTACTTGGACCTCATTTATGACAACTACTACCATAGGATTTTGGGGGTCATTATACTTGGGGATAGTCACTTTTCCCAACATGATGTCAGCTAGCTATCCCACCACATGAACTGTAGTTGCATCCTTATTTTTCCTACCTGGCTTCTTGAGACATGCTTCCTTGATTTCCTTGCTATAGATTGTCCTTTATGGCCTAGAATAGAGGTATTTGGACACATATATGCTTCAGCTGATCTAATATATATATCGAAAGTTGTATCCTTCTTTTCTTACTTCTTTTTGGTGACTTCCAATCTCTAAGGAAATGGTGGTTCTTGTTCAGTCTGCTTGACTTGGACTAGTTCAAAAAATTTAGGTACACTTGCCTAAATGGGATCATTAGGAGGGTCCTCTTGCTCTTCCACAGGAAGCTCAGTGATAATGGGCTTTGAAGAGGCTAGTAGAGTTGTTCCTGAATGCAAGTGGATATCACTTACACTCACAACATATGTAGGGAATTGATTTGAATCAATAGAGTATATAGGGTATTGCTATGGTTTTCTATTTGGATTGGGTGTGGGCTGAGCTAGTAGCTGATTAGGTTTAGGTGCATTTGAGATGGGATTAACAGGTGGAGGCATTATGAAAGGCTCCTGGGGTTGAGAAGGTGGCTGCATGTAACTGGTTTTCTGAGTAGGCCATTGCTTTCCTCCTCTCCATTGATTTGTTTACTGCCAATTTTCTGGAGGTGGCTACTTATGCCCTTTAATTTTCTACCAATTCCCCTGAGGTTGCTACCACTAAGGTGGTGAACTATGATGACTAGGCCAAGCATTTGGATTCTTACTCCAAGGTTGTGGTGGATATCCTCTATAAATAGAAGGATATGGGGGCTACCATTGGTTACCAGATGAATAGGAATTAAAATATGGCCCAACATAGGATAATGGATCTAGTGGCAAACCTTTTCTTGGAGCCCAAGGCTTCCTTTGTGCAACATAGTAGACTTGGTCTTCTTCAATTTGGATTGGCTTGAACTTCGTGGAACCTACTTGCTTTCAAGATTAGCTACCATCTTACATTTGTAGTCCTTCTTTTGTTTGTAGTGGGGGAAATATTTTTTCAACATTTCCTCTGCCTCCTCTTGCTTCTTCTTGGCCTGAAGTGTATCTAGCTGAGTAGCTAGATTATTTATAATGTCTTTCTTGAAGTTTGCTAACAAATGCGTAATCTCCATCTTAAAACTCCACTGGTAGTTGAATTAGCCATGGAAGATTGGTAATCTCTCCCCTTCTCTGAAGTTACCCTAGATTAGTTTTGGCATATTTTTTTTATATCTTCCCAATGAACTTGGGAGATATCTCCTCCTCCCATGAGGTCCAAGGCATCAGTGTAGCTATCATTGATTCCCCTTAGAGAAAGAAACTTTTGTGAGTCTTCATTAAGTGCATGGTTTGGAGATTTTTGTAGGAAAAACAAAAACCTTGCAATGTAATCTTCCAGGCTCTCATGTTCCTTTTGTTGCATCTTGAAAATATCACTTCCTCTCATGTCACAGCCCATGCAATATTCCTTATATTTCTCAAGGAATTTTGTCTTCATGTCTTCCCAAGTTTCCACAATATCTCTACCTAAGCTTATGAACCATCTTAATGCAACTTCTTTCAGAGTGGTAGGAAATAGCTTAAGATTATGGGTATCATTAGTATAATCATAAATCCTACAAAGTATGTCAAAATCAAATAAAAAGGTATCAGAATCTTCTATGACAAGTCCATAAAACTTTGGGAGTGTTGAGGCAGGAATGTTCTTGATATTGGAAACTTCATTCTAATGGGCAATGGAGAAAGAAAAATCCTGTTGGTTAGGTCTATTCCTATTTGCATCACCCATGCCTACTTGATATGGTTCCAAAAAAAAGGGATTCTCAAGCTGATTTTGATCTTCAGAGGAGATTTTAGAATTAGTTAGATCAACATAGGCATCAACAAAGGGGTGTGGATCTTCTTCTTCTACTTCTGGTAGATTCTAATATTCAACTAGCTGGAATGGATTAGGATTGTAAGGAATGAATCTACCATAAACATCCCTTCTCCTTCCTCTATGCATGTGGTATCACTCACTATCAGTTAGCTCACACAAAGAATTAGTAAAAATAAGGGGCGTCATTACTTCCTAAATCAAGATATACTAAGAAAAACTTCCAGAAACACTATAGCAAGAAAAAAAGCCAATGAATCCAAAAGATTCCCTAGTTTGACACCATCCCCAACAATGGGGCCAAAAATTTTGGCCTCATACAATGATTTCAATAACTAAGCATTTATAGCCATGATTCAAAGATTGGACATCTAACCTAAATAGTTATTTCAATGATCATGAAGATGATTTTAACTTGTCAACCCAAGGATGTGAACTTGAAATAGGTCAGTATATTATGTGCACTAGGAACTCAAAGTAGCCATTTCATTCTATAGCTAAGAAACACACAAGACTGAA
This sequence comes from Sequoia sempervirens, assembly GCA_007258455.2. Taxonomy (NCBI): domain Eukaryota; kingdom Viridiplantae; phylum Streptophyta; class Pinopsida; order Cupressales; family Cupressaceae; genus Sequoia; species Sequoia sempervirens. The sequence goes on from VDFB02256132.1 coordinate 20,874,281, forward strand.
AGTAAATTGCTTAGAAGGAATTACCATAAATGCCAATTATCAATCAAAAACTACATCAAACTAAAATGCATAACATGAATGAAAATATGAACAACATGAAGGAAACTACTATGTATGCTTTGGCTACAAGAAGAGTCACAAAATGAAATTCTAGTGGTTGTAGGAATAGTCGATGTCATATTTCTAAATAATTAAAAAAGAGTAGTGTATCTGTATTACTAAAAACTGGAGAGTGCAAGTATAATATCAAATCGTGCAAACTTCTGAGGAAGGAGTGTCAGATCATTATTTATACTAACAACTAAACAAGGCAATCAACTCCACAACTAGGAGGACACCATTTAGGGAAAGTAGAGAAAATGGAATGGTGGCGGTTATGTGTGCATGAAATATAGTTAGACATGCAAGTCCAAACAAAAATCTAGCACAATAGTAATGCCCATGCATGCTCAATCATTAAAGCCCACTAAGAGGTGGTTACATTCAGTTGCATGAAGAATCTTCTACCATTGACATCCTCCCTTGACTTAGAGTGATTCCTTTGTTGGACATTATGGTGCATGCCCAACTGGTAGTGTCTTCCTCAACTTAGCATCATTATATTGAATCTTCATGGCAACGCCAATACACATAATAACTGCACATCTATAACTAGCTTAAGGAACATTAAATAACCACTTACAAAATCAATACAAATAATCCACATAATATGTCAAATGTAATTAAAGCTTGCAAATATAGAATTAAGTCTAATGTCAATGGTTTGAGGGAACCATTATGAAAATACCAACATTTAACATTAAATTCCATGACATCTACTAGCACATAAAATATAAATTCTACCCAAAATTGAACCAAAAACTAGGTTCATCATCAATTATGATCTAGTCAGAATTTCTATAAGGACATATGATGGGAAGGAAATGGTTAAAATTACCAAGGAAGAAATTGTTAATGTTTTCAAACTCACTAGGTGGAGTGATGAAATGCCTAAAATTGATGAGGAAATTCTTAGGAAGGAATATGAAAATACTAAGATTGCAGTTAGAGTCCATATACTACTGAGGTATCTAGTAGAGATTAGGGGCTGAAAAATTACATTGGGAAAATTTGATAAGGAACCCTTTCCTATTAATTATTTTATTTCATATTTCCAAAGGACCTTTTACTCCATTTTCCAAATAATTGGATATGATCCTATCAATGGAATTCCCATGGCATGGATGTATATGGTAGCCCTCACTCAACATCCTTAATATTGCACAATATATGACTATGTAGGGTTTTTGGTAGAAAGAATTCATGAAGATTTAGTAAAATTGAAGAAAGGTGCAAATGGAGTAAGGTTTAGCTGGTACTCATTGCTAATGCACATTTTTTTGTTCAAAGGTGCACCTTACTTTTGGTAGAGTATGACTTTGGAGAGGAAGGAGGGTACCTTGGATTTTCCTGTTTAGTGTTGGACTACTATCTTGAACAAGGATGGCAATACATATGACTTTATGGTGTTTGAGAACTTGTTTGCTTCAGAGTTAAAGAGACATGTTATCCCATATCCCAATCACATTGTTTTGAGAGTATATCATTCCACTGTTGCACCTCTCTTGTTGCCAAAATATGCGCTTAAAATAATTGGTTTCCTTGAAGTAATATGGCAATTGGGAAGTGTGGAAAATGAACATTTTTTCCTGCATACACATTTTTCTCTAATTTTATGATGAAAAAGGGAGGTTGGAATAAGATACTTGATATACATAAATCCTGTCACATGCAAATATCATTAGAGATGATCAGGTATGATCCCAAAGGTTTCATGGACTGGTTGAAGGAAAGGAACAAGAGTTACAAATTTGTGCACATTTTCCAATTCCCAAAATGTGTGATAAGAAATATATTTGACCTTTTTGAACAAGAAAAATGAAAAGAAAGATGAATTTATTTTAATAAGATGTGGAGAAAGATAAATAAGGAGGATCCTAATTTCAATTTTCTCTGAGAGATTGAAAATGTAATGGAAAAGGTGGAACATGTATCCTAGAATATTAAGACAATAGTGTGCCACCTTAAAACTACAGGGGTGATAAGTAAGGATAAGGGGAAAGCCCCCACTGAAGAAGAGTAGGGTGGAGGAGAAGTCCCTACTATGGAAGAAAATTTTACACCTCATCCCCTTGAAGAACAAAAAAAAGGTTCTTTGTAAGGAGAGAAAGTAAGGCAAGTAAAACTGACACAATTCCTACTCCCTCCCAACAAGAGGAGAAAAAGCCTCCTCCTATGCCACAAGTACCACCACCATCTCCTCCAAGGTCAATAGAGCCCAAAATTGTGGATATTGATTCACCACCATTGCATGTATCACCACCAAAAGAGCCACCATTGAAAAAGCAGAAGGCTGAAGTAACTGGTTTGGTGGACTATGCAGATGAAGAATCTAATGATGAAATTTGGGTGTCAAAGTAGGAAATGTAAAAAGGAATTCCCACTGCACTAGCAACGATGGTGACATGGTGATTAAGTATGAAGTTGAGTAAATTTTGCCTCAATGGGCTTAATGATAGAGATGATATTTGGGTGGAAGTATGCATAACAATTTTGGATGATGATTCATTTGTAAAGTCTCAAGATTTTATGGAGTTTGTATACATGGCTAAGAGAGATGAATCTATTAATCGCTTGGCCATAGAAATAAGTGTTCATCTAGAATTTCTTGATGCCACCATCCAAGCAAAGGTTTTGAATGAAATGAGAGCTAAGTTCCAAGAAATGACAAATAAGGAGGGTAGATAATTGGTGACAAATAGTGGTATATTATTACTTCTAGACTGGGATATAGCTTCTGCCATAGCCTTTGATACAATAAAGAGATGTGATAGACCTATCCATAATTCAAAAGAAGAAGTTGCAATTGCATTACAAGGGTCTTCCTTCAGTGAACAATAGGATGCATTAGCTATTTGGTCTTTAGCTCCAAGAACAAGGAAGCAAAACATTGTTGAGCCTACACCTAATTACAATGGAGGCTTAATAATAAAGAGGGTGTCAAAAATATCAACTCTAGAGGTAGCACATATGTCAGTACATGTTACACAATTCACAAGGGCCACTATATAATCGGTAACTGCAAAAAACAAGAAGCTCAATACATACCACAATAATTTGTTAGTTGACTCTGGAAAGCTTCAACAACATAATATGCAACTAAAAACAAAATTACCAATTGCTAAAGGAGAAGTTGCAAATTTTGCAACAAGGAAATCATAAGCAAATTGATGTTGATTCCCCTACCACTTCACAAGAAGTTGTACCGCTTGAATTTACCCTATTCATATAAGTATGGATACATATATAATTGTATGTCTATGCTTACACATAAACACTAGAGTGGACTTATAGTCCCACACGATATCAGTAGGAAGTGCGGCTACTATTTGACCTCTCAAATCAATTTCAAGAGTAGTAGCAGAGATCTCATGTCGACGTCGGCTAAGAGCGTCAGCCACTACGTTCTCTTTTCCTTGCACATACTTTACTTCAAAATCGTACTCACACAAGAACTCCATCCACCGTCTTTGCCTAGCATTCAAGTTAGGTTGCGTAAAAATATATTGCAAACTACGGTGATCAGTATGAAGTTTGAAGTGATGACCTAATAGAAAATGTCTCCAACGAACTAATGCATGCACTATTGCAGCTAGTTCTAGATCATGAGTAGGATAGTTTAATTCGTGGTCCTTGAGTTTGCGAGACTCGTAAGCAACCACATGCCCATCTTGCATCAAAACGGCTCCCAAACCCTCTAAGGATGCATCCGCACAAACGACGAAATCCTTAGTAGGATTAGGAACAATAAGTATAGGCGCATTAGTCAACTTTTCTTTAAGAGTCTGAAAGGCTAACTGACACTGTTCTGTCCAAATGAACTTCTTCCCTTTCCTCTAAAGAGAAGTAATAGGATGACCTATTCTAGAGAATCCTTCTACAAAACGTCTATAATAGCCAGCTAGACCCATAAAACTACGAATTTCACCTACATTAGTAGGTGCGGGCCAATCAACTATGGCTTGGATCTTTGAAGGATCCACAGCAATACCTTTTCCAGATATCACATGTCCAAGGTATTTAATTTCAGATTGAAAGAAGTCACACTTCTTCAGGTTTGCATACAATTGGTTTTCTCTTAAGCATTGCAATACCTGTCTCAAGTGTTCTTCATGTTCCTTCATGTTCCTCGAATAGACTAAAATGTCATCGAGAAATACTAGGACAAAATGATCAAGGTATGTACGAAATACACCATTCATTAAACTCATGAATACCGATGGTGCATTCGTTAACCCAAAAGGTACCATTGTGAATTCATAGTGCCCATAACGAGTTCGAAAACAGTTTTATGAATGTCTGCTTCAGCTATACATAATTGATGATAACCGGACTTCAAATCAATTTTAGAGAACATATTAGGTCCCTTAACTTGATCAAAAAGATCATCGATTCTAGGCAAAGGATAATGATTCTTAATCATAACCTTGTTCAATTGACGATATTCAATGCACAGCCTAAGAGATCCATCCTCCTTCTTTACGAAGATAACAGGTGCTCCCCAAGGGGAAACACTTGGTCGAATAAAACCCTTTTCTAAAAGTTCCTGTAACTGAATACGAAGTTCCTCCAACTCCTGAGTCGTCATTCTATAAGGAGCTCTAGAAATAGGCTCAGCTCCAGGAACTAGATCAACTCTAAAGTCGATATCCCTCTTCGGTGGCATTCCAGGAATTTCATCGGGAAACACATCCGTGATTTCCCTAAGAATAGGATGATCATCAAGAGATACCTCTCGACTCTCACCCTCATCTAAATCAGTAACTGTTGTTGCAAACAGTTGACATCCCTGACGAAGACATCTCTTTAGTTGCATAGCAGATATCATCCGCAAAGAGATAGGTCTTTGAATACCTATAATTTCCACTTTCGTACCTAAATCATTAATGCAACTAACTGTCTTAAGTCGACAGTCAATTACAACATGATGAGATGCTAGCCAATCCATACCTAGTACTATATCGTACGATCCTAAAGGTGTAACATATAAATCTACTAAGGTACATAACGTACCTATTTTAAGTTCACAGTTATGTACTAAGTTATCTACTGCTACTTTCACCCCAGAGGCAAATTCAACTTGCCATTTACCACCTTGTTTTACCACCACAAGACCACAATGGTCAATAATGGTCAGTGAAATAAAGGAGTCAGTGGCTCCAGAATCAAAAAGTATAGATACATTAACACCATTTAACTTACCTGAAGATTCGACCACCGTATTCTGGTGATCGGCTTGGCGGTCATTAACCGCTGCATATACTGTATGTGCACGTCCTACATCGCCCACCGTAGGCTCTGAAACTGTAGGTCGAGGCCCATAACCAGTAGAACCTCTCTCGGACACTGCCTAGCTATGTGCCCATGCTGTCCACAAGAATAACAACCTGTACCTGTGCCTCTACCAAAACCTCTGCCACCCGAAGGTGCATTGGACTGCTGAAAACTACCCCTACTGACGGTAGACTGAGCACTTTGCGTAGGCTGATCCTGCCTATTGCGCTTGTTGCGCCACCAGTTACGACCCTTTCCTGATTGAGGAATGTTTTGTTGTTGTGGTTGAGGGTTATTGTTCTTTTGAGGTGTTCTTTGTTGCTGCCCACCCTTTGTGGGTGTTTGTTGGTTCTTGGAAGAACCACCTATCTGTCCCTGTCCACCCCGTGGACTGAAACCTGCTGCAGGAGCACCCCCAATCTGCACTCCTGTATGCCCACCTAAAGCCATAATAAGGTTCTCCTCAACTATACGAGCCTTCTCCACTGCGACTTCCATAGTCTTTGGCTCAAAGACTCGGACACCACCACTGATACGGGAATTTAAGCCCCTGATAAAATGTTGTACTAGCATAGGCTCATCATCGCCAATACCAGCATACTGCTTGAGTTCATAGAACCTATGTTCATATTGCTCTATAGAAAGAGCTAACTGGCGTAGGTCATGGAACTCATCAGCCCTACGCTGCCTCCAGTGTTCCGAAAGGAACCGAGCCCTAAACCTCTCAAGAAACATCTCCCAAGACACAGAACCAATGTCTATATGGAGCTTCTGCTCCTCTAGGCGCCACCATGTGGAGGCAAATCCTCTCAAGTGCATAATAGTGCATCTGGCACGGGTATTGCTACGGTAAGGGTGCATGGCAAAGCATCTACCCAAGTCTAGTAGCCAAGTCTCAGCCTCTAAACCTCCACCTGAACCATCAAAGGTAGGAGGACGTGCTCTCAGTAAATCCCTCATATGACCAGCAATGATAGCATCCTAATGTGCTGTGTCAACTCCTCTCCTAGGGGATCTATCTCTCTCTCTCACAACCTCCTGCTCATCTACCTGTCTAGGTCCAAGATGAGCTAGGACCTCCTCAAAAAGTGGACGTATCTGAGAACCCTCTACTGCTGATTGTACGGGATTCTGTTCCTCATTTCTCTGACCCATCTGCTCTGCTTGGTCACTATGGTGAGGGCTAGGAGGGGGAGTAACCTGAGGGATTGGCCCACAGCCTCCTCCTCTACCTCTACCATGACCTCTTCCTCGTCACCTAGGCATGTTCCTACACAAGACAATTTACGAGTCTTAGATACTGTTCAACCAAGGTTATCAGTTGCGACACTACATACTAGGTCAACCTAATGGGCTCTAGATTACCCAGAGCATCCAGTGTTTGTAACCTTGGTTTTGATACCAATCTGTAATGCCCCGTCTTAATAACCTAAGAATGTTGCAAAAGTGATATAAAAGTGTAATAATTTTTTTTTAAAGTATTAATAATATGTTAACTAAATGCATACATTCTTAGGTTAAACGACGTTACACTACTTTGAGTTTTCCTTAAGCAATTTAAGTATTTCGCATTGCACTTAATAATTCATAACATAAAATAAACATTGCATAATAATTTAAATTTCTCATACAAGATATAATAAAGTACAATTACGTTTCCATACATTGCATTGATATGATGTTACAATACTCATCCATCTGATGAGATAGTTCAAATAACAGTTACAATTTTACAAATGATCACCTCTTATACAATTGAGGGATGTTTTCAAATACATGTTTACAATATACAATGATGAAAGAATAAACAAAGTCCATGTGCGAGCCCTCCATCCATGAAGCGCTCAATGCAACGAACAAACAGGGGACCCAACGGAGTAAGGTGCACGTTCCACCCAACCATGTGGTACCCGTAGGTCCACCCCCCGTGCTAGGAGATAGTAATAAGGCTACCTAGACCTAATCTACTAACCCTAGACACTAGTACATACAATCTATTGGTTACATTGCTTCCAGATTTGACAATTGATTTGTAACACAATCACAAGGTTTAACTGTTATTCTAGGTGGAGTGTCATCACAACGATGAAATGGTTACCCTGGTGTTTCTTCCTAGGTCCCGGCCCCCAATCCTTGGGTTACCCTGGTAACCTCTTACGAAACTCGGCCCCTATTGCATTCAGTTGCGGAATCGAATGTCCCTTAAGGAAACGAGACATCGATTTTTCCATTCCAGGCCTTCTCGACTTATACTCATAACTGTAGAAGCTTATGAGTCATAAGCGAGGCATGCATATCTTGTTACAAATTTTAATCTCTAACTAATGTGTCATTTAATTATCACTAAAATTAGTTAACTAATTGTAAGTTACCCTGACACCACTTTGTGTGTCGGCCCTTACAATTAGCCACTCCCCTAAACATAACACGAGAATCTAGGTTTTTCCTTCTAGGGTATACAAAGTGTACATATAACCAAAATCTCTAAAAAGACCAAACATGATCAAACATACAACAATTAATGATCATAACACAGGTGTTATACACCGAGCAAAAACCATGTACACATCCCTAGACAATACAAGAAATTTAAACTTAATAAACATCATTCCCAATTTACCAGTTGATCTGGAAGACTTGATAATTTTGAAACTTTTCCCCACTTGCCCAATCACAAAAGAAATAAAACGATTTTAAGCAAATGGAAAAAAAAAACATCTATCTTTTGGATATACTAAATCGATGTGAATCAATTTAAAAATAAACATATTTGCAAAAATGTCTTATTTAAAGATCTTTAATAAACAAGAAATTAACTACTTTCTATATTCTATCTTGCTGATATTCACAATATCACTGTATATTATTTGCTATGATTTCTCATCCTTTATTTCCTTATATTTTTTAAAAAACATTATAATTCAAAGGAAAATAACAATAATTTACAATATAAACTCATTTATTTCCAAAATATTTACATATATATATATATATAATTACATTTTTTTATAAAATACTAATTTACAAATTAATTCCATCAACAAAATCGCATTTAACATGTAATATTATTCAGTTTTCATTATTATTTTTTATTTAAAATTTTATATGAAATGTATTTGGGGATAAACCCCCTGCACTACGCGCGTATGGAAAGGGCGGTGGTCCCAGCCCGTCCCAGGGCTGCGCTCAGCGCGGCCTTGGTAGCTGCGGCTACCCTGTAGGGGAGCTCGCAGCTCTACCAGGGCTGCGTCCAGTGCAGCCTTGGTGGCTGCGGCTGCCAAAAAGGAAGATGGGGAGGGTTTCGGCCCTCCCCAAATTTCTGATAATTTTTTTTAAAAAAAATTCGCCATTACGGCGACGGGTATAACAGTTACGCGATTTATCATTTTCAAAAATAAATTTACATATAAAGAATTTCGGCTGTGGCGAATTTTATCCTCATAATCTAACAGTTCAATCATTACTATTATATATATATATATATTTATATATATATGTATATATAAAATCAAGTTTTCACAAATAAATTAAAAAAGAACTGTAAAACTTTCTTGGGGTTTTCATAATGAAATCTGGGGAAATTTTTTTTTACAATTTTCCCAGGTTTTGACAGAAAACAAACTCAATATAATTTTTACATTCCAAATCTACTATACCCAGAAATTTTCAATTTCCCATTCAAATATTTCTTTTCAAGAAAAACAAAATACTTTTAATAGAAAATTTTTTCTACATTAAAATTTCACACAGCAGTATGGAGTAAACAATCTTCACAGGTAAAATAAATAAACTAAAATTTTAATTACTCTTTAAATATATATTTAACTTGCTTTCTTTTTTAACATAAATAAACAATTTCACAATTTCACAAAGATCTTCTTTCACAGTTTTTTGTTTAAAATCTTGTTTTCTTGAAATTCACAGAAAGTCTTTGCAAAAGAATTTAAGAAAAATAAGAATAATAACCAAAGAATACCTGGTTTCCTATGCTTGATGATATGGCAGTTGAAGTGTAACTTCTGCCTGTAGAATTCAAATCCCAAAAAGCTCCCAATCAACACAGAAGTTCTTCCCACCAAGATTCTTTGAGAGATCTTCCACACAAATTCACAATCCCAACAAAGAGATAACAAATCTTAAGAATATTACCAGCAATTTCACAGTCAAAGGATATATTTTTTTAACAAGTGCCCTGATAATTTCCCGTGAGGAAATTGAATAGCCTCTGTCAATTTTTCCAAGATCCACAATAACCTTCGTAAAAATTTTCAACAACCCCAAAGTAATTATGGCACTCACACACTTGTCGAGAAGTTGTTGAGAAAATATCTTCTCCACTTCTCGGCAGTTTTGCCATTCACTATTTTGCATGTAATTTTAATTAATTTATTAAATTTAAAATTTAAAACCCAATTTTCCAATTGCATGCAAATTACTTATTTGTTAAATTTAAAATACTAAAAATCAAATCTTCAAACCACATGCAACTTATTTAATTTTTTATTTTTTTCTAATATTCTAATTTATTTAAATAAATATAATTTATGCACTTAATAATTTAATCGAATTAATTAATTTATTTAATTAAATAGTTAAATCCTTTTAAGACCAACTATTTAACTAATTAAACTAACTAATGTATTAAATAATCAAGTAAATAAATTTCAATTATATTTAAATATTAATTTTATAACAATAAATAAAGCACAATAATTTACATTAAAAATAACCAACATTTACCTTTTCGAAAACGATTTAACCAACAGAAACACAATACAAAACATCTTATGACCCAAACTGAAAAATGACATTGTACTAAATCTAAGGTTAAAGACCGGGCTAGGATAAACCTAACTACTATCTCCCATTCAACATTTTACGTTGAGTCTTGACACACTCAAACCTGATTACACAGGTGGAGTCGGTGTCATGTACCTGCAAATCCTGCAACCAAGCAAACAATGTACATACATATATATATATAAAGCATAAAATAGGCACACCGTGCGGAGAAAATCACAGATATCACAGGGCACTCGCAAGCGAGTGATGCGATTCTGTTCTCCACACCAATACACTCACAGAGAACTGACTCAATAAATATTGTTAGTCCATCATAAACATGTGCATATCCATAAACAACTGAAAGTAAACATCTACACTAAAACATATCATGTCTGAAAGCAATAAACATTACACAAAGTAACATCATATCACAAAATAATCCATCATCACTCAAAATCAGCGATCCAAGTATCCAACAAAACAACATAAGTCTAACAGTATGAAATAGTATCAACAAAAATCATAAGCATAAATGGAGGGGTACTACATCCTCCCCCCCTTGGATCAGGCTTGCTCCTGAAAGCCTGCGAACAGATAGGGATAAAGTTCACTCATGTGTGTCGCATCCTCCCAGGTAGCCGAAGCCTCATAGCTAGGTTCCCATTGGACCCTCACCTGATCAACGTCTCGACCCCTGAGACCGAGCATTCGGTGCTAAAGAATGGCCACGGGCTCCAAAGCCAGCTGCCCGTCCTCTACCTGTAACGCATTCCAATCAAGTACATGAGATATGTGGAGATGATATGGTCTAAGTACTGACACATGAAAAACATCATGAATACGAGACAAACTGGGTGGTAAGGCGAGTCGATATGCCACGGGACCAATTCTCTCTAGAATCTCGAATGGTCCTACGAACCTAGGTGCAAGCTTAGAGCCTTTTCCGTAACGGATTGGACTCTTTCGCGGTCGCACTCGAAGAAACACTCTATCACCAACAGCGAACTGTCGATCAATCCTATGCGCATCGGCATATTTCTTTTGCCTATCCTGAGCGCAATTAAATTCTCTCTAATACGGTCAACCTGTTGCTCCATGTCTCGAAGCATCTCAGGTCCAAGTAACACTCTATCCTCTAATCGATCCCAACTCAAAGGAGTTCGACAAGGACGAGCGTATAATGCCTGATATGGTGGCATACCTATGGAACTCTGATATCCGTTGTTATAAGCGAATTCTACTAAATAAAAGTAATCCTCCCAACGTGATTGTTGGTCCATTACGTACATCCTAAGCATATCCTCTAATATTTGGTTAACTCTTTCAGTTTGACCATCGGTTTGAGGATGATAAGCTGAACTAAAGTTCAACTGTGTACCTAATGCACGTTGCAAGGAAGTCCATAAGGCTGAAGTGAATACATGATCTCTATCTGATATGATCCTACGAGGAATTCCATGTAACCTAACGATATCCTCCATGAATATCCTAGCTACAAATGAAGCATTATATGATGAACGTACAGGTGAAAAGTGAGCTACTTTAGTCAACTGGTCAACAGTTACCATAATGGCATCATGTCGACGTGAAGACGTAGGTAACCCAACAATAAAATCAATGGATATAATATCCCATTTCCATTCGGGAATGAGATGTGGATGCAATAATCCAGCAGGATGATGATGCTCAGCTTTAACACGCTGACATTCAAGACATCTCGATACATAATCAACAATATCACGTTTCATACCAGGCCAGAAATACAATTGCCTAAGATCGGCATGCATTTTCTTGACACCTGGATGAGCTGAATACGGAGCCCTATGAGCTTCAGTCATGATTAATGTACGAAGACTCTCTACATGAGGTACATAGATGCGACCTAAATGTCGTAATATACCATCCAATTCTAGGACATAACCTTCAAATCGACCTTCTAAAAGTCTACCCGATTCAATCTCTGACTTCACTTCCTGATATAATCTATCAGTAGGAAGTGCGGCTACTATTTGACCTCTCAAATCAATTTCAAGAGTAGTAGCAGAGATCTCATGTCGACGTCGGCTAAGAGCGTCAGCCACTACGTTATCTTTGCCTTGCACATACTTTACTTCAAAATCGTACTCACACAAGAACTCCATCCACCGTCTTTGCCTAGCATTCAAGTTAGGTTGCGTAAAAATATATTGCAAACTACGGCGATCAGTATGAAGTTCGAAGCGATGACCTAATAGAAAATGTCTCCAACGAACTAATGCATGCACTACTGCAGGTAGTTCTAGATCATGAGTAGGATAGTTTAATTTGTGGTCCTTGAGTTTGCGAGACTCGTAAGCAACCACACGCCCATCTTGCATCAAAACGGCTCCCAAACCCTCTAAGGATGCATCCGCACAAACGACGAAATCCTTAGTAGGATCAGGAACAATAAGTATAGGCACATTAGTCAACTTTTCTTTAAGAGTCTGAAAGGCTAACTGACACTGTTCCGTCCAAATGAACTTCTTCCCTTTCCTCTGAAGAGAAGTAATAGGATGACCTATTCTAGAGAATCCTTCTACAAAACGTCTATAATAGCCAGCTTGACCCATAAAACTACGAATTTCACCTACATTAGTAGGTGTGGGCCAATCAACTATGGCTTGGATCTTTGAAGGATCCACAACAATACCTTTTCCAGATATCACATGTCCAAGGTATTTAATTTCAGATTGAAAGAAGTCACACTTCTTCAGGTTTGCATACAATTGGTTTTCTCTTAAGCATTGCAATACCTGTCTCAAGTGTTCTTCATGTTCCTTCATGTTCCTCGAATAGACTAAAATGTCATCGAGAAATACTAGGACAAAACGATCAAGGTATGTACGAAATACACCATTCATTAAACTCATGAATACTGATGGTGCATTCGTTAACCCAAAAGGTACCACTATGACTTCATAGTGCCCATAACGAGTTCGAAAAGCAGTTTTATGAATGTCTGCTTCAGCTATACATAATTGATGATAATCGGACTTCAAATCAATTTTAGAGAACACATTAGGTCCCTTAACTTGATCAAAAAGATCATCGATTCTAGGCAAAGGATAACGATTCTTAATCTTAACCTTGTTCAATTGACGATAGTCAATGCACAGCCTAAGAGATCCGTCCTTCTTCTTTACGAAGATAACAGGTGCTCCCCAAGGGGAAACACATGGTCGAATAAAACCTTTTTCTAAAAGTTCCTGTAACTAAATACGAAGTTCCTCCAACTCCTGAGTCGTCATTCTATAAGGAGCTCTAGAAATAGGCTCAGCTCCAGGAACTAGATCAACTCTAAAGTCAATATCCCTCTTCGGTGGCATTCCAGGAATGTCATCGGGAAACACATCCGTGAATTCCCTAAGAATAGGATGATCATGAAGAGATACCTCTCGACTCTCACCCTCATCTAAATCAGTAACTGTTGTTGCAAACAGTTGACATCCCTGACGAAGACATCTCTTTAGTTGCAAAGCAGATATCATCCGCAAAGAGATAGGTCTTTGAATACCTATAATTTCCACTTTCGTACCTAAATCATTAATGCAACTAACTGTCTTAAGTCGACAGTCAATTACAGTATGATGAGATGCTAGCCAATCCATACCTAGTACTATATCGTACGATCCTAAAGGTGTAACATATAAATCTACTAAGGTAGATAACGTACCTATTTTAAGTTCACAGTTATGTACTAAGTTATCTACTGCTACTTTCACCCCAGAGGCGAATTCAACTTGCCATTTACCACCTTGTTTTACTGCCACAAGACCACAATGATCAACAATGGTTGGTGAAATAAAGGAGTCAGTGGCTCCAGAATCAAAAAGTATAGATACATTAACACCATTTAACTTACCTGAAGATTCGACCACCATATTCTGGTGATAGGCTTGGCGGTCATTAACCGCTGCATATACTGTATGTGCACGTCCTACATCGCCCACCGTAGGCTCTGAAACTATAGGTCGAGGCCCATAACCAGTAGAACCTCTCATCGGACACTGCCTAGCTATGTGCCCATGCTGTCCACAAGAATAACAACTTGTACCTGTGCCTCTACCAAAACCTCTGCCACCCGAAGGTGCATTGGACTGCTGAAAACTACCCCTACTAATGGTAGACTGAGCACTCTGCGCAGGCTGATCCTGCCTATTGCGCTTGTTGCGCCACCAGTTACGACCCTTTCCTGATTGAGGAATGTTTTGTTGTTTTGGTTGAGGGTTATTGTTCTTTTGATGTGTTCTTTGTTGCTGCCCACCCTTTGTGGGTGTCTGTTGGTTCTTGGAAGAACCACCTATCTATCCCTGTCCACCCCGTGGACTAAAACCTGCTGCAGGAGCACCCCCAATATGCACTCCTGTATTCCCACCTAAAGCCATAATAAGGTTCTCCTCAACTATACGAGCCTTCTCCACTGCAACTTCCATAGTCTTTGGCTCAAAGACTCGGACACCACCACTGATACGGGCATTTAAGCCCCTGATAAAATGTTGTACTAGCATAGGCTCATCATCGCCAATACCAGCATACTGCTTGAGTTCATAGAACCTACATTCGTATTGCTCTACAGAAAGAGCTAACTGGCGTAGGTCATGGAACTTGTCAGCCCTACGCTGCCTCCAGTGTTCTGAAAGGAACCGAGCCCTAAACCTCTCAAGAAACATCTCCCAAGACACAGAACCAATGTCTATATGGAGCTTCTTCTCCTCTAGGCACCACCATGTGGAGGCAAATCCTCTCAAGTGCATAATAGCGCATCTGGCACGGGTATTGCTACTGTAAGGGTGCATGGAAAAGCATCTACCCAAGTCTAGTAGCCAGGTCTCAGCCTCTAAACCTCCACCTGAACCATCAAAGGTAGGAGGACGTGCTCTCAGTAAATCCCTCATATGACCAGCAATGATAGCATCCTGATGTGCTGTGTCAACTACTCTCCTAGGGGATCTATCTCTCTCTCTCACAACCTCCTGCTCATCTACCTGTCTAGGTCCAAGATGAGCTAGGACCTCCTCTAAAAGTGGACGTATCTGAGAACCCTCTACTACTGATTGTATGGGATTATGTTCCTCATTTCTCTGACCCATCTGCTCTGCTTGGTCACTATGGTGAGGGCTAGGAGGGGGAGTAACCTGAGGGATTGGCCCACGGCCTCCTCCTCTACCTCTACCATGACCTCTTCCTCCTCGCCTAGGCATGTTCCTACACAAGACAATTTACGAGTCTTAGATACTGTTCAACCAAGGTTATCAGTTGCGACACTACATACTAGGTCAACCTAATGGGCTCTAGATTACCCAGAGCGTCCAGTGTTTGTAACCTTGGCTCTGATACCAATCTGTAATGCCCCGTCTTAATAACCTAAGAATGTTGCAAAAGTGATATAAAAGTGTAATAATTTTTTTTTAAAGTATTAATAATATGTTAACTAAATGCATACATTCTTAGGTTAAACGACGTTACACTACTTTGAGTTTTCCTTAAGCAACTTAAGTATTTCGCATTGCACTTAATAATTCATAACATAAAATAAACATTGCATAATAATTTAAATTTCTCATACAAGATATAATAAAGTACAATTACGTTTCCATACATTGCATTGATATGATGTTACAATACTCATCCATCTGATGAGATAGTTCAAATAACAGTTACAATTTTACAAATGATCACCTCTTATACAATTGAGGGATGTTTTCAAATACATGTTTACAATATACAATGATGAAAGAATAAACAAAGTCCATGTGCGAGCCCTCCATCCATGAAGTGCTCAATGCAACGAACAAACAGGGGACCCAACGGAGTAAGGTGCACGTTCCACCCAACCATGTGGTACCCGTAGGTCCACCCCCCATGCTAGGAGATAGTAATAAGGCTACCTAGACCTAATCTACTAACCCTAGACACTAGTACATACAATCTATTGGTTACATTGCTTCCAGATTTGACAATTGATTTGTTAGATAATCACAAGGTTTAACTGTTATTCTAGGTGGAGTGTCATCACAACGATGCAATGGTTACCCTGGTGTTTCTTCCTAGGTCCCGGCCCCCAATCCTTGGGTTACCCTGGTAACCTCTTACGAAACCCGGCCCCTATTGCATTCAGTTGCGGAATCGAATGTCCCTTAAGGAAACGAGACATCGATTTTTCCATTCCAGGCCTTCTCGACTTATACTCATAACTGTAGAAGCTTATGAGTCATAAGCGAGGCATGCATATCTTGTTACAAATTTTAATCTCTAACTAATGTGTCATTTAATTATCACTAAAATTAGTTAACTAATTGTAAGTTACCCTGACACCACTTTGTGTGTCGGCCCTTACAATTAGCCACTCCCCTAAACATAACACGAGAATCTAGGTTTTTCCTTCTAGGGTATACAAAGTGTACATATAACCAAAATCTCTAA
The DNA here is from genome assembly GCA_007258455.2 of Sequoia sempervirens. NCBI lineage: Eukaryota > Viridiplantae > Streptophyta > Pinopsida > Cupressales > Cupressaceae > Sequoia > Sequoia sempervirens. Next base: position 20,890,883 of record VDFB02256132.1, read on the forward strand.
AAAGACCAAACATGATCAAACATACAACAATTAATGATCATAACACAGGTGTTATACACCGAGCAAAAACCATGTACACATCCCTAGACAATACAAGAAATTTAAACTTAATAAACATCATTCCCAATTTACCAGTTGATCTGGAAGACTTGATAATTTTGAAACTTTCCCCCACTTGCCCAATCACAAAAGAAATAAAACGATTTTAAGAAAATGGAAAAAAAATACATCTATCTTTTGGATATACTAAATCCATGTAGTCGGTTTAAAAATAAACATATTTGCAAAAATGTCTTATTGAGATCTTTTAAATAAACAAAATTAACTTCACTGTTCTATCTTGTGATATTCACAATATCAGCGGCATATTATTTGCTATGATTTCTCATCCTTTATTTCCTTATATTTTTTAAAAAACATTATAATTCAAAGGAAAATAACAATAATTTACAATATAAACTCATTTATTTCCAAAATATTTACATATATATATATATATATAATTACATTTTTTTATAAAATACTAATTTACAAATTAATTCCATCAACAAAATCGCATTTAACATGTAATATTATTCAGTTTTCATTATTATTTTTTATTTAAAAGTTTATATGAAATGTGTTTGGGGATAAACCCCCAGCTCGTCGTGTAGGAAAGGTGAGTGCTTGGCGAGTCCCGAGGATCAGCTCAGCGACGCCCAGTGGCTGAAGGCTACCCTGGGGGGAGCTTGCACGCTCTACCAGAAAGGCTTCCTCCCGATCTTACGACCTTGGTGGGGCAGGCTGCCAAGGAAGATGGGGAGGGTTTCGGCCCTCCCCAAATTTCTGATAATTTTTTTTAAAAAAAATTCGCCATTACGGCGACGGGTATAACAGTTACGCGATTTATCATTTTCAAAAATAAATTTACATATAAAGAATTTCGGCTGTGGCGAATTTTATCCTCATAATCTAACAGTTCAATCATTACTATTATATATATATATATATATTTATATATATATGTATATATAAAATCAAGTTTTCACAAATAAATTAAAAAAGAACTGTAAAACTTTCTTGGGGTTTTCATAATGAAATCTGGGGAATTTTTTTTTTACAATTT